>ML804721.1:29676-42476 GCA_009831015.1 Picea engelmannii
ACTGTCAGTTCTGCCATACCAAGCTCTAGGAGCTTGCTTCATCCTGTACAGATCCTTCTTCAACTTGCAAACTTGAGTCTTTCTATCTTCAACTTCAAACCAAATTTTCACATTACATTGTACCAATCTGGTACACTTGCTCAGCTGCAACTCAATCTGCACAATCATGTGTTAGCTCTATGTGTTCTCTGCAAAGCACTATCTGTCTCACTGCCTGAGAGTATTCCTCTCCTCTTTCTGCAACTGTTCCTTCTGGAACTGGGACTCTGTACCTGCAACTGCTCTGAAGCTGAGAATGGTTGCTTCATTCTCACTGTGACTGCTGGAATCAGAGAGTAACTCCTCTACTCCATCATGACAACAACTTCATCTGAAACTAAGAGTGGCTCAATAACTGAAACTGAATGTATCTCCTCTTCTTTCATGGAGGTAACTCTATCTTTTATTGTAGTAATGTTTCCATGACCCAACTAGTGGACTGCATCCATTGCTACTCAATTTTAAATATGGGGATTGCTCCCCCTGCATCTCATACTATATATGAATCATGGTTGTTTTGGTTGTCTTCATAAATACTGGAACTATTTCTCCAATTACTGGAGTAAGTGTCTCGTCATAGTCTTCTCCCTCTTGCTGGGAGAATCCTCTAGACACACATCAGGCTTTGTACATCTGTAACATGTTTGATCTGTATAGATCAATCTTGGAAGTCAATACTGACTTCTCTTCTAGTCTCACAGAAGAATCCATATCCTAGTCTTTCTGACTGGCTTCCTTTTCTGTCACTGAAACAAGGGATTCTTCCAGGAGATTTCATATCTCCTCTGAACCTACGATCTAGTCTTCTCATGGCATCTGTCTCCTAATCCTGGAAAATGTCTCTTCATCTGATCCTTTTTTGAGATCAGGCTTACTCTCGATTTCTTCTGAGTATACAAGGACTTCATCATCTCTTACAGGGTATACTTGGTGTTGAATACCAAGTCTAACTATGAAAAGCTGAGTCAGACTTCAAGTGAATTCTACTTCTGGTCAAGGTGGCTTCATTATCTTTTGAACAAGTCTACTGTGAGTTCTTGTTCTAATGTTCGGTCATCTTTGGAGCCTTCTGCTCCTTACAATCAATCTCCATATGAGATACTCTGTATCTCAAAAGATAGCTTCTTCTTCATCTTCTTTGGTACATGAATGTATATGGTTATGTACGTAGTCTGCTTCATGTCTCATCTAATCTGTTGCCTTCTGCAACCTTCACTATAGCTTCCTCCGGGTTATCACTTGTGACCTGAAACAAGGTCAACAAAACAACAAGCAAGAATAATACTCTTTTGATAATAGTGAATAAAACAATAGCACGCATAATCGTCACAGTAGCTTCTTTAGAGCTTTCACTTGTGACCTGTCTGAAACAAAGATCAAAAGTAAGAAATACAATACGAAATGAGATCAACACTCTTCTAGTGTTGTGATCAAGCATTCATCCATGGTAACCTGGAACCAACACAAGAAGTTTCTCCTAGAGGAGATGTTAGTTGTATCTGGTAAGTCATTACATTAAGCATTTATTTCAATATGCTCGCATGCTAGTGTGCTACTTATATGTTTAGTATAATGCACTCATTAATTATCAATCCGGGATTCGTAATCAACAGAGTTACAAGACACCAGTAAGAAAGGTAATTCTAATGTCATAAGTATAGAACTATTCTAGATTATGCATGCTGGAAATAAAACAAACTAGCAAATCAAAACACACTTTGGTTGTCTTTCACATAGAGGCTATCTACTCCATTATGGCACATGCAAGTATGAGATGGAGTTCTTTTGACAGATCAACTTTGCTATCTGACCTAGAAAACTAACTATGCAATTACACTTCTAAAAGGGAAATCACACATCAATCATCAAGACATAGCATGGGTAGTTCAATAGTCAATATACTGAGTATGTTGTGGTTCACAATGTGCTATTGTAAACTTCACTAGTTCTCCTTCAAATATGTCTGACTACTGCTGCCAACATTTATGTCCATGAAACGAAATCAAATTCATAAAAATAGAAACATAACATATGCAAAACAGAGTAAATAAAGATCTCCAAACAATCGTATGATCAAAATCCTAGTCTAAACTATACTGCTATCATCTGAAAGAATTAAGATTCAGCTAATCTAACATCTATACTATTGAAATCAACTACTAACACTAATGTATAAGGATGCTGACCTTTGTTGGGCAGTGGGCCCTTGCCGCTTCAATAGGTCAGCGACTGGAGTCTACAGTAAGCTTCCTTTCAATCCACACATTCCTCTTACTTAAATTTCAAAACATAGAATTAAACTATGCTAACAACTCAACTCACATTCATTCATAAATGATGAAGACCTGGAAATAATTGACATCCTTCTATTAAACTTCAACTCAGAATGTGTTCTACAATATGTAACGCTGCTTCACATACTGTATTATGCTAATTCTCTACTACCTCCACCATCCTTGCCATGACTATTTAAACAGTCTTAGTCGTGAAACACAAGGAGGTAAAATCTTTAGCAAATCAGTCAATTGTCAGATTTATATATTCGGTTACATATTTTAAGCTTCATCCTCATGACACGAAATGTATGAGGATGAAGCAATAGACAAACAAGCTTATCATAACCTTGCTAGAGCTTTAATGATTCAACAAACATCCAACAATTATCTTTAGTACGATCTGGAGCTAAACTTGGTATATTCTGCTTCCTATATCGGTATCGGATTGTGACAGGTGAGATTCGGTAAATGGTACCGGATCCGAACAATGCACAAGTGGTTGGTACCGGATCGCGATAGTTTGCAGTCGTTGGTAGCGGATTGCGACAGGTGAGATTCGGTACTGGATCTGAATGGAAGGTGCGCTTGGTACCGGATTCAGATAGTGGCAATCTGGCGCATAAGTACCGGATGGCTGAGCTGGTACAGAAAGGCTGGACTCATCTAGAGGTCAAAGGTTATACATGGCAAATTGAAACATTAGTACATGAAACATTTAGTCTCCTAGCGCAATAAACCACAAAAATGCATGAATTAATTATACTTTACCTTATGACCTCATCAATGGCTAATGGTAGTGTTCTTTGTCATTTATCCAAGCTTAGGTAAGCCAAAAAGGTATAGATGAGGAGTATAATAGGGTAGTGGGGATGTCAATTTAGAGGCTCAACACATGCTACCAAGTATAATATTTTTCAAAGACTGCTACCTCAACTATAGTGTTTACTTGTAAAGGGGTAGTTATCAACTTTGTCATGTGCAACTTTGAATCTTATTAACTTAATTAATCAAACCTAGAACCCGGAGTTTTGTCCTCAAGAATGAGTGTGTTGCTTTTCTTTCAAGTCTCCTTCACTCAAGATGACAAGTGCTTTCTTCAACCTGTCTTCTATACTAAGACAATATGCTATCTTGATAGAAAGTTGGGTTAGAGAATAAACTCTTTGATCTCAACTTTAATCCATCTAATACTTTGACTTAAATTTTGTCCAAAGGTTAGTATGATGGTCATAGCTTCAACATGCAACCTAGATCCAAATAATGTCATAACAAATAGATGCATATCAGAATAATCAAACCTGGGTTGCATTATTCCTCTGAATGTGTTGGATCTGAGATCCTTTTGGATCTATGGAAAGAGATCCCTTCTCCTGCAAAAGCCCTTTAAAGATTAACAGTTTAACCATATGTGAGTACATACCTCTGATAGTATTTGCAGGTAGTGGCACCATTTGGTAGCAACGGTAATAATTACCAATCCTTTTAAAACTTCAAGGGTGACTGCAACTGGTACTGCAGCTGATACTTCAATTGATACTGCAACTGCAATTGATATTGCAACTGATTCTGAAACTGCAACTGCAACTGCAACTGTAACTTAGGGTTTTATGAAGAAACCCTAATATTTCAAACTTCAAATTTTGAAATTCTGATCCAGTGGCTAGATGCGCTGAGCTGAGGCGAGTAAAATGGTGCACTCAGATTTTTGAAAATCCAAATTTTACCCCTTGAAACTAAGCTTGCGGAAATCTGGACTGGTACTTTTGGTACTGGTTCTGGTTTCTTGGTACTTCTAGTTTTCTGGTACCAGTCAAAACTAGGGTTTGACTTTCCAGAGTATCTAACCATTGAAAAGGTATGCTCAAGGTGCCAAAGAGTTCTCTAGGCTAGGGCGCACTTTTCTAGATGGTTTTTAGGCAAAAATTCCTCTCCAACAAAAAACCCTAATTTTCTTGTACGATAATAATGACGTTTTTCTTTATCCAGTGAAAGATGCTCTCTTCAGCTTAGCTCTGAAACCATGTTAAGTTTTGAGCTATTATTAGGTTTCTTTTCAATTTACTAGATAACAATAGCATAGGTAGGATCACTGAGAGAAACATAATCACAAGATACACAACATTTATCCTCGAAAACCCTTAAGTGAAGCGCTTGACCTAATTCCTAGATAGCCTAATGTGCCCTAGCCTAGTGCACCTCCTGGTACTGTTAGCGAGCCAAGGCGTCCGATTTGAGTTTTTGGTCCAAGTCAAAGTCAACGCAGCCATGACTTACTCTATGAAGTCAGAAAACAAGTTAGAAGGGGCTTTTAACTTCAAAGCATGGAGGACAAGGATTGATCTCGTACTTGCCAAGAATAAAGTGTTGGATATCGTGAAAGGCAAGATCATGGAACCACAGTTTGAAGCAGGGAAAGAGAAGGAACCTCATAACGTTGCAGTTATGGAGAAGTTCAAGGATAATGAAATCAATGCTATGAGTATCATAGTGGACTCTGTAAAGGACCATTTGATGCCCTACATTTCTCATGTTGACTCATTAAGAAGATGTACTATTCTATAACAAACCTCTTCTCAGTCAGAAATATTGGACAAGTGATGAGTCTGAAGAATGAAGTTCGTGACACAAAGATGACAAAGGATGATACCATAGCTTCATACTTTGTGAGGATTTCTTAGTTGAGGGATCAATTACAAGCTATTGGAGAAGCCATCCCAAAAAAGGAACTTGTGAACATAACACTCAATGGCCTTTCTAGATCATGGGATGCATTTGCAACAAGCATGAATACAAAGAAGGAGTTCCCAACGTTAGAAGAACTTTGGACTTGCTGTCCACAAGAAGAGACAAGGTTGAACTCTAAAGGAAAACGTCAGAAGGAAGAAGATGCTCAAGCCTTTGCAATAAAGTTCAAAAGACATGGAGGTAAGAAAAGCTCTGATTCAAGAAAGAAGTTCAAGAGAGATATGTCAAAGGTACAATGCTTTGAATGCCATGACTATGGCCACTACAAAAGGAATTGTCCTAAACTAACAAAGAAGAGAAAAGAAAGACATCACGTATCAGCTGCCAATGATGAAGAATCTTCAAAGAAGACAAAGCATGATGAAACAAATTTCTTCTATTATTCAACTCTTACTAGAACCGTTGAAGATGACATGTGGCTGATTGATAGTGGAGCTTTAAGGCATATGATAGGTGGCCGTAAGAATTTCCCAAGCATGAAGGAAAAGGAGACACCTCATAAAGTCGAGCTTGGAGACAAGAACTCTTATGTAGTCAAGGGAATTGGACAAGCTACTATCAAGATGGAATTAGGTAACTCTATTCATCTTAGTAATGTTCTATATGTTCCTGGTTTGAAAAAGAATCTAGTATCTATTTCTTGTTTGGAAGAGAAAGGAGATAGAGTAGCTTTTGTAGATGGAAAAGTTCTTGTATGGTGTAAAGTCTCAAAGATAGAAGACGCTAGAGTCATTGGAACTCGTGAAGGAAGATTGTATAAACTCCTAGGTCAGAATACTCAAGCTCTAGTACATGATGAAATCAACCCTAGCGAGTTATGACATAGAAGGTATGCTCACCTTCATTATCAATCCTTGCCATCCCTAAAACAGATGGTTGTAGGCATACCGGAATTACAATTAGTACATGAAGGTGTGTGAAGAGGATGTGCACTTGGGAAGAATATCAAGAAATCATTCCCAAGCAGTGAGAATAGATCCGAAGGGATCTTAGACCTAATACATTCAGATGTATGCGGTCCTATGCCAGTGAAGTCTTTAGGAGGATCTCTCTACTATGTGACATTCATAGATGACTTTTCAAGAAAGAGATGGTTATATTTGTTAAAGACTAAAGATGAAGTATTTGGCAAGTTCCAAGAATTCAAGGCTGAAGTAGAGAACCTAACATATAAGAATATCAAGATAATAAGATCTGATAATGGAGGAGAATACACCTCCAAGGAGCTCGTTGCATTTTGTAAAGAAGCTGGGATTAGGAGGGAGCTCATTGTCCCTCACAATCCTCAATAGAATGGTGTGATTGAAAGAAAGAACAAAACTATTGAAGAATCAGTCAAGGCAATGATGAATGATCAAAATCTATCTATGTTCCTATGGGGAGAAGCAACCATGACAACTGTTTATATTCAAAATAGAAGCCCACATAGAATATTGAAGAACATGACTCCAAAAGACGCCTTCTATGGAAAGAAGCCTAGTGTTGAGCACTTGCGAATCTTTGGATGTCCTCTATACATTCATGTTCCAAAGGATAAGAGAAAGAAGTTGGAACCCTCAAGAAAGAGAGGAATATTCGTTGGATATAGTGAATCATCAAAAGCATATAAAATTTATGTTCCAGGACAACAAAAGGTTGAAATCAGCAGAGACGTAACTTTTGATGAAAGGATTGCATTCAAGAAGTCTATAGAAGATTCCATAGACTCCAACGAAGAAGAAGAATATGAAGATAGCAAAGAAGAAAACACATGTTCTCCAGAACACCTTAATGAAGAACCAGAACCATCACATGAACATGTGGAACCAGTTATTGAACCTAAGACTAGAAAGAGACCAGCATGGCTTGAATGCACATTGCAAGAAGCAAAAAGACATAAAGCTCCCTGTGGCACCTTCAAACAAAGCAAGAAATCCAAAAGCTTTTCGAGTTATGCAACGCTCATGACAAATCTCGTTAATGCAGAACCTTCCACCTTTGAAGAAGCAGTCAAGCAGAAAGAATGGCAGGAGGCCATGATGGAAGAATACCAATCTATTATGAAAAATGATGTATGGGAAGTTGTACCTAGACCTGAAGAGAAGTTTGTAGTTACTTCAAAGTGGGTTTACAAGATAAAGCATGCTGTAGATGGAAGTATTGATAAATACAAGGCGAGATTTGTGGCTAGAGGATTCTCTCAGCATGAGGGAGAAGATTATGATGAGACGTTTGCTCCGGTTGCCAGATATACATCTATTAGAGCCATCATATCTCTAGCAGCTTCCATGGGTTGGAGTTTACATCAATTGGATGTAAAGATTGCCTTTCTCAATGGAGTGATTGAGGAAGAAGTATACATAGAGAAACCTCAAGGTTTTGAGGTACACCTAAGAGAAACCCATGTATGCAGATTGAAGAAGGCCTTGTATGGACTCAAGCAAGCTCCAAGAGCTTGGTATGCATGTATTGATAGCTACTTGACAAGACTTGGATTTTCCAAGAGTCATGCCGATCCAAATCTCTACTACAAAGTTGTGAATAATGCACCTGTGATTCTACTGTTATATGTTGATGATTTATTCCTAATAGGTGCAAAGCCTCTCATTATTCAGTGTAAGAAGGAGCTAGCCTTAGAGTTTGATATGAAGGATCTTGGTCTCATGCACTACTACTTGGGACTAGAAGTATGGCATAAGCATGAAGTCTTCCTAGGACAAGGGAAGTATGTTGTAAAGATCCTTCAAAAGTTTGGGATGATGGATTGCAAATCCATGGCAATTCCCACGGTGACAGATTTGAGAAAGTTGAGAGACTCTGATTCTGATCTAGTAGACTCATCCCTGTACCGACAGTTGATTGGCTCCTTGATTTATTTGGTGAATACTAGGCCAGACATTTGCTTTGCTGTGAACATGTTGAGCCAGTTCCAGGTGGAACCTAGACAAGAGCATTGGATAGCTGCAAAGCATATCCTGAGATATCTTCGTGGGATGATTACTTATGGTTTGAGATATGCTTCAAATAGTGATGTATAGTTGCATGGATTTACTGATTCAGATTGGGAAGGGAGTGCAGACGATAGGAAGAGTACTTCTGGACTATGTTTTAGTTTGGGATCTGCTATGATATCATGGGCTAGCAAAAAACCAAAGTCTGTTGCACTCAGCACTGCGGAAGCAGAGTATATTGCAGCTTGTGATGCTTGTATGGAAGCAGTGTGGCTTCGTAAGCTGGTTTCTGGATTGTTTGATCAGGTGTTGGATTCGACCGTGATATATTGTGATAATTAGAGTCCTGTGAAGCTTTCAGAGAACCCAGTGTTCCATGACAGGTCAAAGCTCATTGAGATCAAGTATTATTTTCTGCGTGATAAAGTCTAGAAGGGAGAAGTGGTTCTCCAGTATATCTCCACTGATGAGCAGACTGCAGATATTTTGACGAAGCCCTTGTCCAAGATAAAGTTTGCATACTTGAGGGACAAGCTGGGGCCCATGGAGATTGCTCCCTTGGCTGAAAGGGAGGAGATGAATTCCTCGGTTGGGAGGGAGCTCTGATATGGTGCATCATGGACTGTCAGTGAGCTGCGAATCTATATCATGCTAGTACAGCTTAGAGGTGGTCATACAACTTAGAGATGATGCTTGCATCATGCTAGTTATGATCACGCTAGTACAACTCAAATATGATACAGATGGTTGGAGTTGTTTATACAGTGGCCTGGGAAGCATCGTGTGATTACAACTTAGAGATAACATATAACTTAGATATGATGTATTGACATCATGCTAGTTATGTCATGCTAGTACGAGTTAGAGACGATGCTGGTGAGCCGCATCATGCTAGATATGGCCATGCGAGTACAACTTAGAGGTGACATACAACTTAGAGATGATGCATTGGCATCATGCTAGATATGCCATGCTAGTAAGACTTAGAGATGACCATACAACTTAGAGATGATGCAGGGGGCTTGTGTCATGCAAGATATGATCATGCAAGTACAACTTAAAGGTGGCATACAACTTAGATATGATGCATTAGCATCGTGCTAGATATGTCATGCTAGTACGACTTAGAGATAATGTAGATGATACTCCAGATCACGCCAATACATCTTAGATATGATGCATTCGCATCATGCAAGTACGGCTTAGAGTTGATGCAGATGATGACATTGTTGATGCAGGATGATATCAGATGATATGATTTGATTGTTGTGGAGACTGTATGTCTCTGGACAGTAGTTGTATGCTACTATGGTGGATGTGATCCACTGGTAGTGACTATGTGTCACTGGTTAGTAGCTGTGTGCTACTAGGAGTGGTTGTGTACCACTGGATAGTAGTTGTATACTACTATGGATAGACACAGTTGTGTTCTATTGGATGGCATTGTTCCGATTGCCATGGAGACTATCTAGATGGATAGTGATGATGATGCTATTAGTTGAATGGTCTGTTTGTGCTCAAGACCATTGCTTTTAATACCTCCCTAGCTAGGAGGGAGTGTTGATGTTACAGTAGCTGCGAGAGGTATTAACCTCTACGTGTAACCTTTGACGAGACTAGAATATTCCGGGAAGCAAGAGAAACCCTAAATAGTTGGTTAATAACCCTAGAAGACAAGTCGACTCAAGAGAATAATTTATATTAAATTATTAGCCTCCAAGAGAAGAAGTCGACCTAGTTAGGTGACTTAGAGCACCATAAATAGAGGGCGCTTGAGCTCATTTGCACTCACTCATAGGGACTACTAGTGCGCATGACTGGAGGAGAGCTGCAGTTGCTGTAGTGGTGACTTGGTCTTTGGTTATGGTTTGGACTTTCAGCTTGGTACGCTAGCTTTGGAGATAGGTACGCTACCTTGGTTGGCTAGTGGTTCTAGTGTTTGCTTCTGGAATTATTCTGTCTGTCAAGGTTAAGGTGCTCGGGGGAGGCCTATGGTTGGGTGACAATATAGTGATATTGTCAATGGTGAAACGAGCACACCTATTATTTTAACAATTTTTAGATGCTGAAGTACAAATTGTGATTACAAAAGCATTAGCGAATTCAAAATCAATGATTGACAAAATGACACAAGTTCATTACATTGGTGAATCGGGAGATATAAAGCCTAAGGCGAATAAGGAGAATGCTAAACTTGAGATCAAGAAGAATTTTAATAGTGAGTAATTAGAGAAAGATGAAGAAAGTTCTTCCCTAAGAAATCATAATGAGAGCTTGCTGGCTCATAAGAAGTTAGAAGATTTGATGGAGTGGAATAACAAATTACAACATGGGAATCAAGATTTCCAAAAGAAATCCGACAAGAACTTATTTGGAGAAGATGAAGAAATTTCTCATGTAAGGAATTATAGTCAAAAACTACTTGTAGAAATTAAGAAATTAAACAACAAGAAAAAGACACAATAGAAGAAATAACTCATCAACAAGGAAACAATAATGAATCCAATGGTAATAGGGAGGATTCTTAAGTTTATAGTATTAACCATGGATAAGGGAACTATTGCGGATGCAATAAAAGTTGAAAAATTTAGTGACTATTTACCTATAGTTGACAGTCCATCAATGGACAAGTAGACACTTAATGAATTGGTTAGAGTCAAAGGTCTATTTGTCGCCACTAGTGATCCTAGTATATTAGAGGGAAGTTCAAATATAAAATTGTATTGTTACCCGAATCACAAAATTCATCTTAGAAATTAAAAAAGTGTAGATCTTGAAACATTGGAATTCCAATTGAACTTGTTTCCAAAGGTATATCGAGAATTGCAATTGAAGAAGTTCTAGTAAAACATTCCACCTTATAGTTCCGCAAAGAATTGCAAAGAAGTTCTAGTAAAACATTGCACATTGCACTATTTCGTTTCTTCAACCATGACAACATCATGAACAGAGCATCAAGTGAAAGTATTATAGGCAAGAATGAAGATGTATCCTTTTTCAAACTATGTTTTGAGGACAAAGTGTCTTCAAAGGGGGAGAGAATATATCCTACATAAATACACCTATAATAATAATAATAATTACTATTGCTATTATTATTGTGTTAAAAAATATTAAATAAGCAAGGGTCACATGTCTAAAAGGTATGTCTTTTCAAGTAGGTGACCATTCAATGTATAATTATATGCCCATTACATGCTATTATAATTATCAAACAATTTATATATTCAATATATTATTTTTATCTGTATGGATTACTTTATGCTATTCTATTTATTTTGGATATTCAGTCGAGAAACCAGTTTGGTTCTTACACTCTGTCTTTGTGCTTTGTCAAAGTCTCTCTCTTAGCAATCCCATCTCCATGGAAAACACCAATGTCACCACCAACATTTGCACCCCCCTTGAACAAGCATGACTTCCATCCAATTGGAGATGCCAACCTTGTAGTCAAACCACACAATGCATGAGGATTTTGTTTTGTAGTGGAGTGTCATGTGCCTCAACACCCTGGATGAATTCCATGTTGTGCACCAATTTCTCACCATGCGCTCTGTTATCGCACAATTTGTAGCTAGGATAAAAGGCTTAAAGGTAGAGGGCCAAACTGGCGTAACAGGAACCTATCCTACCCAATGTCACCACGATGGGAAGGCTCTTTCTCTTTAGGGAGGCTAGGCCTAGGGGAGACGTCCCCGGTGACCTGGGGTTTTGAAAGGGCAAAGGATAAAAGGATAAGGACAAATTCCCCCTTCACAGATCACCGCCAATTAGATAGTCCCGACTAAACAACCAATAATAGGGTATAACCAAAGAAAAGAAAAGCACCTGCTTGAGACAATACAACAAGGAAACTGATACGTGCAATCTTGGTTAGTACTTCATATAAATCAGTGACTATCTGATATTCAATATAAGCAATTTAAAAGTAAATGTTGACGAAGTCAATGTTTACAAAATAGCAATGATAAATGTATCATTTCACCAATAAATACTAGAATGATACAACATTCAATATAACAAATCACTTCTTAACTCAATTAATGCTTTCAACAACCATTCAATTGCTCAAAAGACAAAACGTTGCTGCATCAATGATATAATAGCAAGGAGTGACGTCAGCATTCAAGGTTAGTAGGGTTGGGTAGAGCTAGGGTTAGTGCAGTTAGGGTTTCAATTCAAAGGTATTAAAAGTGTTTAGATCAGGGTCTACTTCAACGTTTGAGGTCTTAGATCAATGCCTTTAGGGTTAAATGGAGTCAATAATGAAGGACGCAGGAGTTGAAGGAGGACGACTAAGGACTGGAGGGAAGAGCTCTGAAGTGTTGCTATGGCAGGGCCTCAGAGACAAAACCCTAGGGGAGAGAGGCTCACTCCGGTGTTGCTATGGCAAGGCCTCGTGCTGTCTCCTCCTTCCTTAGATGGAAAAACAGGCTAGCATGAAAGATAAAGTCAAGACAGGAGAGTCAAATGAGGGAGAGTGTTGCTACGGCAAGGCTCTATCATCAAACCCTGGAAGAAAACGACCCTAAGTGTAGATAACCTAGGCCTGGGACGTCTCCTCCTTCTTGAGCTCTGGAAAGTACGGCTAGCATATGAAGAGGGGAAAAATGAGTGTAGTTAAGGCTAGGCTCAATCCTCTTTATCATGAAAGAGCAGAGTGTTGCTATGGCAAGGCTCTATCTCACTTCAGCAAACAAAATAGCTAGAAATCTTGACGGGGACATGAGACAAGGACCAATTATGTGTGCTTGTCACCTAGGGTTTATGCAGCAAATTTATAATAATAAATGCAAGTAATAACAATACA
>ML804721.1:44558-91323 GCA_009831015.1 Picea engelmannii
TCAATTCCCCCAAGCATGGTCAAGTGGGCAAATGTAAGATCCAAGCAGTTGTTAGAGATAAAAGGAATCAAATGCATATATTTAAAGGTTTTAATGATCAAAAGTGACACATACCATGATACCTGGACCAATTACCTCATGGAACAAGAACCTTCTCTGATACAGGACCAAGCTGATGGTGATGGATGCTGCTGTTGCTGACAAGACAAAGCTGATGAAAGAAGAAAATGATGGGCCCTCCAGGGCCATGCTTAGGTCAATCCTGCTCTCGATACTCCATGTCTAAGACCTATGGGCCTCGAGACATGATCTCCTAGTTATCCCTAAAAAGTGGGGATAACACGCTCCAATGGCATCACTTATGTGTTGAAGATTTGCAACATCTGTGTTGACAAGGTTCTTTCCAGAGAAGTTGTTAGTGAGTACACACATAATACATGGGATCTAACATATAGATATGTTTGTATCACCTTGGCTTGCATTGAAGGAATCCTTAATATCTTCGTTTAGGACTCGATGTTGAACTAGAGGACACTGTCGCCCTCACTATCAAACTTGATGATATGTTGGTGGAATGTGCATGTGATCATTAAAGGGCATTAACACTTTTAAGTGTCCTCATTTGTTGTCTTGCTGAACTTCATCGCGAGAAGGACCTTATGGCCCAATAATGGTTGCACTAATTCAGATGAGTGTGCATGCTTTGATGTACTACCTCTTGGTTGATGATTTGAAGCTCTTGCACCTCTCTATGCATAGCAATGAGACTATAAGTTGGGTAAAATTCATGTTAGATCAATTGGGATGAGCTGCCTACGACTACACTCACTATGATCAACTGTTTTGAATGGGTTCCCTCTGGATGCCCTTATTTTTTGAGGCTGCTTCAACAAACATGCCACACTAAGCTATAACCAAATAATGTGCCATCGCTTCAACCATGCAAGTACTCTGGTTGCAGACTCCTCATGCCAACTTGGTTGTTCAAGTCCTAGAATGACAAACAAGCCTCTACAACACTTAGGCTCCCACGAATTACAAATATTACTCGTCTTCCCCTAGAATTAAAGAGATGGTGATAGAATGCACTAGTTGGTATCAACATGAGCATTTCTACATTGTGGTGGTGTTGGGTTTGCTTAAACCATATCCGAAGCTCCAGAAATATTTTGTAAGTGCAAGATGTTAGGCATAGAGTGGAACACCGGTACTTGGATGCCAACCTTTGAAACATCAGTTTGCGTTCAAGTTGCACAATTCGACCTTTGAGCACATCTTCATGATGAATACTAGCTAAAAATGGACTTGGTTGAGGAGAGTATTGTAGTCACACCACCACACACTAACGATTGGTTCAGAATGATTTTTCGTAAATGTGGATTGTAGAGGAACCATTGTTCGGATTTTCACATATTGGAATGTGATCTCTCACAACAGGGATTGCTAAAGTGGGTGTGTTGACACACCATCACAACATTTGAAGCTTTACCACCCTTGCCAAGTTGCCTTTGGTGACACACCAACTATCATGAAATGGCAGAGCTTGTTGCTTGACAAACCCAAAAGAAGAGGAACAATGATGAAGGTGATTTAGAGTCGACACCAGAACCACAACAAATTTGTGCCTAGCACAAGGTTAGTTCAACGCTAGATTCCTCTTGATCACTAAGGACTCCTTCCAACAGTTGAGCTAAAAATAGAAGAAAGTCATTAACAACACCTTCCGGCATGTGTCCTAACCCTTCCTTGCCCTTTCCTTTTCGATGCCACTCTTGCGACAACCCTTATAACCCCATTGACAAGGGGGTATTGGTAAAGCTTACTGTTGATGGGGCTGCTGTAGGTGCCACCTAAGGGACCCACAACCCTCTTGGCCGCTTGGACGGGCCCGCAAACCCAAAAAAATCATCTGAAACAACTGTTATACGGGTTAGAACGCCGCCGATGTTTCCAAATCGGGAAACGTTGTATAGTACACTGGCTGCGTTTCGACAGAGTTTTGTATTCGTTTCAGTGTTTCAACGCATTTCGTGTTGAATTTTCACTATGCTAGGCTCAAGCATGAAGTTTATTTCAATTTTAGCATTTACTTGAAACATAAACAAATGCAACTACACCATTAACAATTGCTGCAATAACCAAGATCACAAGAAGAAATACCATGCACAAGAACAAAAGAAATATTCCGGGAAACCCTTCTCAACAAGGGAAGAAAACCCAACAATCCTTCGCTATATTCTCAAGAGAAAGACCTCCCACACCATAGACCTAGCACACAAAAGGGTGCTCTCTAAAACCAAGGAGCTAGCGCCCAAGATAGGTGCGCACTTCAGCGCTAGAAGATGTACTTGCTGAAATTCCGAAATTACATGTGAGTTGTGTGTTTCCTCAATGGTGAAATCACCTTTATTTATACTAGACTGGACACATCAAAAGTGGTGTCTATTGGCACAACAGGGCTGACCTCAATAACTCAGAATATAATTAATAATTACAATATTAATTATCTTTTACATAAATTATCTTTCACTTTATGGTGGGGCCGACTTGTACCCTTTACATCACAATTAGGGTTACAGGTAAATCTTACTCTTAGACAATATAGCAAGGGATCTCACACACCCACTAGGGGCACGTCCACCTGTGCTCAGCCACAGGGACGTCCTACTCAACAGATCTCTATCTCATTGAGTCTCACAGGAGAATCATTTGGAAGTAAGGGATCTCACACACCCACTAGTGCTCAGCCACTAGGGGCACGTCCACCTGTGCTCAGCCACAGGGACGTCCTACTCAACAGATCTCTATCTCACTGAGTATCACAGGAGAATCATCTGGAGTACCACATCGTCTCAACTCTCTACACAGAGGAGAACGATACACCCATCACCTGGGCACCTTCACCCCTCACAAGGGTACACATCGTACACATCGTTTCATCTCAAATGACACACCCATCGCATGGGCATCTTCATCCACACAGGGGCACACACATCGACACACCCATCTCATGGGCATTCTCACCCCACACAGGGGCACACACATCGATACACCCATCTCATGGGCATCCTCACCCCATACAGGGGCACACAGCGTTCCATCTCAGTCTCAGAGAGGAACGGCACACCCATCTCATGGGCACACCCAACTCATGGGCTCTCTCACAGGCCGACTCACTCAGTCTGTGTCCTGGAGGATGTCTCACGAAGCTGTAATCATCAACATTTTGGATACTGGTACGACACCCAGGGGATACCGGTAAAGCTTACTGTTGATGGGGCTGCTGTAGGTGCAGTTGGAATATTGTTTGTCTATATTCATGCAAGGAGGAGTGGGCTGATCTAGGATAGCTTGGACAATGTCATATACCTGCTGTTGGTGAAAGCATTCAATGCCAGTAGGTCTGCATGTCAGATTGCTAGAGGCATAAAGATTATGCATTGAATAGGGGCATCATACATATCTTCCAAAGTTTTATGCCAATCATGTAGATTATTGTGTCCTCATGCATTGTGTTTGTGGGGCACTGGCCAGTGCGAAGATGTAGTGACTTCGACATTGATCTGCAAAATTCTGGCGTGATGTGCTTCAAACTTGTATTCTGTTTACGATTTTCTGCTTATCTAAAAGAATGCTAGCTCATATTTTTCACTTATCTAAAAAACATGCTTTAGTTTCGTTCTGATAATTTTTGGAAAAATCGACTTGACAAATTTCCAAGAACTGTATCATTTCTCTTGATATTTGAAGTTAGCTATTTAATTGTGATGGAAAATTATTGCATCTTTCATTTTTCATATTTTCTTTGCATCTCTTGAAATGTTGTTACTGAAATGAGTTAATGTTTTCCTGAATGAACTGCCTTGGTAACTGCCCCTGAAACAATTAGGGAAAATCATTTGGGAACTATTGCTGTTTATTCTAGAAGCTATGCAATCTCCAGGCTCTGCTTCATTCAGGAATGTGAATTTTGAAAAGAGTCCAAATCTGTCTGGTCTAGTGCATTCCCAAAACTGTGTTCTAGATTATCTTCTAGTTTTTAGGCAGTGAAACAAACTGAAGTGGACAGGAAACCTCTTGTTTTCTAAGATTCTATGGTGTCATAATTGGCTTTGTTGTGAAGGCGAACTTCGAGCAGAAATTAGTTGCTTAAAGGCAATGTAAGATATGTCATTGATTAATTCACAATTGCTAATTCCTTGTTTGGTTAGGTATCATATTGCAGGATCTGAAGGTATATTTTATTCTAGGGAGCCTTACACAAATCATGGAGCTTCACATGTAACACGTTTTCTTGGACTTGCAGCTGTTGGTAATGACAAGAAAGAGGTTAAATTCTACTTGCGTTGTCCATTTGTTAATGTATTTTGTATTTTGTTATAATATCTATGCGGGAGACACTTTTCTGAAAATTTAGCCCTTACTGTGTACAGTTCTAGTAACCAGTTTACATTTGACATCCTCCTTGCAGTTATACAGCCAACAGTGTGATTTGGAAGATTCAAAATGTTCAATTCACATTAATCTTGACAATATCAGTAGCTAAATAATTACAATTAAGTGTTAAGCATACTATTGCTGTAATATTATGATTCTTGAAGATTCAGAATGTTTGCTATGATCTCTGAAACCCTTACACATTGATGCAAAATATTAGACAGGGCACAACCTTCCTTGAGGTATGAGTTGAACCAGTTGCAGGAACATAATGACCGCAAAAACACTCCTGTAAGGGTAAGTTAGTTGCTTGTTAAAATTGTAGCGGAGAGAAGGTGTCTACCTATGTTCTTGTGTCCTAGAGCATAAGGGGGACATTAAACACCCAATGGACTCTTTATTAATCTTGCCTAAGTTTAACTTAAGAAAGTATGATAACTTATTTTCTAATTTGTCATTGACTTTATTGGCCTATTTTTCTAAGGTTTCCTTGGAAAATAATTTAAGTTGTTAGTTAAATGTTATGATCCCAATGAAGAGATAAGATGAAATGCGGATCATTGATCTCTTTAGAAGGATCTAGAGAAAGGTCAATTCAAGAATAGAAAGTGATGGTGAGGGCACAAGCTATTGTATTCTTTTGGGATCATCTTTGAAGGGTGATTGAGAGAGAAAGGAGGGGGCATAAGGGTTTACACATGAAGCTGATTTTTCTGCAGATTTGTGAGAGCAGGGCAACGACTTAGAAGGGGCTTGTTTGCAGTTTAGAGAGCTACTTTTGCTGGGCCGATTCACCTGGGCATAAGCAGGGGCCATGAGGGCTGGAGTTGCGCCGTACAGGGGCTAAGAGAGGACCGTACAGGGCCGATCTTGATAGCAGAAGTGTGCTGGATTGTAGCTGGAAGTACAGAGGTTAGGAGAGGCTTTTTGAGAAGGGTTCTCAAGGTTGAAACATTCCAGATCTGCTGTAAGATAAATTTCTGAGTTGTATCTTGTATTATTGCTGCTGATATTTGCTCAAGAAAAGAAGAATAAAGCCCTCCTTTGCTGGTTTTCCCCGGACCCATAATATAACAAAGAAAAGCCTGAAAGGTAGATTGAAGGATAAGAGGTCTCATCATGAGCCGACCTATCACGTCCATGGATATCTAGTGGTATGACATTGTCATTATCTGATCACCAAACCAGGGCAGTGACTCTCAGTTGCATGGCTGAGAGAAAGGGGGTCTCATCACGAACCAACCTTCTCATTTCCATTAGGCATTTGTGGGTGACATTGCCACCATCTGGTCACCACGCTAGGGAAGTGACCTTCAACCTCTCCTTGTGCTATTATGAAAGAAAATATAAAGAAAGAAAGATAAAAGGCAAATGATGGGCTTGGAAAAAGTGCCTTGCGGACGAAGGTACCACACACCGTTTAAAAGGAACCCATGAATGAGACACTACAACCCCTAGTATGTCATGAGTCCTTTTCCCATTGAGTTTTGACCCCATCCACCTCATACACTTTACATGGCTTAGAGAGGGACCTCTTGGAGGCTCTCCTTGACCTAGGGAAAGACGTAACCAATAGGACACCTCGTCATCCCTCCCATACTTATGCTTGACAAGTCGCATAGTGTCTTTGAGCTGTTAATTGTTTGATATAGTAATCTTTGATGCACATGCTTAGATGGCTTATTTATTGATTGGATCCACTTATCATGATGTTATAACTTGAGATCCTTGGAGGGCGTGTTCATTTGTCTTTGCATGACCTAGCTGGTGGACAGTTTTGGGAGAACAAGCCTAGCTTGGGCTTCCATGGGGCTACAAGCCCATAGGTTGGATGCCAGGGGCCCGCATGCTAGATGAGAGAGAATTGACTTGGACGACTTTGATGATGACTTGGATGACCTAGCCTACCCATTGCTTGCTAAACGATTTGCCTAGGAGGGGAAAAATGTCCCACTTTTGAGCATGACGTCATGATACATGGGGCTAGGGCTTGGTGGTGAGGTGCCACTCATTTGCACTTGGACATTTTGAAGAGAAGAGGGTTTTTACGATGATGAGATCACTTAGATGCTTGACACATGGCCTTGGGAGGCCCTTCCATGCTTCTCCAACACCAACGACCTCCTTAAAGTCGCAAAACGACCCCTAAAGGGGTGACTTCATCCTAGATTAGGGTTTAATTTGTGCAAAAGATGAAATTTTAAGTGAATTGTTTAATATTATTGTGTTAAGGGGGCAAGATTAGGGTTGTTGACCCCTAATCTTGTGTTTTACTCCTTATTTTGTGGACAAGCCATGTTGGCTAATTTTTGTATAAATAGAGATCATAAGATCTCATTTTGAATCATAACTCTCCTCTTATGAGAGGCTTTGGTCTGAAATTTTCGTCCTCCTCAACTCTTTTAGCTCTTGTGTATGGTTATGGTTGTGAATGGTTAATGGAAGAAGTTATGCGCTAGCCTTGGAAGGTTATTTTCTAGCTCTTGTGGTGTATTGTCTTAGCATCTCTCTTGATCTTGGTATGGTTTTTATTCTCTTGCTATCATTTTATTTAAGTCAAGTATTGTTTATGCTAGGTGCTAGGTGGGAACTATAAGGGCATACACCCCCACCATAGTCTTCACCATTTTATTGCTTCATCTCATTGATTAAGGGTTTGCTAAGAGAAGTATAAGGGCATACACCCCCTTAGCTTAAACTCTAGCTTAGAGAAACTTGTTGAGATTTGGGTACCTTGAAAAGTGGTCCCCTTGTGTTTGTGAGCTTTTAAACACATGTGGGAAGTACTTTGTACCATGTACTTTATGTCTAATTTCACTTTGACTAAGGAGATTTAAGTCAAAAGTGAAATTTGGTCATTTTATCCTAAAATGACAATAAATTCACTTTGTGGGTGAATTGAGGTACATAAAGTGAAACTATGGAAACTTAAGTAAAGTGGGTTTTGAGTTGAGATTCTAGATGATCTCAACCATTGATTAGGGATGAGATGAGATGATCTCATCCACTCATATTTTAGGTTTCCTTATGCTTCCTGAAGGAGGGCGCAAGGGCAAAGGAGAGGCTATTATTCCTTGTTATGTTCACCAAGTTGGGAGAGGAGCATGAGGATGAGGTTGGATGCATTGAGTGAGGAAAACTTGGGCGCCCACATTCATGGTGGTAGCCAGCAAGCTTAGTCCTTCATTTATTTGTGGATGCTAGTGTTTAGAACAACATTATTTCAGCTCTAAAAGATTTCTAGGTGTGTTATATAGCTTATGGTATGCATGTGCTAACATCTTGTGACAAAACTACATGCTAGAGCACCTATATGGCCTATGTAACCGTAACAAAACAACAAAGAAATTACTGAACAATTTGCTGTTATAAAAAAACAACAAACCCTTGTTTGACAGTTGAAACTTAGAGCCAACTTGAGGTCAAAGACATGCCTAGTTCGCAGCCTGTTAGGACCTAGAAAATATTCATGGTATCAGAGCTTGGTGGCTGATTTTTGCTGACTTTTGGACAACATCTTGTTGGACTTTCTTAGACATATTTTGGGCAAATTTTGTGGATAGCCATTGACTGAGTTTAGTGGCAGCTTGTTGGCAGAATTTTGTGTAGGGTTGTAGAGCAGTTTGTGGACATTTTCGTCGGTCTCTTTTCACACCTATATTGCTAGGAGTGAGGTCGGTGTTCGTTTGTCTCTTTTCACACCTGTGTTGACAGGAGTGAGGCAACGTTCCTTTGCAGTTGCAACATCAGTTTGAGTGCAGTCGACAGTGATGTCAACATCTCAAATGCGTGTGGAGGATAGGCTAGTTGGAGCTAGCAACTGGTCTCCTTGGAAGGCTAGGATCGTCTTTGTCTTAGAGGACCTCGAACTATGGGATATAGTTGAGGCGGCTGTTCCTATTCCTCTTGCTATTGCTCCCGTCTTGTTAGAAGAGTTCAGGAAGAGGAACAACAAGGCAAAGAGGATGATGTGTGATGCAGTGAGAGATCATATCATTCCCCACTTGACTGGGAAAGCCTATGCAATTGAGATGTGGGCATCTCTTTGCAATCTTTACCAGAGCTCTAACCAGAACTGGAAGATGGTTCTATATGATCGACTCAGGGGCATTCGTATGCTCCAGGACGAGTCAATTACTTCTTTCCTTGGCCGATACACCCAGATCAGAGACGAGCTTGGAGCCGTTGGAGAGGTAGTGGGCCCAGATTCTATGGTGAGGACAACGTTAAACAACTTTACCAAACCATGGGGTCCATTTGTTCGTGGCATTGTTGCTAGGGAGATCATGCTCACTTGGGAGAGATTGTGGGATGATTTCATTCAAGAGGAGACTAGACTTATATCAGAGGCTTCTGGACAGTAGCGAACATTGCAGGGTGTGAAGACCTTGCTCTTTGGACAAAGGGCAAGAAGAATACCGACAGGGTCCCAAGTTTGGGGCCCCGCCACAGGGAGAGAGCAGTGGTGGGTAGAAGAGAGACATGAGCACAGTGAGATGCTTTGCTTGTAGGGAGATGGGTCACTATGCAGGACAGTGTCCCAAGAAGAAGAAGAAGCAGCAGGATGTTTCAGCAGCGACAACAAAGGAGCTCGAGTTCGGTGAACAGTTTGCAAGAGTGTGTGCATTCATGACTACTTTGTTTGTTGTTACACCATCCAGCATCAGGTGGGGAGACAGAGTTGGGGAGGACCTACTGATTCATAGTAGTGATTTAGTTGGAGCTTAGACTCAGTTTTCTTGGACACCATCATCAAGGGTGACTGGTGTTGATATTATGGTAGCTGCGGGAGGTATTAACCTCCACATGTAATCTCGATGAGAATAGAATATTCCGGGAAGCAAGAAGAAACCCTAAAACATTGGACATAACCCTAGAAGACAAGTCAGCTAAAGGAAATATTTAATATTAAGTGTTTAGCCTCCAAAATGAGAAGTCGGCCCCGACAACTCAAGAAAAACATCATAAATACAGGACGTCAGAGCTCATTTTGAAGACACAGCTCGAAACTGAAGAAGTGCGCATTGCAGAAACTGGGTGAGTGCGCAAGTCTAGGGAGTAGCTGCAGCTGCAGCTACTGCAACCTGTATTCTCGGTTTAAGCTTGGACTTTCTATTGGTTATGGTTTGGACTTTCTACCTTGTGTGCTAGCTCTAGAGAGAGGTACACTACATTGATTGGCTATTAGGCCTAGGGTTTGCTTCCAAAATTATTCTCTGTCAGGGTTAAGGTGATCGGGGGTGGCTTCGACCTATGGTTGGGTGACAATATTGCTATATTGTCTATGGTTAAACGAGCACATCTATTATTTCTAACAGGTTATGGGCCCACACTATCCTCGGACAGTGTAACTGTTGGAAGATAGATTGGGAAGATTTGCTCAGTTACAATTGCAGTTGCAGTCAAAGTTTTTGCTGCAACAACAAAATCCTAACCCTCGTGTTGAGGCACCTTAACTGAAGAGATTGACCTAATTTCTGGATAGCCTAGTGCGCCCTAGCCTAGCGCACCTCCTGGTACTCTCAGCAAGCTAAGACGCCAAGTTTGAGTTTTTGGTCAAAGTCAAAGTAGTCATGACTTACTCTATGAAGTCAGAAAACAAGTTAGAAGGGGCTTCTAACTTCAGAGCATGGAAGACAAGGATTGACCTCATCCTTGCCAAAAATAAAGTGTTGGATATTGTTAAAGGAAAGATTGTGGAACCACAGGTTGAAGAAGGAAAAGAGAAGGAACCTCAGGACGTTGCAATTATGGAGAAGTTCAAGGACAATGACATCAATGCCATGAGTATCATAGTGGACTCTGTAAAAGACCACTTGATACCCTACATCTCTCATCTTGACTCATCTAAGAAGATGTACGATGCCTTAACTAACCTCTTCTCAGTCAGAAACATTGGACAAGTAATGAGTCTGAAGAATGAGCTCCGTGACATGAAAATGAATGATGATGACAAAATAACATCATACCTTGTGAGAATCTATCAGTTAAGAGATCAACTACAAGCTATTGAAGAAATCATTTCAGAGAAGGAACTGGTAAATATAGTACTCAATGGTCTTCCCAAGACATGGGATGCATTTGCTGCAAGCATGAACACAAGGAAGGAGTATCCCACATTTGAAGAACTTTGGACTTGCTGTGCACAAGAAGAATCAAGGATTAATGCAAAAGAGAAACCCCAAAAGAAATAAGATGATCAAGCTTTCACAACAAGGTTCAAGAATTTCAGAAATAAGAAGAAGTTTGGCTCAAGGAAGAAACCAAATCAAGAAAAGGATATGTCATAGATACAATGCTTCAACTGTCGAAAATATGGTCACTACAAGAACCACTGTCCCGAGTTAAGAAAAAGGAAGGAAACAAACGAAGCAACAGTTGCCGAAGAAAGGGAACCCTCAAAGAAGGTCAAGCAGGATAAAACAGAGTTCTTCTTCTAAGTCAAGGTAACAATATTCTTCATAGTTCTTGTACATACCATGTTTACATAGTTTCTGTATATATATCTTGCATATCTATTTCCTAGAAGATAAGATGTTCAAGTGAAACAAATACCTATGGAAGAATAACAAGATAAGGATTGCTATCACGATGACTGCAAGTCAAGCAATACACTTGAGAAGATGAAGTACATTGACAATCCTTGGTAACAACTCTTGTGGAAGCTATTATATAAACAACTGCCACATAAGCTGAAATCAGAATGAAACTTGAAGAGACCCAAAAGAAGTCAAAACAGAAAGAAGTCAACAATCAAGAGGAAATTAGAAAAAGACTTGTCATACTTTGCAAAAGGCAATAAGGATGCAGACAAAAGCATGGACTCTCTTAGATGGAGGGAGCTGATCACAAAATTCCAAAAGAAGAGCATGCATTCATGCATGAAGCAAGGATTGGGAGGGAGCTAATCCTAAATGATATGATCCATTGAGGATTATGAAGTATCTGTCCTTATTCTCATTGAAAGTAGAAACCATGATAAGCAACACGTGTTCAGAAGAAGTCTTCAAAGAAGCCTCAAAGTATTCTTGGTTGTCCATCTACATCCATGATCCTATGATGAAAGGAAGAAGTTGGAATCTTTAGGGCATGGAATCTATAGAAGACTCCATGGCCCCAAGAGCTAAAGTGAAACATGAGGAAGAACATGAAGATTCCAAGAAAGAAAGAAAAAGCCAGAACAACCAGTTATTATACCGAGAATCACAAGACTACCAGCTTGGTTTGAACCCACTAGAAGCAATCAAGCAGAAGAAGATATGATGAAGAACAATATATGTAAGAAATTGTAAAAAAGGATTATGAATGGAAGCATTGCGAGATTCAGAACTATAGGTTCTTCCAGAAGGAGGAGAAGACTATGATAACAACTTGTTCCTGTAAACCAGATATACCTCTATCTGAGCTATTATATCTCTTGCAGTAACGATGGATTGAAGTTTACATCGGTTGGTTGTAAAAGACTGTTCTTCCCAATAAGAGCATTTGAGGAAGAAGCTTATGTAAAACAATGTCAAGTTTTTGAGGTATACTAGAAAGAGTCCCATGCATGCAGATATAAGAAGACCTTGTATGGATTCAAACAACTTGATGCAAAGTATCTCATATACAACAGAAGCGTGGTGAAAAATTTCTATGACAGAGACCGTGTATCTGAATAGTTACTCAGAAGTCTAGTATGATGAATTGCTAATCCATGGAAAACTCTCATGATGACAGAAGAAGTGCTACTTGGATATGTTTCAGTTTGAGCCTTGCCATGATGTCATGAGCTAGCAGGAAACAAAAGCGCTGAATTCGACCATGATATATATTGCAATGATCAGAGCTACATGAAGCCTTCAGAGAAAACCAGTGTTCCATAACACACCAAAGTACATTGAGATCAAGCATTACATTCTCCGTGATGAAGTCCAAAAAAGAGAAGTGGTTCTCCAGTATATCTCCACCGATGAACAAATAATAGATGTTTTGGTAAAGCCTCCATCCAAGATGAAAAATTTGCAAGCTAGGGCTCGTGGAGACAACTTCCTTATTGAAAAAAAAAGGAAGATATTACTCCCAGGTTGGGAGGGAGCACTGATGTGTTATTGATTTATGGACAATCATTTTTCAGTTCGAAAAATGGTCCAGGATGAGCAGTTCCTTTTCAGATCGGAAAATGGTTTGAGATTTCTGATGGACATGCATTTTCCAGTTCGGAAAATGGTCTAGATCAGACAATCATTTTCGTAATGAAAATGGTTCGATAGATTGCTGATGTACCATAGACATCGATTCCCCTTGTGGCCAGTGTGGGGGAATGGTCTAGGACAATCATTCTTCTTGGCAGTCACTCTGAGTAGTGGTCAAGTAGAATGGTTTGCCTCGTCGGGTAGTCATTCTTTCGAAGTTCACAATTGTGAGCAGTTTTGAAGAATGGTCCGTTTGGAGGTTGGTGCAGGAGAGTCATTTCCTTGGGAAATGGTCCGGATAGTCATTCCCTAGGGCAGACTCATTCTCTCCAGGTTGCACTATGTTTAGTGTCGGAGGAATGGCCCAGTTAGGTGAATGGTCCAGGTTCAACAATCAGGGACATGCATTCCCTAGGGCAGACTCATTCTATCCAGGTTGCACTATGTTCAGTGTCGGAGGAATGGCCCAGTTAGGTGAATGGTCCAGGCTCTTAGCTTAAACTCTAGCTTAGAGAAACTTGTTGAGATTTGGGTACCTTGGAAAGTGGTCCCCTTGTGTTTGTGAGATTCTAAACACATGTGGGAAGTACTTTGTACCATGTACCATGTACTTTATGTCTAATTTCACTTTGACTTAGGAGATTTAAGTCAAGAGTGAAATTTGGTCATTTTAGCCTAAAATGACAATTAATTCACTTTGTGGGTGAATTGAGGTACATAAAGTGAAACTATGGAAACTTAAGTAAAGTGGGTTTTGATTTGAGATTCTTTTGAGATGATCTCAACCATTGATTAGGGATGAGATGAGATGATCTCATCCACTCATATTTTAGGTTTCCTTATGCTTCCTTAAGGAGGGTGCAAGGGCAAAGGAGAGGCTATTATTCCTTGTTATGTTCACCAAGAGAGTTGGGAGAGGAGCATGGGGATGAGGTTGGATGCATTGAGTGAGGAAAGCTTGGGCGCCCACATTCATGGTGGTAGCCAACAAGCTTAGTCTTTCATTTATTTGTGGAGCTAGTTCTTGCTAGGAGGAGGGCGCACTTGAGGAGGAGGGCACACAACTAGCAGGGAGGACTTGCAGAGGTCAGTTTGCCTTGAGGACAATTTTAGTGGAGAGCTACAACACAGATTCAGAGTACTGTGGGAGGGTTTCTCCATCAAAGCTTCCAGTTGGCAGAGAGCTTCAGTTCAGTGGTTTTGTCAACTTGTGAGGAGGGCACACCATCCTAGGGCGCATATTCTTCATTTGGACTTGTGTTTCAGCTTGGTTCAAGCTGCTATTGTATCAGGTTCATCTGTTTATTCTACTTGTTGTATTCCACCTTATTTTCTCCACATTTATACACTCAGATTCCAAACTGGTTTTCCCTGGGGGGGTTTTATCCAGGGTCATGTTGACCAAAAATACATGTGTTCATTTTCATGTATGCTAGTGTTTAGAGCAACATTATTTCAGCTCTAAAAGATTTCTAGGTGTGTTATATAGCTTGTGGTATGCATGTGTTAACATCTTGTGACAAAACTACATGCTAGAGCACCTATATGGCCTATGTAACCGTAACGGAACAACAAAGAAGTTCCTGAACAGTTTGCTGTTATAAAACAACAACAAACCCTTGTTTGACAGTTGAAACTTAGAGCCAACTTGAGGTCAAAGACAGATCTAGTTGGCAGCCTGTTAGGACTTGGAAAATCTTCAAAACTTGCCTTGGGGAGTAAAAGGGATTACACCCCCAAGGAGGTAGCTTCTCTAAGCTCCTTGTGGCTCCATTAACCCAATAGTAAAGGCACAAGTCATTAAATTTGCTGCAATGGAGAAATAAAATATTGCATTGGGAAACGTGAATTTCGGTCATTTTTACTTCTTGCAAAGTGGATTGTTTTCCTTGTGCCTTGGGCACTTCACAGCCACTAGGGCGTCCTCATTTAAGGGCTACTTATTGCTGCTGTTACAAAAGTGTATCTTCAACCATTAGGGCTGCAAAAACTTATCAACCATCGGTTTTTGCTCAAAGTTTGCACATTTACTCTCCTTGTCCTAGTGCATTTTTTGGTAAAGTTTGAGGGGATTCTAGTGGCTGATTTTCTTGCTGTAATACATTGAATGTTACAGCCATAAGGCGGATATAATTTGCTGCAGACAAGTGTTTACAACACCTTTATCTTTTATGCTAAGAGTACTGTTTTTTCACCTTGAGTTTAGCTAGTCAATTGATAGTTTTTCTCTTGCATTCTTCTACTTGATCTTTAGCATTTACTGAGCAGCTTATATTATCTTTTTTTTGGTGATATTGTCATCTATTGCTGCAAATTAGGGACAGTAAGCTTATATTGCTGATCTAACTAACATATACTATTGCAAGGTGTGTTTTTTTGTGTCTCGGGCAGGTACAATCATCAGAAAAAACACTATACCTGTGGGGCTGCCTTTACTTAACTTGCAAGGCATCTCTCCCTACCTTCCTTTCCATTTAGACTTGACCTTTAGGGGCTTCATTTCCACTTCCCTCCATCTCTATCTCAATCCCCCTAGGGTCATCGGGATTGCCTCCCTAGAGTGTCCTAGTCACCCTTGAAGTGCGGGACCTACATCGAGGTGGCATTGGGTGTAGGATTCCCAAGTTGTAGCACTTGTTC
Organism: Picea engelmannii; assembly: GCA_009831015.1. NCBI lineage: Eukaryota > Viridiplantae > Streptophyta > Pinopsida > Pinales > Pinaceae > Picea > Picea engelmannii. The sequence continues at coordinate 59,810 of ML804721.1, forward strand.
CATGGTTGGCTTGGGCTTTTACCAACCTACAACTTGTGCCATAACAAGCACAACAATTTCGGTACCAATGAATGATCCTATTGCTTTAGACCTCCACGAGGTGAATGAAACCAGGGCAGAAAGGATTCTATTGGATGGTGTCAAAGATCGTATGATCCTGCATCTCGCTAAGAGGAAAAATGCTAAGGAAATGTGGGATGCGCTAGCTAAGCTGTACCAAAGTGACAATCAAAACAGGAAGACGGCTCTCCGGGACAAGCTACATAGCACGAAGATGTCTAGGGGTGAGAATGTGACATCCTATCTCACAAAGCTGACATAGGTTCATGATGAGCTAGCAGCTGTAGGGGACACTGTTCCGGATGATGAGCTGGTTCGAATAGCCTTGGTTGTCTTTGTCAAGCAATGGGATGTGTTTCTCAAATGCATTGTGGGCCGTGAGAAATTGCCTACTTGGGAGAGGCTATGGGATGACTTTATATAGGACGAGATCTAGGAGGGGTCTCAGCATGGAGATTAGAGGAAAAAAATTGAGGATGAGGAGAATTTGGCATTGGCCACCAAGAAGGGAAAGAGAAAGAAGAGCTTTGCAGAGGGAGTATCTTCTAAACAAGGTGGCAAGAAGAAGTTTGACCATAGCAAGGTCAAATACTATGCATGCCATCAACTTGGACATTTTGCCAGTCAATGCCCCAACAAGAAGAAGGGAAAACCCAGGAAGCAGATGGTTGCTACAGCTGATATGGATGCTTTTGCAACCAGATTTGAAGAGGAATTTTCACTCTTAGCATGCCTATCCACCTCCATGGTCACTGGTACATGGTACATTGACAGTGGTGCTTCATGCCACCTGACAGGGGTGCGTGAGTACTTCAACAACTTGAAGGATTACAATGCCAACTTCAACATTGTACTTGGAGATAATGCCAAGTAGAGGCCAGCAGGCACAGGAACCGTGAGATTTCAGAGGGAGTCTGGTAAACCCTTGTTAATTAATGATGTCTTGTTTGTTCCTGGTTTGACTAAAAATCTGATTTATATTTCAGCCCTAGAAGATAAGGGATATGAGGTCACTTTTCGGTATGGAAGAGTACTTATACATCCAAAGGGATCCAATCTCAGCATGGGGAAAGTGTTGGGAGTAAGAAAGGACAAACTGTACAAGCTGCAGTTTGAACCAACTTGTGCGTTGGTTAGTAGCAGCAACAGTGGCTGCGATTTGGGGGAGCTTTGGCATAGGCAGATGACTCATTTACATCATGGAGCATTGAAGGTGCTCAGGGAGGCTGTAACTGGGCTTCCAAAGTTTAGTTATGATCAACATGGTGTGTGCAAGGAGTGTGCTTTAGGCAAGTTCGCCAAGACAGTCTTTCCTAATAGTGACAGCAGGTCCAAAGAGACTTTGGACTTGATCCATCTGGATGTCTATGGGCCTATGTCAGTAGTGTCTATTGGAGGGTTCGACTACCATGTCTCCTTTATTGACGACTATTCCTGAACAACAATCACTACAACATCATCAATAGATTTTCCTCTTAGCCACATGAGAACTTCACCACCAATGAAAGCAACTCTGAATCCTTTCTCATCCAAAGTTGAGATGGAAAGGAGATTCTTCTTCAAACCAGGTACATACAAAACATCCTTCATCTTCATAGGTTTTCCGGAATCCAATCTGTAAGAAGCTTGTCCTACTCCTTTAATGGGATACTGATAGTCATCATCGAGCTTCACCTTGTGAGGTGAATCTTTCTTAACTAATTCTGAGAAAGAATCCTTGTAACCTGTCATGTGCTTAGAAGCACCACTATCAATAAGCCATGTCACTTCCGTGAGTAACTGTTCCTATGAGAGCTGATATCAATACATATTCTTCGCTTGGGTCATCTTCTTTGGTTCTCTCTTGATCAGGTTCATCATCTTCTGTGGCATGAACATGATGTCTTCTATACATTCCTTTTCTGACCTGATCTTTTGAGCGGGGACAATTTATTGCAATGTGTCCCATCTTCTGATAGATGTAGCATCTGTAATTTGAGTAATTCTTTTTAAACTTATGTGTCTTTTGTAACCCATGAGGCTTCTTGTGTGAGTGAACTTCTTTCTTGCTCTTTCCTTTTCTTGCATGTGCTGCTAGAGCTTGATTTTCTTCATCGCCTAGTTTCTCTTCTCTTGCTAACAATCTAGCTTCTTCCTGAGTGCAATCCTCCCATAGTCTGCTAAACTTTGTTAGCTTTCTTCTTGAACAAATTCCTTGAATGAATGATTCCCAAGATTTGGGGAGACCATTCAATGGAGTCATTACCAATTCAACTTCTTCGATTGTGTCTCCAATGGCTTCAAGTTGTTCTTTGATTTGAGATACCCTTGTGAAGTAGGATTGAATGGTTTCTGAAATTTGCATCTTCACACTCTTGAGCTTTGTCCTCAACGTCATCTTCCGGTTGATATTCTTGCCTTCATATAATCGGGATAGGGCATCAAACTTTTGCTTGGGAGTTGTCAATGATGAGACATGAGGGATCAAATGATCGTTGATAGAATCAACAATGATTCTCTTTGCCTTAACCAAGTTCTTTTTGTACTTTGCCTTGGCCTCATCTTCCTCTGGTTCTGAAATTTCTTTGACAAAATCTTCTAGATCATTCTCTTCTAGAATGAGCATTACTCTATACTTCCATGCTTGAAAGTTATCAACACCCTCAAGCTTCTCATCAAGCTTAGTGCTGGGAGCTATCTTGCCCTTGAACGAAAATACTAGAAAAATAAAAACTTTTCAAAGAAAGGTTTTGAACTTACCAAAGAGTGTGCTATGCCAAATTGAACTGCTCCAACTTCAATCTGCAGCTGCCAAGACGTCTTGATCTAGGGTTTATGAGGAAACCCTAATTTTTCAACTAGAGAATTTTAGAATTCTGATCCAGGGAATAGGTGCGCCCTCCTTAGGCGGATTCCTTGATGGCTTTATCTTGACCAACGTCCTTCAGAAAGAGGGTGATGCCACCTAGGGTTTTATGCAGAAACCCTAATTTTCAGAAACTGCAAAAACTGCGAAATTGATCCAGGGAAAAGATGCGGTAGGGATCAGAGAGTCTTCCTATGGTCTTGATTTCCCTAGCGAGTTTTAGACTGTGAAAATGGCTTCTTTCAGGCCCGCTCTGATACCATGTTAAAATTTCGTTTAAGCAGTTAAGTGTATTCAATATTCTTTAACTTTAAACTATTAAATCAATAACTGCATGCATCAGGATCATTGAAAGAAAGACATCCACAATATACACAAGATTTATCCTGGGAAACCCTCTTGGGGGTGATAACCCAACAAAGCTTCTCCAATATAGGTTCGTCAACAAGTACAATGTCTCTCTCAAGAGAGATCTCACCAACTAGAAGATAATCAGAAGATAGACCAGAAACCCTAACCAGAATAGGGTAGTGCACCACTAGACCAAGATAGGCCTCCAAGAGATAACTAAAACGCTTCACCGAAACAACCTTACTCTGTAGCTGCGTCTCCTCCTCAGACTTGCACACTTTTCCTTGTGTGAGAGAGCTCGTGTTTTGTGTTCCTCAAGTGAGGCACCTAGCCTCTTATAAATACAAGTTGAGCCACCCTTTAATTAGGTCAGGGCCGACTTGTATACTTTACCCTTTCTAATTTACATTTGGCTTTTACAAAGGGCACAGTAGGGCCGAATTTTACAAAGGCACAATAGGGCCGACTTTACAAATACAAAATGATATTATTCTTTAGGGTTTTGACTTGGTCTAATACAATATTGATGCAATAAGAATATCTTCCGAAGATACTCAAACTTCAACACTTGGTTAAGGGTGAGCCACTCATTCTTGTGCTATATGTGGATGACTTATTCATGATTGGGTCAGAGAAGCTCATAGCTGATTGGAAGAGGGATCTTGCCATTGAGTTTGAGATGAAAGACTTGGGGCTGATGCATTATTTTCTTGGTTTAGAAGTGTGGTAGAAGGATGAACAGATTTTCCTTGGACAAGGGAAATATGTTGTAGAGATCCTGAAGCGGTTTGGCATGAAAATTGTAGGCCTATGGCAACACCCATGGTTACTAACTGAAAGAAGATAGATGCTTCCAAGTCAGAGGGAGTGGATCCCACTCTTTACAGACAACTCATTGACTCTCTGATGTATTTGGTTAACACTAGGCCAGATTTGTGTGTTGCAGTCAACACACTCAATGAATTCATGGTTGAGCCAAAGCGTGTACCTGTGGAACATGTGTTGAGGTATTTGCGTGGGACAATCGAGTTTGGATTGAGCTATATCCAGGGGGATGGAGTGAAGCTTGTGGGTTATTGGTATGCAGATTGAGTAGGCAACGCTGTAGATAGGAAGAGCACGTCAGGTTGTGTTTTCATCTTGGGTTCAAGGGCTATTTCTTGGTTCAGTTGGAAGCATAAGTCAATTGCTTTGAGTTCTGCAGAGGCTGAGTATATGGCAGCCTACTTAGCATCATGTGAGGCCACTTGGCTTCAGAAGCTACTCATGGGGCTATTTGAAGAGGAGTTGGAGACTACAGTGATCCGTTGTGACAATCAGAGTTGCATCAAGCTCTCTGAGAATCCAGTGTTTCACGATAGATCCAAACATATTGAGATTCGTTATCACTTCATCAGGGACTGCGTGCAGAAGGGAAGCATGAGGCTACAATTTGTGCCAATTAGTGAGCGGATAGTAGACATAACTCACAAAGCCTTTGGTGAAAGGCAAATTTGTTTTCTTCAGAGACAAGTTGGGGGTTGTGCAGAACACCTTCCTCACTAAGAGGGAGTGTTAAAATTGCAGCGGAGAGAAGGTGTCTACCTATGTTCTTGTGTCCTAGAGCATAAGGGGGACTTTAAACACCCAAATGGACTCTTTATTAATCTTGCCTAAGTTTAACGTAGGAAAGTATGGTGCGTGCTTGTTCTAGAGATTTAACTGTGTGAGAGTTTTCGAAGCACACACATTATGGCCAACTGTGAAAACCTACACACTAAAATTAGGAAAGTATGATATGTTATGTTCTAATTTGTCATTGACTTTATTGGCCTATTTTTCTAAGGTTTCCTTGGAAAATAATTTAAGAAGTTATTTAAATGTTATGATCCCAATGAAGAGATAAGATCAAATGTGGATCATTGATCTCTTTAGAAGGATCTAGAGAAAGGTCAATTCAAGAATATAAAGTGAGGATGAGGGTACAAACTATTGTATTCAATTGTGATCATCTTTGAAGGGTTTTTGAGAGAGAAAGGAGGGGGCGTAAGGGTTTACCCATGAAGCTGATTTTTCTGCACATTTGTGAGAGCAGGGAAGCGACTTAGAAGGGGTCTGTTTGCAGTTCAGAGAGCTACTTTTGCTGGGCCGACTCACCTGGGCATAAGCAGGGGCCGCGAGGGCTGGAGTTGTGCTGTACAGGGGCCAAGAGAGGACCGTACAGGGCCGATCTTGATAGCAGAACTGTGCTGGATTGTAGCCGGCAGTACATAGGTCAGGAGAGGCTCTTTGAGAAGGGTTCTCAGGGTTGAAACATTCCAGATCTGCTGTAAGATAAATTTCTGAGTTGTATCTTGTACTATTGCTGCTGATATTTTCTCAAGAAAAGAAGAAGAAAGCCCTCCTTTGCTGGTTTTCCCCGGAGTTGGGGTTTCTGGGGTATATCTTGTGTCTTGTTGTGTTTGGCTATTTATTTTCCACTATGCATTGAATATATACTCAGCTGTGTAATCATAGTATAGATTTGAATTTTATTTGTGCAGTAAGATTTAAATTTTCTAGGTTAAAATCTATTGAGCTAGATTACCTTTTTGCTGGGTATCAAAACTTTTACATTGCTTGTGCAGAGCGTGGAGTAAGCTGCTAGATTTTGACAACTTAATGGAATTGTATTTTCAAGTTCAAACTATATCTGAATAACTTTATCATTGTACAAACATGAAGTAGCTTGGAACATCTCAAACACTTATCTCTTTGTTGCCTCTAAATTCATACTGAGCATCATCATGGACTATTATCTGTTTTGTTTGGTACTTACATGCATTTCTGTTATATTTAATTGTGTTTTTGTATGCATTCTAGTCATATATTTTTGTTGGTTTATGTCTTGTTAACCTTATTTATTTGACATATTTTGACAATAGATATTTGGCTTACAGAAGTTTATCCATGCACTTTCACCCATGCCTGCATCAATGATGTCTGTATCTGAGCTTTCTGCAAGGCCTTCAAACTCAACACCTTGTCCATATAAAGTTGAGCAACCAGCTGTTGGGGCAAAGGATACAAAGAAACGGCCTGAAGCTTCTGATGCCCAGTATTGGCGATATGATGTCTCCAAAAAGCGGCAAAGAGGAGGCACTGAAGATGGTGAAAGATTGTGTTTCCAGTTTTTATCCTCTGGTTCTTGTTCACGGGGTGAAAGTTGTAAGTTTAGACATGATACAGATAATAAAAATCCCTTCTTAAAAGGGGCATGCTTTGATTTTATCAGCAAGGGTAAATGTGAAAGAGGTGCAGAGTGCAAGTTTCGCCATAGCTCAGATGATGGAGGTGGGAGTAGTGATTTGCTTCCTCCTGGCATCTGCTTTGATTTTGTCAGGAAGGGTAGATGCGACAAAGGTGATGACTGCAGGTCAGACATACTTTTATTTCTGATATCATTCATTATAAATAAAAAATACATGCAATTGGCAGACATGTGGCATCATTTTATCTATATATCTTAATAAAATTCCCACAATACAACATATAGAATGTTCATTTTTCTGCTTTATCACGATGCTTACGTGTTTACTTATCTTCTTTGGGTTTTTGTCATATGGTTGTTTTTCTAACCCTATGATATAGATACTTACTTTCCATGGCAGATTTAGCCATGATCCTGATGCTGGAAAGAAAGGGAGAAATGCAGTGTCTAATACACATCAGCCCTGCTGGTTTTGCTTGTCAAGCCCTAATCTAGATACTCATCTCATAGTGAGTGTAGGGGACAATTTTTACTGCGCACTAGCCAAGGGTCCATTGGTTGAAGAACATGTGTTGATAGTTCCCATTGAACATTTACCTTCTACTCTTTCCCTGCCTTCAGATTCAGATAGTGAGTTACAGAAGTTTAAGCATGCTCTTAAAAGATATTTCAGGAAGCATGGAAATGCAATGATTGTATTTGAAAGGTACTTGAATCCAAGGGCAGCCAATCATGCTCATTTACAGGTATTGGAAGAAATCTACCACCTTTTTTCATGCAGTTTCCTTCCTCAAATGTGCATACGTTTTCATTGTAATTAAGAGACATGAATTCAACTTTCTATTATCATTTAGATGGAAAATGTTTGTAAGGTTTCGATGTTGTTAAGAACAATCTTTTCCACAAGTTTGCTTAGGTCAAATCTACTTGGCATTGAGCATGCTTGCAAATGGAATTTAAATACTATAGCAATGGTCCAGATAAAATTAATATGGAGAAACTAAGTGACTTGATGTATTCTAAAAATATTTATTAGATTATAAAGATTGTTAATTTGTAAACATTGAAGATCTGATCACCTGCTATTAATTACACACTTTAATGCATGCTTTTCTATGGCTATCCTTTACATTTTATCTTATCCTGTATTTTACTGCCGTCCTACTTTAAATTTGTCATCATGAGTTGAGGCATAATTATGTTTATGTGTCATACCTCTATCTCTGTTGATCACGTGCACATAAGTTAGATAGACTGCCGGGTTGAATAAGAGCATAATACCATTCTTGGTGTTCTCATGAACAGTGCTTTATTTTTTTTAACTAAATGCATCTTATATTTTATTAATGTACATGATAAATACATTAAACATTCTTACAACGCCAACCAAAGGAGGCTTGAGCATGCTTGCAAATGGAATTTAAATACTATAGCAATGGTCCAGATAAAATTAATATGGAGAAACTAAGTCGACTTGATGTATTCTAAAAATATTTATTAGATTATAAAGATTGTTAATTTGTAAACATTGAAGATCTGATCACCTGCTATTAATTACACACTTTAATGCATGCTTTTCTATGGCTATCATTTACATTTTATCTTATCCTGTATTTTACTGCCATCCTACTTTAAATTTGTCATCTTGAGTCGAGGCATAATTATGTTTATGTGTCATACCTCTATCTCTGTTGATCACATGCACATAAGTTAGATAGACTGCCGAGTTGAATAAGAGCATAATACCATTCTTGGTGTTCTCATGAACAATGCTTTATTTTTTTTAACTAAATGCATCTTATATTTTATTAATGTACATGATAAATACATTATACATTCTTACAACGCCAACCAAAGGAGGCATGTTCATTTTCCCTTCCTATGTAAGCGAGGAGGGTGTCTGCTCTTGCATCAACTTCAAAAGTGTCAGTATCTTTATGTAAAATCCCTATCTTAGCAGCAAACTGAATTATAAGTCTCATTTGAACTCAACAACTTCCCTCAGGGGAAGCGGTGTAGTTTTTCCATTAAAAGTAACTTGATAGTGTCTTTTCCATAAGAAGGATACACCTGCTAATCTTATGGTATCCCATATGCCTCTTCCTACTTGCCTAATCATCGATGTGTCTAAAAAATTGAACCCCTTACAGTGTAAGTGTCTAAAAAATTGAACCCCTTACAGTGTAAGGGTCAATGAATAGTGTATGATAGTCTGCCACAACTCAGTCCTAGAATGTTTGGGCTACCTTGCATCCCCGTAGGAGATGCTTCAGTGTTTCTGCACAAAGATTCCCAGTTTTGATTGGTGATAACAAGCAAGACCAAGATAAAGTAGGCTATGCAGACCTGTGTATTTGGTGAGTTGATGGCTTTTCAACCTAAGGATTGTAACAGATCCCAGCCTCCAAGCTGAGTCCCATTACTACCATTTTCTGTTCTGATACCAATCTGTCACGTACCCAGCTGCCCAGCACTGCCCAGCGCTGCCCTTGTACCTCTAAAATTCGCCTTCCTGGGCGAATTCGAATTTCTGATACCATTTTATGAATAAAGAACATGCTACATGCACATGCAATTAACAAGAAACATGCATGACTGTAAAAGAACCATTTAACAGGCCATGCACAACAATTAACAATAACAAGCATGTCATGACTTATCACAGAGATAATTTACACAATGGAATGTAATTACAGAGAAAACATAGAGAGAACTTATCCTTATGAAATAGTTCACCAACTGGCTGCAGACGTCGGACGTTCCACCCAACCTTAGGCTCTGTTGCACATAAATCTCTGCTACAGGTCACCCTCGAGCTGAGGCTACGAATCCACAAGGACAGTCCGAGGCCGACTCTAAGTTTCCCGAACCAGTTAACAATCAAACTCTCACAGTTTCTCAACTACACAACAATTCTTGTTTACCAGCTCTCTTTCCCCTTCAGCCTGCACAACCCAAAGAGATGAACCCCTTCTCTGCCATGCAGTCCCTCAGGCTGTTCCACCTCTTTGTAGGGCTCTCAGTGCTACTGGTTAGAAAATATCAATGTTGGAAACTCCAAGGATTCTCCGCCGTGGACAATCTTTTCACAACTGCAACAATCTCATGCACATAGGCATCCATTCCCTGCTGGAAATACTAGTAGATCCTACAACCATCTAGCCATGGCTCTCTCTAGTTCCAACAACTCGTTTTCCCTTGCTTGAACTAGAACAAGAGTGAGAAAGAAAAAAAGGAAAATGAATGAGGGACAACCCAAAAAATGATTGAGTAACAATGAATGACCAACCCCCACACAACCAAGAACATGGTTTAAATAATCCAATGCATAACGTGGCTTCCCCCAAGAACCTCATGTTACCCCCTTTTTTCACTAAAACAAAGATGGGTTAACAAAATAATATAATAAAAGGCTTAGCTCCCTTAGCCCTTTCTCTCATGGAATCATACCCCCCTATAACTCCGTCCTTGTCTGTCTTGCAGCCAACAATGTATTTTATTATTAATATTCAAAGTATTACATTGCTAGACTCTTCGGCCTTTTCAACTTTACAGGCACTTCGACCTTGCATCAAATAAACAAAATGCATTCTTAATTCGAGGACTCAAAACCGGGGTATTCTAAGGATGCAATTGGTGTAAGTTACTTGACACTGGGATAAGGGGAGATGAGTGCTTGGCATGAGACACGTAGATACAACCTGCAAGGGCACACAGGGACACAACTATATATATATATATATATATATATATATATATATATATATTTGACTAGCGGAATTGACAACTGGGCGGGGCTCGTACTCGCGTGACATGGTGTCGATTCTGACTGCTACCACTATAACGGTATAACCTCTAGGTGCACCGCACACCCCCAAGCACAACACATGGGCTAGACAAGGTTTGAACGAACGACGTCGCAGGGAGTGCCTTAACAATACACTATCGCCAATTGATCTACACCTGTGGGGGTGACACAACTATATATATATATACCTCGAGAGACTCGATTGGATTTGAACCTATGATCTATGGCCTCCCTGTTGGTAACATGCCTTGGGTGGATGGTTCAACAGATTGAACTAGCCATAGACTAAGCAGTGAAATCACTGTGCGGAGGGGGTCCCTTGTCATAATTTATAAACAAGGGGGTCTCATACATCAATTTGGTGATTTTGTATTATCCTATCAGGAATTATGACTCGGGACCAATATTGTATTTCATTATCGATGTTCAATGTACCACTTGACATCTTATACATCTTATATTGCATTTTTATTTTCATATTTATGTGACAATGTGCTTGTTTGATGTTGATGTTGCTTTATAAGTTTAAAAAATAAAAAAAAATGATTATTTTTGTACTTTTAAAGTTTCCCGATAATTTTGATAATTTCCCCAATATTGCCGATAATTTCCCCCAACGATATATTCCCGATAACAATAATTGTAACATTGGTATAAATCCACAATTCAAACCTCATTTGTAAATCATCTTTTTGATCATTGAGCTAAAGCTTTGTAATACAACTGTTTTAAGCATATGGGCACTACATATTTGCCATTTTGTTGTGGTTGGCATATTTTCTCTTTTATGTGCATTTGTGCATCCCATGTGTAGTGCACACATGCTTGGGCATCTTTTTCTCTCTATTGCACTTTTGGTTCATCTCTAACGCACTTCTTTAACTCTTGCACTACCTACAGAGTTGATACTTCAAATTATATAGTAGATCACTCTCCTCTGAAATACATGGTGTTGTTTTTTCGTCTTTTTACTGTAGGTTTTTGGGTTGATGTTTTGTTTCCATTTGATCCCCTATTTCTGTTTATGATCTCAACATGTTTAGCATGAGCCTTTAGCAAAAAATGCATCCGTAGAGATATAGTTCCGTAGATAAAAGGATGATCCAAGAAGACGCTAGTTCCACATTGTAAGATATGATGCCACTAGCCAAGAGTTTTTTCCATTTGGATCAATCATCATATAGTTGAAGTGAGTTGCGAGGAAGGGTTAAAATCCTAGGAAACCCTAAAAGATGATTGTTTCCTCCCCCCAGCCTAGGGGTAACTAAGGAGATGATGTCTCGAGGCCTACAGGTAGTAGACATGTAGTGCCGAGAGGTGGGTGGATAACATAGCCCACATAGACCCTCTTCTTCACCACACTTCACCATCGTCATCAACAATAGAGCAATGTCCACTACACTGACTTGATCCACAGAGGGTGATAGGTCTTGCTTTATGAGGTAACTTGTCAAGTTTCATGGTAAGTGTCGTTTTGATAGTTGGGGCATTTAGATAATTTTCAAAGGTTTCTTTCTGATTATGAGACGTGTTATGAACATAAATATACATATAAATAGATATTCATAACATAATAATTAATTAATAAATAATAACTATTAATAATGAAAGGACATGTCTCAAATGACATGACTATTGGCTAAGGGCACCCCTGCGTGGGTATATAAACGAGCCCTCATTCTCAATTGTAATCATCTTATATCCTATATCTTATCTTATCTATTCTTATATTATTTATAGTCCTATATGGATTACTTTGTTATATTCCGAGTATTTTGGATAATTCTTGTGTGAGCAAACTTTGTTCGTCTCATTTGGTATCAGAGCAAGTTCTAATTCGGCCCTTGGCCGCACTTTATTCAAACCTTGTTTGATTTGGCTTTTAGCCAACCCCTTCATTTCGGAGCTTCTCCGACTCCAAGGTCTTTGACCATAACTGGGCCCTTGGCCATCTACAGTCCAAAATTCTAGTTTCTCAAAAGAAAAAAAAAATAAAATTTGCTGCCATTACCATTGTGAACCGTCCAAACAGGAATTGTGGGTTCTTAGGAAAAAAAAAAATCTAATTATTTAGAACCAAAATATTAAATTATTTTTTTCCATAAAATTAAAATTAAAAAAAAAAAAAACCCCTCCCGGCACACACCCATAAACCCTCACACACTCCCCGACCCTTTTCTGTTTTCCCTCCCTCTCCCTCAACCCCTTCCTTCCCCCGTTTCCCTTTTTTTTGTTTTTCCCTGCCTAGTAACCCTTCCCCGATCCCTACCCTCACATTCCATCCCCTTTTCCCACTCTTCCGCAACCCCTGCCATCCCCTTTTCCCCTCCTCGTAAACCTTTCCGTTCCCTCCCTCTTCCGCAACCCTCCCATCCCCCGTTCCCTTTCCCTTTTCCCCCGTAACTTTTACTTGTTCCCTTTCTCCGCCCCCCTGTAACCCCCCACGCGACCCTTACACATTTCTTTCCCATCCTATCCACTCCCGCGACTTTCGTCACCTCTTCCGCAATGTCCTTTCCCACCTGTCCCACTCCTGTCCCGTCCTGTCCACTCTCGTGGAACCCCCAATTCTGTGGCCCCCATTTTCGTAACCCCAAACCGTGACTCCCCAACTCTGTCACTCAATCCCATTTCCCAGACCTGACACAACCACAGCCTTGTCAGCCACCCATGCAGACTACACAATCATAACCCCATAAATAACCTCACACAACTTTTCATTAAGTCGTACACTTCAAGAAATGAACTTTGACTAAAAATATATATAATTTTTTTTTTAAATTCTAACTCATTAATTTATATATATAAAGTAACTTAAGTCATTAACCAAAGAAAAGATTATCAAGTAAAATATTTACAAGGAAGTAAAAAAAAAGAAAAGAAAAAGAAGTATAGAAAAAAAAGATTATTTTATCATAAATTATTGACGAAAGCGAAATGGAGTCTACTAAGGAAAAAGGAAGATTTTCTTATGAAGGTTGTCGCACTTTATGTTTCGGGTTATTTACATTAAAGGGAAGTATTCAAGGAAAAAACGTTAACATCGTTGTCAGCATGACCCAGGATGAGAATTCTATTAATATTAATTTGGCGAAACAATTATTTATTTTGGAGCATAACATAAGTGAAAAGACAAATATTTTTTGCAAGAGACTATAAAATTAAAGACGTGCAAGTAACAATTGATGATTATGAATATATATCTCAATTCAATGTTACAGCTATGTTTCAAGAAGAGCTTGGCATCATTCTCGTGTTACACTGGTTAACAAAACTAGAAACCTTCATTTTAAACACGGAAAAAAAGTTTGCGACTTTTCCCTATAAAAAGAAGATGATGACTCTTCAAGACATTACTATGAGGTCAAAATCGATAACACCTTCATCAAAAGACTTTAAAGATATCTCGAAGGTGATCCTTCCAGATAATCAGAACTTGATATCAAAGATGCAAAAAGAATATGATGAAGTTATTGCTGATAAAAACCAAGAAATATCTCACTTAAAAAATCATAGTGAAAAACTACTTACTCAATTAAGAAGTCAAGGGACACAAAACAACGTGTCCAGGAGTTGGAGCAAGAGAATCAAGATCTCGGGAAGAAATTATTAGGAAATGATGAAGAAGCTTCTCGTTTGAAAAACCTTAATCAAAATTTGCTTGAAGAAATTAAAACGATGAAAGATGAAAAGCCCGAGAATCGAAATATTATAAATAAAGTCGGCAAATCAGAAGATAAAGAAGAACTTTCACACCTAAGGGTTCATAAACAAGATTTATTAACACAAATTAAAAAGTTGAAGCATGATAAGAATACTTTACAAGAAGAGCTAGATCGCAAAACATCATTAGTCGATAAGGAAACAATGACAGACCCAATCAACATTACAACTCAAAAGGAGGCAAATCCAGCTGATGTAAAGAAGTTTTCAAATGTCGAGGTACAAACAAGCCAGAGATATCAAGAAGACTCGATTCCAAAATTTAATCAACAAAAAGCTACAAGTATACAAAGTAAGGATCGAGTTACAAGGATGCCTTACCAACATCCTAATCACAAAAATCGATACTTTAGCCAATCCTTGTATCAACAAAAACAAATGACCAGTATGTCGAATATTATTTCCACTACAAGTGATGCTCAAAGTAGAAGCTATCATCGGAGTCAAAATACATCAAGTTCTTTCCAAGAACCCTATAAACTCACCATGCAGAAGATCGAATTAGGATGGGCAGACTCTACAATGCGACAGTTCTGCTTAGCGCTTAGAAGATCCTATCGTCTTGGGCCCTCAACAATTACTAACTCGATAATGAAGAATCAAGCGACAATAATTACAAGCTAGCGCAAGAGATAAGTCTTCCTTAAAGTATGCTTTGAGGACAAATCATTTTTAAGGGGAAGGCAATGTTATGAACATAAATATACATATAAATAGATATTCAAAACATAATAATTAATTAATAAATAATAACTATTAATAATGAAAGGACATGTGTCAAATGACATGACTATTGGTTAAGGGCACCCCTGCGTGGGTATATAAACGAGCCCTCATTTTCAATTGTAATCATCTTATATCTTATATCTTATCTTATCTATTCTTATATTATTTATAGTCCTATATGGATTACTTTGTTATATTCCAAGTATTTTGGATAATTCTTGTGTGAGCGAATTTTGTTCGTCTCATTTGGTATCAGAGCTTTGTTTTCTTGATCCCGGCCTTTGGCCAGTTCTTTATCCGACCTTGTCTGATCCGGCTTTTAGCCAACTCCATCGTTTCAGAGTTTCTCTGTTTCTTCAAGGTTTTTGACCAGAAATCCGGCCTTTGGCCCCACCCCATTATTTAGAATTCTCTGAACTCTGGTCTTTCACCAAAATCAAGCCTTTGGCTATTTTTAAAAAAAAAAAAAAACATGTAGTGCCGAGAGGTGGGTGGATAACATAGCCCACAGAGCCTCTCTTCTTCACCACACTTTACCATCGTCATCAACAACAGAGCAATGTCCACTACACTGACTTGATCCACAGAGGGTGATAGGTCTTGCTTTATGAGGTAACTAGTCAAGTTTCATGGTAAGTGTCGTTTTAATACTTGGGGCATTTAGATAATTTTCAAAGGTTTCTTTCTGATTATGAGACGTTTGGTCGAAGTTATGCTTTATACCATTTTTTCACCTAGGTGGTTATCCTGGGGTTCCTAGTAAGCTTTCCACCCCCGGGGAAAGGGGTGCTACTCGGGGTCCTCCTTGATGGGTCATCGTGCCAACCCTAACCATCTTTACCACTTTTTGTCTTTATTCCTCTCCGTATCCTCACCTTTTGGGTTTTTGGGTTATATGTACCCCCAAAAGGGGCTTATACCTCATTCTCTTATGGGAAGAAGGGGCTAAAGGCCCAGAGGTTGTTCCATCCAACATCAATAAATAGTAAAAGGAAAAAGAAAGCATGATCAAAATGCAGTGGCAAGTATACAAGGGACACAAAAGCCACAGTCCAACTTGAGCTCTACCTTTCTAGGCGCTCGCCCCAAGCCTTGAGTGCGAATGAATGCCTCACCTATTTGAAAAGGACTTATCAGTATCCCACTTTAAAGGAAATGCATTTAATGCAAAAAAGCAAGAAACCTTGTAACGGGGACTTGCAAATCATCTAAAGAAAATATATAAAAAAAAGAGGAAAATTATGGGGCTGGAAAAAGGTTGTGACCCAAACAAAAGGTAACTCAAGGATGCAACACACCCTCTGTTGCCGTCCTTATACACACTTGCAAGCGTGAGCTAAGTCCAACTCACTTAGTGTGTCCTTGGAGGCACAATGCCTAGGTTCAAAGCCCAATGTCACCTCGACTTGAACCTCTTCCGTCTAGGCTTACTCCTAGGGAAGCCAAGGGGGGTAGACCTTAGTTACTATGTGAAAGTTAAGAAGTTTATTTCTAGGAGTTGGTTTCAATTAGTTAAAGGTTTGGGGGAGATCTAGCCTATATGCAAAAGCAACAATGCAACATGCAACAATTTAATGCAAAGACAAGCCCTTTCCTAAGACAACTAAAGACTAGTGCCTAAGATTGGGCAAGGGGTCAACTAGAGTTTAAGGGAGATAGATTTTACAAGAGTTACAGAAGATTACAAAGAGTGAAACTACTTCATAAAGATTACAAAAGAACTAAATACAATGTTACAATATTACATACAAAGATAGAATAACTAGATACAAAGTTACAACTAAAGAAGATCTAAGAGATACAACTAAATACAAGATATATGAATGATACAACTATGAACAAAGAGAGACAAGCACTAACTTGGTTACTTGATTTATGCAGGAAATAAAGATGCTTCAAATGGAAAGATTGCACCAACAAATCAAGCCAGCATACCCAACAATAGAGTGCCTCCAAAGGATGCACAACTCTATGTGGCTGCTTCAATGACAAACACAAATAACACAAACCCAACAATGAAGTTGCCTCCAAAAGGATGCACAACTTCAAGGGGCCAATCCAATACACCAACACACCACTTAAATTGAAAATTAAATTCTCAAAATAAGCCTCCAAGGGCAAGGGCGCAACTCCAAAAATCACTTAGTTTATCATCCACAAAACCGAAATAAGCTTGCATGAAAATAAATGGAAAGTGAATGCTTGCAAGATTACTTAAATGCCAACCACACAATATATGCCAATGTAAATGTCCCAAGGTTGAAGTGGATTAAAAGGATTATTAAGTTCTTAAGTTAGAGAATGAATCCTAACTAAGTGACAACCTCAAAACTCCCCCTCCTTGTACCAAATAGTTGATGGGTGCTCAAGAAGTGAGGCAAACAAGGCCCCACCCTAGCTCCACAGGTCAACCCAAGGAAAGAAGTACTCCCGGAAAGGACGCCAAGCGCTGTGAGATCGTCCCCGATCTAGCACCTTCCGTTGCTTCCTTACAATCCTCGTTTAGATGGCAAAGTTGGGTCAGTAGTGAGTGCCCTATTAAGTCTAGTTAATTTTATGCCCTATGAGACTAAGGTAAATCAAGTTAGTTTGTGTGTTGAACAAGATGTGCTTGCTAAAGTGTCACGTGCTTGAACAAAAAGGGAAATTGCTTGCAAGTTAAAGAGAATTACCCAACAAGTGTGTATAAATTAAAATAACATGAAGTAATAGACAATAAACTTGCAACAATTGAACAATTATGTTTTCCTTAAACCATGAAAGTATACCATGCCCATGAGATTGCAAGATAAGTAAAGTACTTGTGAAATAAAGATGAAAGCAAATGTACTTGAACTAAGTAGAGCTTGCCAATGGAAAGGAAAGATTAAAGAGCATCATAAAACATTCATGCCTCCATGGGCCTAAACTAGCATTAAGATTATTACTTCTACTTCTAGATCATTTTAACCATTCAACTCATGAAGAAGTAAAACCATTTATACTAGCCTTACGATTTTGGGGGTTGGCTAGGCCAAGCACACTCCAAGGTGTAGGCAAACAGGTTGAAATTAAATGCTGAAAAATAAACCAAGCTAAGAGAACCACAAACAATGGCACAAGGTGGAGGCAAGCCTTCATTTTTTGTGCCAAAGTGGGTTGAAAGAACTTGAAATAAAATGCTGAAATAAACCTAGCCTCTCAACCTTGTCCTAATGACAAGTGGGGCAACCAAAAGAATGAAATATTGCAGAAAATAAATAACTATTCTAGCCTTACGGTTTTGGGGGTTGGCTGGGCCAAACTCACTCCAAGATGTAGGCACAAGCAACAGAATTAAATTGCAGAAAATTACAATGTGAGAAGTGCAAGCCCTTTTGGGACTCCCTTGGGTTTGCTTACAAATGCTAGAAAAGATGAGAAGGAAGGGGGTTGTATTATCCAACAATAGGAGGTTCTTCTTGAGTGTTTTGTGGCCCAAAACGAGCAACACCTCCCCTTGTACTGGCGAGAATCTGCAAAAACCAGCAAGCAAAAGCTTGCTGGAAATGCTGCAAAAGACAACCAAAGTTAAAGAAAATTTTTGTTTTTACATACAAATTTTCTGCATAAAAATTTCAGCAAGATATAAATATTTTAATGACCTATTCTAAGTGTTAGACAACTCGAGAATCTGAATGTAAAGAACGGAAATAACTTGCAGAAATTTTAGAGGCTCAAAATGGATGAGGAAGGCAAGTTTCCAAATCTGAAACAAGCCTTTCAAAGTTCAAACCCTTGAAGTAACCTGCAAATATTTGGGAAGAAACTACAAGATAAGTTAGAGGAAACAAAATACTTTGTAAGTCTAAACTCTACTCACTTAGATTCACAATAATACTATTGGAAATCTACCCAAGCAAAATACTTTGCTTGRGAATTCTACTCTAGATCTAAAGAATGCTTYAACAAATAAAAACSAARCAATATCACCTCAAATCATAGATGCACCAAGAATACTCTTTGASACACCATTTGTCCTYCAAAGCTTTCTATTAACAAGTAGGAAGTTGTTGCAAGTACTTGCAACAARTTCCTCTCSAAAAGTGAGAGCAAGAGAATGGATGAGAGAAAGATGGGAGAGATGGGGAGAGTGAGGAGAAAATTGGGTAGAGTWACAGTAGCAATAGAATTGGTGRGAAATGAGGAGGAGAGRGGGCATYCATTTATAMTTGGAAAGRCAAAGTTACCCCTCTTGGATGMAAGCCAAGTGTYAAAACCCAAGCAAKATTGAGCATCTCAAGGASGGGRGYRCAACTCTAGGGTYTRRGTKGWGGATTGATGARATGGMATGAGTTGGARAGGCAATTGCTTASTCAATGGGTGAGGTGGAWGGCCTAGGAGGGCGCACTAGGGGAGAGAGGGCCCCACTCMCTTYAATTTTTCATTYTCTAAAGTTTGYTCAAGGAGGGGGGCRCAACTTCCCTARGGGGGCAAAWAATATGAAGTGGTGKCTAGVTGGGAATGRGGTTATGAGGGTGAGAAAGGGGYTAGGAAGGGTTAGTCTAAGGTTTAGGCATCATCTCCCACCTTTACTCTAACCATTTAGCTCAAATTTACAAAAAATGACATTTTGACTATGTCATGACTAGCAATTAAATTGCTRTTTTTGACTGACCAAGACTYCTCATGGACAAACACCTAGCAAAACTTGTCCRATTGAGCTGAAACTTGATCCAAGGGTGTAGGGGGTCTCATTCCATTTCTTTTGAGCACAAATACCCCTAGCAAAAGCCCAAGGACCTAGTTTTTACATTTTTCATCAAATTTTAATTAAAATTACCCAACTTAGGCAATTTTAATAAATTAAAGAAAAACATATCTAGACTCAATGGAATTCTGCAAAACTTTCAGAGATGTCTTACATGGTCATTTACAACATTCCTAGACACTAGCTACCAAAGGACCAAACCATTAGAATGCCTTTCACCACTTTGGAGGAATTATTTGTGGGAGTGAAAAACTCAAGGGAAGTTAATAAGGTTGGTTAGGCCAAATTAATAACCTGAGGAAAAAAACACTCAGTGAAAGGGACTCCTCTAATGATGAAGTCCTAAGGCAACTGACCTAACTATGATCCATGCAAACCTATTACATTATTATCCCACACAGGGGAGCGGAAATTCCATTACAAAAAGATGTGCTGAAGGCCAAAACTGCCTTGTAGAACCAGTAAGTCTCTGACTTGGTAGCATTTGATGATGCATATCTTCATGGTACATGAGTTGAATAGGTGGTCAACACCCTCTACAAAGGAATTCATGGAAATGAGACCATATGAGACCCTTGCATGTCAATGACCCCATGCCCAAAAGTTTCTCCCCCATCCACCTCACATTCATCACATGGCCTAGATAGGGTTCACCTGGGAAAAACTCCTCTTGGGGAATTGGCTTACCCAATAGGGCCTTTTGATAACCCTCCCATATTTAAATTTAGTAAATTACATAAAGTCTTTGAGCATGTGTTTAATTTGAAAGAGGGGATCCAATGTACTTGTTTGGGTGGTTCTTGTATTAAAATTAATTTACTTGGCATGATTCATATGACTTGTGGACCCTTGGAGGGTGTACCTTGTTTGTCTTTGCAGGATCTTACTTGGTGGCATCACTCGTGGAGATGCTAAGGCACTTTGGATCTCCATGCAGGCATGAAACCCCATAGGATGGATGTTGTGCCCCACCCTTGGAAGGCATTGATGATGATTGTTGCACACCTAACGATGTCATTGGCCCATGAAAGAGGCCTTGGATGATGAGACTAGCATGACATCACCCTCCCATGTTAGAACGTTGCACCCTTGGAGCATGACGTCAAGCCTAAAGGGATGAATTTGACTTGCACTTGGTGGAGTTGTGGGACATGTACCCCACACTTGTGTGGACAAGTGGGATGATGTGGCACCTCAAGAAGTTGACGTCCTAGCCTTTGGAGGCTTTTTCACCCAATGGCACCCTTGAAGAAGATGTTGGAGGCTTTTTTATTATTTTTGGTCATTTTTTAGCATATGTATGCAAAAATCAAATTATTTGGGTAAAAGTCTATGTAAAAACATGAATTTAAGCCTAAATTAGTGGATTTAATTGTAAAGTGGGTAAAGTGAGCTTGGATTTCCCTCTATAAATAGAGAATAGCCTCACTTCCTCTTTCATAATTGGTCATTGAGACATTACTATCTCTCTCTCATAATTTCAGCTCTCTCTCTCTTGTTATGCGACTTGTCTTTTTGGGAAGAATTACTCATGCGGTTTGCTTGGAGATGGATTCTTTCACTTGTGGAGGATGGTTTGTGAGCTAGGATACTTCTTGGATGATCTTTCTTGCAGGTTTGTTGATGTTTAAGGTTTAAGGTTATTTTGTTGCAACTTGCTTTAAGAAACCCTAGCAGGGTTAGGATTGTCTATCCCCTCCTTCAAGCCATTTTTCTTTGTGAAAGGAGGCCATTCAAGGAAGATTGATTTGAGGGTTAGGAGTGTCTATCCCCTTGAATTCTTTATTGGCTAGGGTTTTAACCTAGGGGTTAGGATGGTCTATCCCCCTAGGTTCTAAAAACCTAGTTTCCCTTCAACTAGTAAGTTAGGTGACTAATTTTGGAGGTATGGCTTGGCTTATAAGGGTTTAAGTCCAAGGTTCAAGTCCTCCATTATTAGCCTTTAACTTCTGTTTGATGTTATGATTCCATTACCCAATAGACATAGCACTAGTTACATTGGAGAAAGTAAAATTTTGCATTGATAAACGTGAAAATTGCTCTCTTGTGATCTCTAAATTTTTATAAATTGCGCATACTCTTAAGCTGTCTTTTCATGCTAAAACGTATTGATTTCTTAGTGTATTTTTTGCTGCTGTAATAATTAATTAGCTACAGCCATTAAGGCTGCAGAAAACCCTCTCTTTCTCTTGTTTACTTGCTATTTTCACCGCAGAAAATTGTGTATGAGCATTGCAAATTAATTTACTTGTTAAGGGCTATAAATTGGGACATTTATCTTCTAACTTCTGTGGTGGAAACTTGCTGCTGTAGAAAATGTTTTCTACAGCCATCTAGGGCTGTTATAAACTTGCTGAGAACACTTACTTTACAGCCTATTTAACCATCAAAATTGTGGTTTAATCATTGGAATATTGTCTATTGTTTACAAGCTTTCATTTGCCATCATTTAAAGTGATTTTGACAGTGATTTATCGCAGCTGTTAACATTTTCTGCTTGCTGATATAATTTAGTCTGCTGCAAATTTTGGGACAGCAAGGTTTCTTGTTGTTTCCTTTAGTGCTTGGGGATTTATTTTCATGATTTTTGGTCTTGGGATAGTGTTTCTAACGTTGGTTTTGAAGGTTGTTGATCAACTTCTCTCTTTCCTTCACCAAAGTCATCACTCTTCAAACCCGAAGCACTCTCATCTAGTGACCAAAGGAGAGACTCTTTCTAAACCCTTGTCTTGCTACCTCAATCCCCCCAAGGTCACTTGGGAAGCCTCCCTTGTGGTGGAATCATCCATCACTAAAACGAGGGGAGTAATTGCTAAGGTGACAATGGTTCTTACTCCCAGTTGTGTTTCACATTTGTTGCTTGTGGTTGGCTTTGCCCCAACAACACTTTGTGTGAAAACAATGATCAAGAAACTCTAGATCCGCAACCCTTAGGGTGATGCTTCTAGACAATAATCTCTGAATCACTTGTAGAGAAAAAACAGAATTGGAAACCCTAGTTCTATAACCCTTGTGGCAATGCCACTAGACAAAAAACTCCTAAGACTTTGGTTGAAAAATCCTTTGAAATAAATCAGCAAAAGGGTGATCTGAAACCCTGGTTCTGCAGTCACAAATAATAGTGATGCCCACAGAAACTATAAGACACCTAAGCTGTCTCAAGCCAAAATTTGACGGCAAGATTTAGTAAAAGCCTGGTCTTAGAGGATTGTTTGAAGGGGTCTCCAATTCCTCCCAAGAAGTTTTTTCTTCTACTGAAAACTAGGAAAAAGAAAATTGAAATGACTATGGAAGCTATCCAGTCTGAAAGAAATCCTTGTGCATGTTTGTTGAAAGCTTGGCATTCTCAGAGAACCCTTGGAAGCATAATTACTAGGAGACATGGGTATGGGTATGGGCATGGGTACACCATTTTTGAAATCTAGGTGTGGGGAGACATGGGGGTATGGGTATGTCAAATGAGATGTGAACTAAAAAAAATTAAAGATACAAATTGAAATTTCAAAATTTAGATTTTAAAAGCATAAAATGATGAACAATGAACATCGAACAATTATCTATATCATAATAAGCTGCACCAATCAAAGATAGGTATGTCCAATAAGAGTCTAGACTATAGTCTATTACAAAGATAATATGTGAGTTACAAAACTTTAAGGTTTAAACATTTCAACTTTACAGCCTGTTATCGCGCAATTTGTACTTGGCCAAAGCCAAAGGCAAGATACTAAATTGGCGTAACAAGGAGGATGTCCTATCACTGTCACCTTAATAGGACACCTCTTTCTATTTAGGAGTAGTACTCCAGGGTAGACGCCCCCAGTGACCTGGGGGTTTGAGAAGGCTAAGGTAAAAGTTATAAGAAAGTCCCACCCCTCTCACAGGTCACTCTAATCAAAAGTTCCAAGGTTTTATTGAGATGAAGCAAAATATAATTTAAGTGTACCTGCCCAGAACAAGACAAGAAGTAGAAAAAAAATACAATTTGCAAGTACCATATGATGTCAGTGCTTCATAAAACCATGAACTTTTGAAAGATAAACAAGCTGATATAAGACTGAAGCAATGTAAATATTTATAACAGCAATGAATATTTAGCAACAACCACAACAATGCTTAAAAATGACAAGATACAATATCCTTAAGTTGACAGAATGATAATAGTTTGTCAGAAGCAATTATGCCAATGTTTAATCAGCTTTTAATCTTGCTTTTAGGATGAATTTGATGCTGTTATAGATGGCTGTAGCAATCTTTTGCAACAACAACAAATTAGTTAGTGAGTTAGTCTAATTTAGAGTTAGTAAAAGTCTTAGGGAAGATGGTTTGAGAGTTGTTTGGTCAATCAATCACTTGCAAGGAGTGGACTAGTGCCTTTTAGTGTAATGGAGTCAAGGTTAGCAACAAAAACTCTTAGAGGAAACAACAAATGATAATAGGTGAACTAAAGGGATGGGTAAAATGATTGAGGCGTTAGTAACCTAAGGCCTCAATATCGAAACCCTAGAAGGAAAAAAATGCTAGGAAGTAAGTAACCTTAGGCCCTAACGATTTCCTTCTTCCTTAGATCAAGCTTGAAATAAAATATATGAAGCTAATGAAGCAATGCTACTAGAGTGCTACAAAGGTAGGGCTCTAGTGTATTCCTCAAAAGAGATGTTTTCTAGCAAATTCAAGTAGGTGGAAAATTATAAGGAAAATGATAATAACATATGCTTCTTCCCTAGGGTTTCAAATTAACAATTTCATAATCTTAGAAATGAACAAGCAAATTTACCATAGCTTTTCAAAAATAAATGAAGAATTGCAGATTTACTTACTTCATCAAGAATAATCTAGCAACAAAACCTTAGTTGAAGACTTTCCACCATGAAAATGCCAAAATACACCAAGAATAGTCTCTCCAAGAAGTTGCGCACCACTTAATTTCAGCCAAATACCCTTAAAGAGGGCTGAATTTCAGACCTCACACTTGTGTGAGTGAAAGATGATCCAAAAATACAAGAGATTTGTCTCTTATTTATACAATGATAATGACCTTTAATTACAATTTAGGTCAGAAAAGGCCGACATGGCCAAATTACATCAAAAATCCAGTTTTTACACAAATTTAAAGAATTAAACCCTAAAATGTGCTGTAGAGGTGACGTCATGCCCTCCTAAGGTGACGATGGGCCTCATAGGTGGGACGTCAGGCTCCATGAGAAAAACGTTAGGCCTTCCAAGGCCTCCCGATGATGCCACACGTGCCACTTGGCACACAACTGCCTCCATCATGTCCATCTGACGTCGGGTGATGTCTAAGGTCACAAGGGTGACGTCATGAGCCTCCCAAGGCCAATGTTCAGGGGGGAGAGCAAGATCCCCCTGGGTCTAGGCCTGCCAAAGTGTCTCTGGTGGAACGTCCTTTTTCTCTGGTGCAAGCCCCTGGTGTCTCTCTGCCCCTGGCTAGGGTCACAACATCCATCTGGTGGGATTTTAGCCCCATGGAGGTCTGAGCTAATCATCTCCCCATATGTACCTGTCCATCGGGCATGGTCCTGCAACAACAAGAAGTACGCCCTCCATGGGCTCATAAGTCACAGAGATCATAGCAATGTCAGTCACGTCTAATAATCAAATTACCCAAACATGTGCATCAAACCCCCCTTTACCCAGACAAATGCTCAAAGAGGTTATGCAGTTTAACAAGCCAGGTTTGGAGAGGGTCTCGGGATGTCCTATTGGGCTAATCCTCCTCAAGTTTGGGGTGTTTCCTAGGTGAAGACCAATCTAGGTCATGTAGATGTATGAGATGGTGTAGGGAATGTTTGGGCAAGGGGTGCAGTGATAACATGGAAATGTAGGTCTTACCTGTGGTTGCCTCTGTAGAGGGCGATATGCACCTTGTCATGGATGCCATTGTTTCCTAGCCCATTCAATGCCTTTTATTTTTTTGTCTTATTGCTTTTTCTTTTCAAGAGAATAGCTGGAGGACACTGTCCTGGCGTGGTGACTAGTGGTGACAACGTTACCCACAGGCACTTCAAGGAAATGAGAAGGTTGGCTCGTGATGAGACCCCCTTTCTTTTGGCTATGCCACCAAGAGCCACTACACTAGTTTGGTGACCAGATGGATGGCAGTGTCATACTGCTACATGCCCATGGACCTAATAGGTCGGCTCATGATGAGACCTCCTATCCACCAACTAGATCTTGAGTTTTATTTTATTTTATGAGTCCCCTTTTCTTGATGAGAAGCCATTTATTGCTTTCTCGGGAATCCCTTGGCGAAGCATCTCAAGGTTTCATTTTGGCTTTTAACTTCTGCCAACTACTTTTACCCTCTGGGCCTTTAGCCCCTTCTGAAGATTTTCCAGGTCCTATCAAGCTGCCAACTAGGTCTGTCTTTGACCTCAAGCTGGCTCTAAGTTTCAACTGTCAAACAACGGTTTGTTGCTGTTTTATAACAGCAAACAGTTCAGGAACTTCTTTGCTGATTTGTTACAACTACATAGGCCATTTAGGTGCTCTAGCATGTAGTTTTTGTCACCAAGAGGTTAGCACATGCGTACCAAAATATATGTAACACACCTAGAGATCTTTACTGCTGAAAATACTGTAGTTCTAAACTTAACATACATGAAAACGAACACAGGTATTTTTGGTCAACATGACCCTGGATAAACCCCCCCCAGGGAAAACTAGTTTGGAATATGAGTGTATATATAGGGAGAATAGAAGGTGGAATACAACAAGTACAATAAACAGAAGAACCTGATACAGTAACAACTTTATCCAAGCTGCAATACAAGCCCAACTGAAGCAAGTGCGCCCTCCAAAAATGTTGTCTAGACCATTGAACTGGAGCTTTCTGCCAACTGGAAGCTCTGATGGAGAAACCCTTCCATAATACTCTGATATTGAGCTGTAGCTTCCCTCTGAAACATACCTCACTGCAATTTGAGCTCTGAAAGTCCTCCCTGCTGATGATGCGCCCTCCTCACCAATTGCACCCTCCTCCAAGCAAGAACCTCTCCACTAAATAAATGAGGACCTAAGCCTGCTGGCTGCTTCCATGGATAGAAGTGCCCAAGATTTCCTCAACCATAGCCTTAGACCTCATCTTCATGCTCTCTCTCAAACTCTCCAAGTGAACAAATGAGTGAATGAGCTCCTCCTTGCCCTTAGCGCCCCTCTTGAACCTCCATAAGGAAACCTAAAGAATGGACGATTGAGATCATCCAATCTCATGTCTAATCAATGGTTGAGATCATCCCATAATAATCTCACTCTCAAACCCACTTTGGGTTAAGTTCCCTAAGTTCACTTTATGTCTCCTAATTCACCCACAAAGTGAATTAATAGTCATTTAGGCTAAAATGACCAAATTTCACTTTTGACTTAAATCTCCTAAGTCAAAGTGAAATTAGACATAAAGTACAAGGAACAAAGTACATAGTACTTCCCACATGTGTTTAGGAGCTCACAAACACATGGGGAACACTTCCCAAGGTACATAATCTCAACACTCCCTCTTACCGAGGAAAGTGTTTCTCACCAGGCCCATCTTGTCTCTGAAGTATAGATGTTTGCCCCTTGGCATGGCCTTGGTGAGAATGTCTGCAATCTGCTCGTCAGTTGATATATATTGTAACTGCACTACCCTTGATCTCAATGTGCTTCGACTGGTCATGGAAAACTAGATTCTCAGAGAGTTTGATACAACTCTGATTATTGCAGTGTATGACAGTCGGTGGTGTCTCCTGACCAAATAATCCTACCAACATCTTACGAAGCCAAATGGCCTCGCAAATGGCCTGATTGGCCGCCATGTACTCTACCTCAGCGAAACTCAAAGCAACTGACTTCTACTTCCGGTTGAACCAGGAAACAAGTGTTGACCCCAAACCAAAGCAACACCCTGAGTTGCTTTTTCTGTCAGCAGCACATCCTGCCCAGTCTGAGTCGGTGTAGCCAACCAAACTGACCCCATCACCTCTGATATCGTCCATGCCAAAATCAACTGTCCGAACAATGTACCATAACACATGTTTTGCCCCAATCCAGTGAACACTCCTCGGCTCTACCATATGCTGGTTGAGAGTGTTCACGACAAAACAGATATCTGGTGTAGTGTTGACCAGATACATAAGTGAACCGATCAACTACCTATAAACTGTAGCATCTATCAAATGGGAATCTAAAGCACTAAGCTTCTTCCAGTTCGTAACCATGGGTGTCGACATAGGTCTGCAGTCCTCCATCTGAAATTTGCTCAGAATATCTGCAACATACTTCCCTTGCCTAAGAAATATGTGTCCCTCCTCCTGCCATACCTCCATACCCAAAAAATAGTGCATCAACCCAATGTCACTCATCTCAAACTCTGATGCAAGTCCCAGCTTGCAGTCAGCTATGAGATCCTCGGCTCATGTGATGAACAAGTCATCCACATATAGAATGAGAATGAGCGTGTCCTCACCTCTAATGATGTAATAGAGGTTAGGATCAACATCGCTCTTCTCGAAGCCCATCTGAAGCAAGTATGTGTTAATACGTGAATACCAAGCTCAGGGATTTTGCTTCAAACCATAAAGTGCCTTTCTCAAAAGGCACACGTGAGTCTCCCTCTCACTCACCTCAAACCCCTGTGGCTGCTCAATGTACACCTCCTCATCTATAAAGCCATTCAGAAATGCAGTCTTCACATCCATCTGATGAATGCTCCAACCCATCTTTGCCGCTATGGAAATAATACTCCTGATCGAGGTGTATCTCGCAACTGGTGCGAATGTCTCATCATAATCGACTCCCTCTCTATCTGAGAGAAGCCTCGTGACACAAAACGATCCTTGTGTTTCTCTATGCTGCCATCTGCAACATACTTGGTTTTGTACAACCACCTGGAAGTCACAATCGACTTCCCCACTGGCCTCGAAACCACCTCCCAAACATCATTGCGCACAATGGAGTCATACTCCTCCAGCATGGCCTCTTTCCATACCTGCTGGTCCACTGCCTGCGCAAATGTCTGTGGCTCAATATTTGTGATTCTCGTCACTAAAGACAAATATGATCCAAGTCTCACTGGAGGTCTAGTCTCTCTAATCTGGCTCTTGGGT
This sequence comes from Picea engelmannii, assembly GCA_009831015.1. Classification (NCBI taxonomy): domain Eukaryota; kingdom Viridiplantae; phylum Streptophyta; class Pinopsida; order Pinales; family Pinaceae; genus Picea; species Picea engelmannii. The sequence goes on from ML804721.1 coordinate 88,385, forward strand.
TCCCCTACGTTCTCCTTGGCCTCCTTCAGGGTCTCCTGAAACCATCTAGGTCTTCTCTTCCCTGAAGCTGTCAATGGAGAAGTAAGGTCTCTTTGCCCAAGAGTAACTGCCTCAGGTCTAGTCTCAACACTCTAAGATCCTGAAGCCTCTGCCTCCTCTGACTGAACACCCTCTGACTGTGACCCTGAAGCTGTGCATGGTGACCCTGTCACCCCTGATACTGGTGTACTGGAAATCTGAGGCTGTGCTCCCTCTGAGACATCAATTGGTGCCTCTGCATCATCCTCCACACTGACTCTCGACTCAAGAGATCTCTAAAAAGCCCTATCCTCCTCAAATCTGACATCTCTACTCACCACCACTCTCCTAAGTGATGGAATGTAGATACAATAGGCTTTGGACACCTTTGAGTATCCAACTAGAATCCCCTGCTGGGCTGTGGGGTCTAGCTTTGTCCTCTTCACTGAGGGGACATGAGAATAGGTCAAGCACCCAAAGATCCTGATGTGCTCGACATCGGGCCTCCTACCAGTGAAGGCCTCCTCAGGAGTCATCTTCCCCAATATCTTGTGGGGACTCTTGTTCTGCAGGTAAACTGCAGTAGCACTTGCCTCTTCCCATAGGTAAAGAGGCAAACTTTGATCGTGCAGCATGGATCTCGCTGCACCGGTCATAGGCCGGTTCTTCCTCTCGGCAACCTTGTTCTGCTGGGGGTTGTATGGTACGATCATCTGTCTTCTGATCCCATGCTGGGCACAAAAGTCTATGAATTGAGTGGAGGAATACTCTCCTCCGTTATCTGACCGCAAGACCTTGATCCTCTTTCTAGATTGGTTCTCCACAAGAGCTCTGAACTCTTGGAACCTCTTGAAGACCTCTCTCTTGGTCTTCAGGAAATAGATCCAGGTCTTCCTTGAGTAGTCATCAATGAATGTGAGATAGTACTCACAACCACTCAAGGACTTCCGAGACATGGGCCAACACACATCCGTGTGTACTAAATCCAGTATCCCAGCTGACCTGATATCACTGCTGGGGAACGAGTCCTTGGTAAACTTACCAAGCGCACACCCTATGCAAACATCCTGATGCTCTGTACTGATCTGTGGCACTCCGGTCACAACCTCTCTCAGTCCTCCAAGAGCTCCATGATGTAGATGGGCCATCCTCCGATGCCATAGCTCACATGCCTGTCTGCTGCTGTCGTTGTTCACTGCCAATGCATGAAGAGGCCAAAAAAGCAATTTGAACAGTTTCCCATCCCTCACTCCAATCACTTGTCCTAAGGAAAGCGAGGACCCCTTAGGGTGTATGAAAACCTCGGTCCCTCTGAAGGACACCTCAAGACCTCTATACCGGAGGGTAGAAACTGAAATCAAATTCTTCTTCAGCCCAGGGACATAGAGAACGTCCCTGAATGATATAGGTGGCATGCCATCTCTCCGAAAGGTAACAATGCCAATCCCAACAACTCTGACCAAAGAGTCATCTTTGAGCGCAATCTCCATCCTGACCTCTGTGTCTCTAAGATCAGTCAAGTGCTCTCTGAGTCCAGTCATATGGCTCAAAGCCCCGCTATCAATATACCAGACACTGGGTGCCGTCTCAACTGAAGTGCAACATATGAGGAAAACACACTCTCTCTCAAACAAACTCTGAAACTCTGCCTCCTCTGCTATAGCTGCAGTACCACCCCTCTTCTTCTTTCTATTGGGACACTGTCCAACATAGTGCCCCAACTTCTTACAAACAAAGCACTTCACTTTGCTCATATCTCTCTTCTGACCACTGCTGCTCTCTCCTCCCTGTGGTGGGCCCCCAAACTTTGGACCCTTCCGACCTCCTCGACCGACCTTCTTCTTTCCCTTTGTCCAAAGAGCAAGATCCTCATCACCCTGCACTGTTTGTTGCTGCTGTCTAGAAGCCTCTGAGACAAGTCTAGTCTCCTCCTAAATGAAGTCATCCCACATCCTCTCCCAAGTGGGCATGACCTCCCTGGCAACAATGCCACGAACGAATGGACCCCATGGTTTGGTAAAGTTGTTTAAGGCTGTCCTCACCATAGAATCTGGATCCACCACCTCTCCAACGACTCCAAGCTCGTCTCTAATCTGGGTGTATCGACCAAGGAAAGAAGTCACTAACTCACTCTTGAGCATGCAAATACCCCTGACTCGATCATGAAGAACCATCTTACGATTCTCATTAGAGCTCTCATAAAGCTTGCATAGAGATGCCCACATCTCAAATGCCCAAGCTTTCCCATTCAAGTGGGGAATGATATGATCTTGCACTGCATCACATATTGTCCTCTTTGCCTTGTTGTTCCTCTTCCTGAACTTTGCTAACAAGACGGGAGCAGTAGCAGGGGGAATAGGAACAAATGCCTGAACTATATCCCATAGTTCAAGGTCCTCCAAGACAAAGACAATCCTGGCCTTCCAAGGCGACCAGTTGCTGCCTATCCTCCACAAGCATCTGAGATGCTGACATCACTGCCGACTGCACTCAAACTGATGCTGCAACTGCAAAGGAACGTTGCCTCACTCCTGTCAACACAGGTGTGAAAAGAGGCAAACGAACACCGACCTCACTCCTAGCAATATAGGTGTGAAAAGAGGTCGTGAAAAATCAACCTCACTCCTACCACGTAGGTGTGAAAAGAGACTGACGAAAAAGTCCACAAACTGCTCTACAACTCTCCACAAAAATCTGCCAACAAGCTACCACTGAACTCGGTCAATGGCTGTCCAAAAAATCTGCCCAAAAGGTGTCTAAAACAGTCCTTCAATATGTTGTCCAAAACTCAGCAAAAATCAGCCACCAAGCTCTGATACCATGAAGATTTTCCATGTCCTATCAAGCTGCCAACTAGGTCTGTCTTTGACCTCAAGTTGGTTCTAAGTTTCAACTGTCAAACAAGGGTTTGTTGCTGTTTT
>ML804721.1:98436-112745 GCA_009831015.1 Picea engelmannii
GCCAAGGGAAAGGGGGTCTCATCACGAGCCAGCCTTCTCATCTCTGTGAAAGTACTTGTGGGTAACACTGTTAGCTTTGGTCACCATGCCAAGGCAGTGTCCTCTGGTTAGCCCTTGAATAAAAAGAAAAAGAAGAAGAAAAAGCAAATAAAAGAATAAAGGCAAGAACGAGCTTGGAAAAAATGCATCCATGACATGTACAACTCGCCTTCTACAAAGGCACCCACAGATAACATTATGCATCGTTGGTCCTCACTGCATCCACATGTCTGGACATCCCCTAGCCACATCACCTCACTTACATGGCTTGGATGAAATCTTCCTGGGAACTTTACTTTTCTTGTGGACACTAGCCCAATAGGATGTCTTGTCTTTTTCTCCAATCTTGTATTACAGGTTTTTGTAATGTCTTTGAGCTATTGACTGATGTATTAGGGTTTTTATGCATATGTTTAATAATATTGATGATGAGATGTGATTAACATTGCTATGATCCCGGTGACTGATGAGCCCATGGAGGGCGTAGCTTTTGATGTGCAGGACCATGCTCGACGGACAGGTACCATTTGGACCGGTACACATGGGGAGATGACCAGTTCGGACCTCCATGGGGCTGAAGAGCCCACCAGATGGATTCTGAGACCCATCAGGGGGTAGAGATAGGATGGAGATGGATCAGGGGTTTTGCACCTGAGAGGAAGAGGACGTTCCATCAGAGGCACTCCGACAGGACTAGACCTGGGGGGAATGACCCCTTTTCAGTGGAACGCCAGCCTTGGAAGGCTTGGGACGTCTCCATCTTCACCATGACGTCATCTAGCTTCATGGATGCTTTTGGAGGCAGACTGGGAAGCAATGGCATGTGTGGCATGTTGGAGAGGCCCCTGGGGGGCTAATGTTTTACTCCTTGGTGTCTCATTTGCCCTAGAAAAGGCTAGCGCCTCCCTTGAAGGGGATTTTACACTCATTTTTATTTGATTAGGGCCTTTTACTTAGCATTTAATGTTAAAACAATATGATTTTGACATTATGGCCTTGTCGGCCTTTTTTATGACCTAAAAGGTAAAATTAGGTCATTGAGGGTTTTGACTCTCATTTTTATCATGAATTATCACTCACTCATAGTGAGGTCTGATTTTTAGCGCCCTATTGGGGTTTTTGGCTAAACTAAGTGATGCGCATTAGTTGAAGGAAGAGATTTTTGGCATTATATGGTGTTTCTCTTGAAGGAAGGTTTACAACTAGGGTTTGCATGATTATTTCCTGATGATTTGTAAGTATTTTTTGCAAAACTTCTTGATTGAATGGTTTTAGTTTAATTTCTTGCACTTATTTATAAATATTGCTGAATCAAAACCCTCGGGGACAAACACACAAGTAGGTCGTTGTCTCATGTCTCCTGATAGAGAAGCTTTAAGCCATTGAAAAGGAAAGAGAGAGCCTAGCCATAGCTACACTCCTTTTTCCTTCTTCCTTTATGCTAGCCGTACCATTTTGACTTCAAGAGGAAGAGGACGTCCCAGGTTTAGGTTATCTACAGCTAGGGCCGTTTTCTTTTAGGGTTTGATGAAAGAGCCTTGCCTTAGCAACACTCTCCCTCTTAAACCCTCCTGTCTTGACCTTATGAGCTAGCCGTTTTTGCCCCTTACTTCCTTCAGCTTCTGCGTCCTTCACTTAGTTGACTCCATCTTCCCCTTTTAAGGCACTGATCTCCAAGACCCCTTGCGTTGAAGTGAATTTGGTCATAAACAAACTCTTTAAGCCTTTTGAAACCCTAACTATACTAACCCTAAACTCTAGCTGACCCTACTAACCCTGGACTGTTGACGTCACCCTTGGTTATTTCATCTTGATGCAACAACGTTTCACTTTATAAGCAATTGAATGGTTGTTGAGAGCATTTATTGGATTGAGTATTGATTTGTTACATTGAATGCTATATCGTTCTAGTATCTATTGACAAGTGACATATTTATCATTGCCATTTTGCAAACATTGACTTCGTCAATATTTACTTTTAAAACTGCTTATATTTAATATCAGATAGTCATTGATCTACTTGAAGTACTAACCAGGATTGCACGTATCAGTTTCTTTGTTGTATTGTCTCAAGCAGGTGCTTTTCTTTTCTTTGGTTGTACTTTATTGTTGGCTGTTTAGTCGGGACTATCTGATTGGCGGCGATCTGTGAAAGGGGGAACTTGTTCTTGTCCTATTATCCTTTGCCCTTTCAAAACCCCAGGTCACCGGGGACGTCTCCCCTGGGCCTAGCCTCCCTAAAGAGAAAGAGCCTTCCCATCGTGGTGACATTGGGTGGGATAGGTTCCTGTTACGCCAGTTTGGCCCTCTACCTTATAGCCTTTTATCCTAGCTACAAACTGTGCGATAACAATGAGCATACCTAGTGAAGGTAGAAGCAGTGAGTAGACTTGGTGAAGGAAGAAGCAACAAGCAGACCTGATGAAGACAAAAGTAGCAAGCTCACACAGAGAGATTGGTGTCTCTTGCTAAGTTGGTGCTGAGTGGTAGGGATTGGTGTCTACAAAGATCTGTAAGAGTAGGTTGGTGCCTATTGTTGATGTTTTGGTAGTGCGGGAGGATTTTTCCCTCCTAGATGACCTTTCTTAGATTCAGAGAAGATTCCAGAAGCAAGAGATCCATTGAACAGATATTGAAATACCCTAAAAGAGAAGTTGACGTAGAAGAATAAAGTAATAATGAAAAGACACTTGTCTAGAGAAGAAGTCGACCCAATCTAGTGGCCAGGAAGACTATAAATAGAGGACGTCTTGGCTCATTTGTTCACTCACTCACACTCTCTCGCTACATAGAAGCAAGGTGCAAGTTTGGAGGAGGTGACGCAGTAGCTGCAACTGCACAGTTTATTAATGCTCAGTCTTTTGGTATCTCTCTCTTGTGCGCTACTCCTTGAGCAGGTGCGCTACCTTTGTATGGTGCTGCTGATGCAGCTGGGGTGGTATTTCTGATTAAGCTAGCACTTGTGCTAGGGTTTATCTGATTGGACTTGCTTTGTGAACATAATCTATTTAAGAAAGGTTGCTGGGTTTTACCCCCATTTGGGGTTTTCCCAGGATAAATATCTTGTGTTGTTTTCTGTCTCTTGTTTATGTTGCTATTGCTCAGTACATGATATATATGTTAATGGTAACGAAGTAAAAGAACACTAGTAACACTAATGCTCTGTAAACAAGGAAAATCTAACATGGTATCAGAGTTGGTTACCTTTAGAACAATTTGACTACTGGAAGGAAGATCGTTGCAATGACACCTTGCAATACCTTGCAGCTGCAATACTTTGTCAAGCTCGTTGAGCACTATCCCAAGGACGTTGGGAATAATTCCTTCACAGAACAATGCGCCCCAACTTAGCTCACCCCCTGAGACCCTCAGCGTGCAGTTTGGTGAAATTTGAAAAATCTAGGTTTTTCAGTGCTAGGGTTTCTACCGGCGAAAATGTTAACCAATATGAGAGTTGAAGATAGATTGGATGGAGCAGATAACTTCAGATCCTGGAAGCATAGAATACAACTCATTCTAGAAGAGAATCAATTATTGGATCACGTCAAAAAGATGCTTGCAGAACCTGAAGATGAAGAAGCAAAGGCAAAGTTCAAGAAGAATGAGGTCAAGGCCAAGAGGATCTTGATAGACTCAATCAAGGATCACTTGATACCCAATGTATCAGAACTAAGGACTATAAAGGAGATGTTTGATGCCCTAACCAGACTCTATGAAAGCATGAACACCAGTCGAAAGCTTACCCTATGGCATCAACTCAGAAATGTGACTATGAACAAGTCAGAGATGATAGCCAACTTCTTTACAAGGATCTCACCTATGAAACATGATTCGTCCAAATAACCCCCCTCCCGTGTCTCGAATTCCACATGGGGACACAGATTCAACCTAATTCGTGTCCGACACGAATTTAGGTCGTGTCCTTCACACGTGACACGACCTAAATTCATGTCGGACACAAATCTGGATGGTGTCCCGATTTCATGACACGTGTCACGCGATTTGGAGGCCCGCGCCCTCTAGAAAGCGCCTTTCTCACTCTTTTTTGTCATTGTTTGCTCAACAGGTCAAGGTGTGGGCGATTTTGGTGAGCAAGGAAGAGGGTTTTGTGCAGGTTTGAGTTCATTCCAAGTGTTGCCAAGTGGATTTGAGGACCAAATTGCAAGTTTTCTGCTACAACAATTATTACAGTAATGATATTTCTTCCTCCTTCAACAAAAATGATGGCTTAGTCATCAAAGACAACAACAAAAGGGCAAAGGAAAGAGAAGAATCCCAATGTTGGTGTTGCTCCTCCTCCAACAACTTCAGTACCCTCTTTTAGTATCCCATCTTCTGCAAGTGGAGCTGGAAGTGAAGCTTCAAATGATGGAAAAATCAGCAGTGTAGCAAAACAACAAGGTCAAGACATCAAATATCCATTGTGGAACTATGTTACAAAGAAACAAGGAGATGGGGCCAAGGCAAAGGGGGGTGGGAATGTTTTGTGGACATGTGGCTTTTGCCATAATGATTTTACAAGCACTTATTACCGAGTTAAAGGCCATTTGTTGGGGCTTTCTTGTGGACTTGGAGCATGTAAATCAACGAGTGCATCCAAAAAAAGAGAAATGGAAAAAGAGGACGTTGTTGGCTTTGGAAAGGTGGCAACAACATCCAAGAAAATCCAAAATGATGATCCTCTTCCATTCTTGAAGAAGCCATCTCACAATTTTAAATTTGTGAGTGGGGGTGCAACTCAAGTTACTCAACAAGCAAGAAAAAGGGGGGCAACTGGTCCAATGGACAAGATATTTCAGCGAGAGAAGCGAGAAGAGGTTGATCTTACCATTGGTTTCTTTTTCTATCTCAACTTCATTTCCTTTAATGTTGCACAGTCTCCTTTGTTTCTTGAAAGTTGAGATTTGTAGAGCTCTAATTGATCAGGCTGCAATTGGATATGTTCCTCCTAATTCAGAGAAGCTTAGAACCACATTGTTGGTGAAGGCAAAGAAGGAGGTGGATAAAATCCTACAGCCCATCAAATCAACATGGCCCTCAACATGTGTTAGTATTGTTTCCGATGGTTGGACAGATGCAACACGCCATCCACTCATCAACTTCATGGTGTCTTCCCTGAATGGAGCAGTCTTCTTGAAAGCGATGGATGCTCTTGGAAAATACAAGGATGCACAATATATGGGTGAGTTGTTCATTAAGGTTATTGAAGATGTAGGTGTTGATTCTTGTGTGCAAATTATTACAGACAATGCACTTGTTTGCAAGGCTGCTGGCATGATTGTGGATTTGTATTTTGTATTTGCCATTGTGGATATAGTGACTCTGACTCGGTATTACTATCTAGATTATACTATCTAGTATGATCATTGTAATACATTTTGATTTTGATGACTTCATGAGAATGTTGCAGGCACAACTAATGGTTCTAATTTCTTGTGTGTTCAAACTTCAGTCTTTAATGTTTGTCATTTTATCATCATTGATGTTACAATGTTGAATCAGAATGTATACAGTATAAATTATAATTTATAATGAATCATGATTTAATCATTTATCATTTATGTTACATCATACATGTTTAAAGTTATGTATCGCGTAAATCTTCTAGTTTCTAACAAAATATGAATCTTTATGTCTAAATTTCATTTTTGTATGTGTAAGTTTCAAATTTTTTTCATATATAATTTTTTTAGATATATATATATATATATAAACGTGTCCTATTGTCGAGGTCAAAATTTCATGTGTCGGACACTCGTATTTCCGTGTCTCGTGTCATCGTGTCAGGTGACTTAGGATCTTACAGATCAAAGACCAGTTAGCAACCATTGGAGATCCAATAGAAGATGCTAAACTAGTAGCCATTACGCTAAATGGTTTCCCTCCCTCTTGGAACCCATTTGTCCAAGGAATTTGTGCAAGAAGGAAGTTACCCAAGTTTGACAAGTTATGGGCAGATTGCTCTCAAGAGGAATCTAGATTGATGTCCAAGAAACAAAAGGTGGATGATGAGGAAAACCAAGCACTTGCAGCACAATTGAAGAAGAGAAAGGAAAGAGAAGAAGGCAGTCCAAGCAAGTCTAAGAAGCCACTTTAAGAGGGATATGTCAAAGGTTCAATGCTTCAATTGCAGGAAGATGGGACATTGATGGCGTGAAAATCTAACTCTTAATTGTTTAATATTAGATTACGCTTTTTCATTCATTTGTCAACCCAGGGCTCATTGTGTGCTTACGAGGCACTCTGTGCAATTTACACAGAAAAGAGAACTAGCATATTATAACTATGATTACAAAAGAAATGAGTCACAATACCTTGATCCTTTTAGTCTTATGGTGGTATCTCTGAAAACTAAGTTCTCTGAAATATCATAAACTTAATCTTGGAATATTCACTTAACTGGGATTTATGAGCACTGTGATTCTGTAGCAACTGTGCATATGTAGAAAAAGAAATGCTAAGGTCTATAAAACTCAAAAATTACGATGCTGCAACAGCAAGGGTAACGTACTTAATGATCCCTGTCCTCAGCTCTGTGGATGATGCCAAAGCTTATTATGATGCTAGATTCTTTTACCTAGACTTTGTTATACATACCCAAATTTATCTACACATACCTAGAGTTTAACCATAAGGTGTTAGGACAACAATAGATTTGATTTTAGATGTTGGCTGAAATCTATTCACCCTAATAATCTTTAACTGTCATTATTCAACAAATGTCCAGGGCCATTATGCAACATATAACCATTACTCAACAACTATAAAATATAAAATTTCAGAAACTAGCAATCTGATCAGCATATATATATATATATATATATATCATACATAAATTTAACCAACAACAAAAGATATAAACATAAAAGGAATAGTACGGACTATACCTGTGAGTGGGCCCTTGCTCACGGTACTTCTGTCTTCACACTTCACTAATTACTAGCAGAAAATGATCATGTACAGTAGAAAATATAGATATGTATATCAGAAATTTAGAAGTTCAACACAGTATACGCTCAGCTTAATGTCTGATATGTATCACACACTAATTGTCTTTGCTCAACCGAGCACACATATATATACAAAAATACTTGGCTAAAAATAGCTCTGTGCAGAGCGCCAATGTCCTATATTCTAGGAAAAACTGTTAAAACAAACAGGTGCCTAATCTATCCATGTATCCTCTGGCTGATATCCTCACACAACCTTCTTGGATGCACTGGGTGGACTGTTATGTATGTTCCTGTTTTAGATTTATCATGTGCGATGGAGTAAAGATGTTGAGCATCTTATTTACTGCTCACGATTATGTAGCCTCCATGTTGATAACCATCAGCCCTGCCACTTGTCTACATGTAAGCTGTCCATTCAAAGCATGCCGTACTGTGTAGGTGCTGATATGTCTATGCAAAAATAGAATGTGGTTGTTGTGCTGGAAATATATCTTCTTAAAATACCCTCTTTATATATCTCCATAATTTGCCTTGCATCGATACACATCTTCGTATGAACTTGGAATCTTGCATTCTGTAGCTAGAACCTGGAGCCTTGCATTCTGTAGCCATAGTTAATGTTATTGAAAACCACACATATTTAATAATTCAAATATTTTCTAAAGTTCATTTTAATTCTAATTTATGAACAAAAATCAAGAGGATTATGTGGCAATAGTAATACTTGTGATAAAGGTGTGACTTTATAAAGATAAGTATGTGGAAAACATAAAAGGAGGGCAAAATGCATGTGTATTTATAGGAGATAGGGAACAAAAAGATGCCAAAATGGGGATTCATCAGAGATTATGCCGCACAATGTCCTCACAAACATGAGAAGGTAAAGAAGAAGAAGCACCATGCACATGCAACTGATGCTGAAGAACACAAACCCAGAGATGAAGAATTTGTATTCATTTCAGCACTCACCGAAACCATCACTGAGGAATCGATACTTGGCTCATAGATAGCGGTGCTTCCAAGCATATGACTGGATTCAAAAACTCTCTATCAAAATTAACAGAAAAGGACTTCTCACTTCAAGTGGTGCTTGGAGACAATTCCAAGCATGCAATCAAAGGCGTTGGAGAAGCCTCCTTACAACTTGACTCAGGTAACCCTCTTTCAATTAAAGATATACTCTTTGTACAAGATTTAAAGAAGAATCTTCTATCTATTTCAGCTTTAGAAGATAAAGGTTTTAGGGTAGCTTTTGTGGATGGCCATGTCCTTCTATGGCCCAAGAATTCAAGCATAAATAGAGCCTTTGTGATTGGTGTTCGAGAGGGAGGACTGTATAAGTTAAAGGGACACCAATAACAAGCCCTTGTACACAATAGTGTTAGTTCTAGTGAACTATGGCACCAAAGGCTTGCTCATTTGAACTATAGAGCATTACCAGTTTTAAGCAAAATGGTTATAGGTCTACCAGAAATCCAGATAGACCATGACGGAGTATGCAAAGGTTGTGCACTTGGAAAGAATGTCAAGGGAAGCTTTACAAGCAGTGCTAGCAGATCCAAAGGTATTCTGGGCATCATACACTCCGATGTATGCGAACAGATGACGGTGCCATCACTTGGCAACTTTGTATACTATGTGCTGTTCATAGACGACTATTCCAGGAGGACATGGATCTACTTCTTGAAAGCAAAAGATGAAGTCCTTAACAAGTTTCAAGAGTTCAAGGCTTTAGTTGAGAATCTCTCTGAGAGGAAGATTAAAGTTTTGAGATCTGACAATGGAGGTGAGTACACCTCAAAGGAGTTTAAAGACTTTTGCCAAGAAGCAAGGATTAAGAGGGAGCTTACAACTCCCTTCAACCCTCAACAGAATGGGGTTGCAGAAAGAAAGAACAGATCCATCATAGAAGCAACAAAAGCGATGATACATGACTAGGGCCTACCCCTGCACTTATGGGTAGAAGCATCCGGTACGGGTGTATACGTGCAGAACAAAAGCCCTCATAAGATATTGGGGAACAAGACACCTGAATAGGTGTTCACCAGAAAGAAGTCATAAGTCAGTCACTTGAGGATTTTTGGTTGTCCAATGTTTATACATGTTCCCAAGGAAAAGAGAATGAAATTGGAACCTTCAGGAAAGAAGGGCACATTCGTTGGATACAGTGAGACTTCGAAGGCCTATAGAATTTACATTCCAGGGTAGAGACAGATCGAGATCAGCCGTGATGTAACATTTGACGAAGATGAAGCCTTCAGAAGATCAAGGGAATCTCACATAAATGAGGACCAAATAAAGCAAGAGGCTCTCAAAGATGCAGTCATGGTAGACTCTATACCTGAAGAAACCATCCCAGAAGTTCAGAATGATATGGTAGAGTTAGAAAGACATGTAGATCTACTTGAAGAAGCTGTGGCTACCATGAAGAGACCAACTTGGCTTCGGAACACCTTGCAGGAAGCAGAAGGACATGCAACTCCCAAAGGCTCCTTTAGAGAGAGCAAGAGACCACATAAGTTTTCCAGCTATGTGGCACCAATGAGCAACATCATTGCTTTAGAACCTTCCACTTTTGAAGAAGCTGCTGAGAAGCTAGAATGGAAGGATGCCATGATGGAGGAGTATCAGTCCATCATGAAGAATGATGTATGGGAGGTCTTTCCGAGACCAGAAGGGAATTCAATTGTGACTTCCCAATGGATCTACAAGATCAAGCATGCTGCAGACGATAGCATAGAGAAGTACAAGGCAAGGTTTGTGGCTAAAGGGTTTTCTCAGAAAGAGGGAGAAGACTATGACGAAACCTTTGCTCCTGTGGCAAAATACACTTCCATTAGATCATTCATTGTGCTTGCTTCCGCAATGGGATGGAAATTACACCAGATTGACGTCAAGACTGCTTTCTTAAATGGTGTAATAGAGGAAGAAGTGTACATGGAACAACCACAAGGCTTCGTGATCCATGGGGAGGAGTCCCATGTGTGCAGACTGAAGAAGGCCTTAGATGGGCTGAAGCAAGCACCCAGGGCGTGGTATGCCAGGATAGATGGATATTTGATGAGCTTGGGATTCACCAAGAGTGAGGCAGATCCTAACCTTTACTATAAGGTTGAGGATGGATGCCCATTGATCTTGGTTCTATATGTAGATGACTTGTTTCTAACAGGGGACGAGAAGCTCAATGATGGGTGTAAGAGGGAGCTCGCTTCAGAGTTCGAGATGAAGGATCTAGGTCCGATGCATTACTTCTTGGGATTGGAAGTGTGGCAGAGATTAGATGAGATTTTCCTTAGCCAAGGAAAATATACTGTTGAGATCCTAAAGAAATTCGGGATAATGGATTGCAAGTCCATAACCACACCTATGACGATAAATCTGAAGCTCTTGAGTGACAAATCTTCAGATTTGGTGGATCCCACGATGTACAAAAAGTTGATTGGATCCTTGATGTACTTGGTTAACACCAGGCCAGAGATATTCTTTGCAGTGAATACCTTGAGTCAACACATGGTTGAACCTAGACATGTACATTGGATGGGAACAAAACATATGTTGAGGTACCTTCGTGGTACGGTTGGATATGGATTGAGATATGTCTCGAGTGGAGATGTGAAGTTGCAGGGATATACAGATTCTGACTGGGTAGGGAGTCCAGTGGATCGAAAGAGTACTTCCAGATGCTGTTTTAGTTTGGGATCAGGCATGATCTCATGGTTGAGCAGGAAGCAGACATTAGTGGCACTCAGTACGTCAAAAGCAGAGTATATCGTAGCAAGTGTGACAAGCTGTGAAGCAGTGTGGCTCCAGAAGTTGCTAGTCGGGATATTTGATCTAGAATTGGAGCCAACTTTGATACATTGTGAAAATCAAAGTTGCGTGAAGCTTACCGAGAACCTTGTATTCCATGACAGGTCTAAGCATATAGAGATCAAATATCATTACATCCGGGACATGGTGTAGAGAGGAGCTGTGGAGCTCCAGTACATATCCATGGACGAGCAGATAGTGGACATCCTCACCAAGCCCTTGTCAAGAGTGAAGTATGAGTACTTCAGGGACACACTTGGAGTGTTGCCGAATGTCCACCCTCGTTGAGAGGGAGGTGTTGTTTCTTCTCATGCCGGCTAAACCCTTTTGGCCAAGGGTTCCCTGGATCAGTCATGTGAGGTGACTAAGGGGGTAATGCACTGTCGAACCTGTTGAGAGAAGAAACATCACACACATAGTTGTAAGACTATGGCGGAGGTTGTGTGACTCCGAACAATAGCTGTGTTTTACTTCGGTGGATGTGTTCCACTAGCGGAGGCTGTGTGACTTCAGACAGTAGCTATGTGCTACTACGGTGGATGTGTTCCACTGGCAGAGGCTGTGTGACTCCGGACAATAGTTGTGTGCTACTATGGTGGATATGTTCCACTGGCAGAGGCTGTGTGACTCCGGACAATAGTTGTGTGCTACTTCGGTGGTTGAGTACCACTGGCGGAGACTTTGTGTCTCTGGACAATAACTGTGTGCTACTACAGTGGATGTGGTCCACTGGTAGTGACTATGTGTCACTAGACAATAGTTGTGTCCTACTTGGCAGTAGTTGTGATCAATTGGATGACATTGTAGTAGTTGTGTGCTACTAGCTGATTGTCATGGAGATTACTAGATTGTTTGGATGTAGCTGTGTGTGCTACAGTTTGATTGCAGACACTGTGCTGATGATTCGAGCTACCAAAGTCATTGTAGCAGTCGTATGCCTGCTAGCAGATTGCAGAGTAGTCAGTGGACTACCAGACGAAGACATCGTGAAAGATGCCTCCCTAGCTAAGAGGGAGTGTTGATGTTTTGGTAGCTGCAAGAGGATTTTTCCCTCCTAGATGACCTTTCTTAGATGCAGAGAAGATTCCAAAAGCAAGAGATCCATTGAACATATATTGAAATACCCTAGAAGAGAAGACGACCCACAAGAATAAAGTAACAATGAAAAGACACCTGTCCATAGAAGAAGTCGGCCTAGTCTAGTGGCTAGGAAGACTATAAATAGAGGACGTCTTGGCCCATTTCTTCACTCACTCACACTCTCCCAGCTACATAGAAGCAAGGCGTAAGTTTGGAGGTGACGCAGTAACTGCAACTGCACAGTTTATTATTGCTCAGTCTTTTGGTATCTCTCTCTTGTGCGCTACTCCTTGAGCAAGTGTGCTACCTTTGTATGGTGCTGTTGATGCAGCTGGGGTGGTAGGTCTGATTAAGCTAGCAGTTGTGCTAGGGTTTATTTGATTGGACTTGCTTTCTGAACGAAATCTATCTTGTTAATGTTTAAGCCATTATTATAGTTCTTTGCATTTCAATAGATAACAATAGCATAATACAAGATCACTGAGAAATACACAATCACAAGAGACGCAACATTTATCCTGGGAAACCCTCTAGGGGAAGAAAACCTAGCAAAACTTCCTTATTATAGATAGCCATTACAATGCCAAGAGATAACTCAAGCAAATACATAAAGTCCTCTCCTAAAGTTGCGCCTCTCTCTCTCTCTCTCTCTTCTCCAATTGCAGCTCTGAAACTTGTCTCTCAATGAACAAGTGAGTGTGTCTAAGTGAGGTGCTAGCCTCTTTATTTATACAAATCTGGCATGTGTGACGTGTCTCTTCACTGGCAAGGCCGACTTCTCAAATTGGGTAGTTATAACCACCTTTATTATATTTCAGGGCCTCTTGATATATTCTAGGGCCGACTTCTTCTTTTGCCTTTTACAATTACATTATGACCAATCCACAAAAGGGGATTTGGTCCTTATACAATAGTCGACATGATCAATCCACAATGGGGATTGATCCAATGAATAATATATCAAATAATAATAAGAATACACTTTGCAGTTACATTATTTCAACACTCCCCCTTAACAAGAAGGGTATTCCTTAACAACATCAGACAAGAGAGAGGCCTTTATCATCAACAACATCAGGAGGACAACATCATCAATATCATCTTGGAACACTGACTGGCGTATCTATAAATCATCAGAAGTTTTCTTCATCGGCAACATCGTCATTTTCAAAGGAATGCAATCATCATTTGCATCTATATGGATTAGTATAAAACTAATACATCATCATCATCACAGCACGAGGCTGGCTCATCATAATATAGGATTGGCTTTACGTCACAACTGTTAAGCTAGAAGCTCAGTACTCGTCTTGCTTTACGTCACAACAATCAAGCTGGAAGCAAGATACTAGACTGGCTTTACGTTACAGCTTCTCAAGCTGGAAGCACGGTACTAGTCTCATCTCAACGTCTTGCTTTACGTCACAACACTCAAGCTGGAAGCAAGATACTAGACTGGCTTTACGTCACAACTTCTCAAGCTGGAAACACAGTACTAGTCTCATCTCAATGTCTTGCTTTACGTCACAACACTCAAGTTGGAAGCAAGATACTAGACTGGTTTTACGTCACAGCTTCTCAAGCTGGAAGCACAGTACTAGTCTCATCTCAACTTCTTGCTTTACGTCACAACACTCAAGCTGGAAGCAAGATACTAGATTGGCTTTACGTCACAACTGTCAAGCCGGAAGCTCAGTACTAGTCACATCTCATCTTCTTGTTTTACGTCACAACCATCAGGTTGGAAGCAAGATACTAGACTGACTTTACGTCACAACTATCAAGCTGGAATATTAGTACTAGTCACATCTCATCTTCTTGCTTTACGTCACAACCATCAAGTTGGAAGCAAGATACTAGACTGGCTTTACGTCACAGCTGTAAAGCTGGAAGCTCAGTACTAGTCACATCTCATCTTCTTGCTTTACGTCACAGCTATCAAGCTAGAAGCAAGATACTCGTCCTGCTTTATGTCACAACAATCAAGCGGGAAGCAGGATACTAGACTGGCTTTACGTCGCAGCTGTCAAGCCGGAAGCACAGTTCTAGTCTCATCACATCGTCTTGCTTTACGTCACAGCAATAAAGCTGGAAGCAAGAGATGTCTTATCACAACAACTACTCCCCCTTTCGAGGAAGGTCCTTTCGGACTATACCAAGCTTATCTCGAAAGTGCTCAAACTTTATCGAGATAGAGGCTTGGTCAACACATCAGCAACCTGTTCATCCGTGCTAATGTATTGGAGCTTTAAGGCTCCTCTCTGCACCATGTCACGGATGTAATGATATCGGATCTCTATGTGCTTCGACCTGTCGTGGAATACAAGATTCTCTGTCATCTTTATGCAGCTCTGGTTGTCACATAGGATCGTGGTTGCTTCCATCTCTAGGTCAAATAGACCGGTCAACAACTTTCAAAGCCATATA
>ML804721.1:121909-141073 GCA_009831015.1 Picea engelmannii
CACCTGGGTTGCATCATTCCTCTGAATGTGTTGGATCTTGAGATCCTTTTGGATCTATGGCAAGAGATCCCTTCTCCTGCAAATACTCTTTAAAGTTTAACCATTTAAACATATGTGAGTACATACCTCTGATAACATTTGCAAGTGGTGGCACCATCTGGCAGCAACGGTAATCATTACCAACTCTTTTAAAAACTTCAAGGGTGACTGCAACTGGTAGTACAGCTGCAACTGCAACTGGTTCTGAGATTGCAACTGCAACTTAGGGTTTTATGAGGAAACCCTAATTTTTTAAACTTCGAATTTTGAAATTCTAATCCAGGGGATAGATGCGCTGAGCTGAGGTGAGTAAGCTGGTGCAGTCAGATTTCTGAAAATCCAACTTTTACCCCCTCAAACTTGATCTGCGGATTTCTGGATTGGTGCTTCTGGTTTTCTGGTACTTCTGGTACTATGGTACTTCTGGTACTTCTGGTACTCTGGTTTTCTGGTAGTTTGTGAAACTAGGGTTCCACTTTCCGGGAGATCTAGCCACTGAAAAGGTGCGCTAAAGGTGCCAAAATGATCCTTGGGGGAGGGCACACTTTTCTAAATGGTTTTAGGGCTGAAATACCTCACCAACAAAAAGCCCTAATTTGCATGTACGACAACAGTGACGTTTTTCACTTTTCTCTTATGAAAGATGCTCTCTTAAGCTTGGCTCTGATACCATGTTAATGTTTAAGCCATTATTATAGTTCTTTGCATTTCAATAGATAACAATAGCATAATACAAGATCACTGAGAAATACACAATCACAAGAGACAACATTTATCCCGGGAAACCCTTTAGGGGAAGAAAACCCAGCAAAACTTCCTTATTATAGATAGCCAATACAATGCCAAGAGATAACTCACGCAAATACAGAAAGTCCTCTCCTAAAGATGCACCTCTCTCTCTCTCTCTCTTCTCCAACTACAGCTCTGAAACTTGTTTCACAATGAACAAGTGAGTGTGTCTAAGTGAGGCGCTAGCCTCCTTATTTATACAAATCTGGCACATGTGAAGTGTCTCTTCACTGGCAGGGCCAACTTCTCAAATTGGGTGGTTATAACCACCTTTATTATATTTCGGGGTCTCTTGATATATTCTGGGGCCGACTTCTTCTTTTGCCTTTTACAATTACATTATGACCAATCCACAAAAGGGGATTTGGTCCTTATACAATAGACGACATGATCAATCCACAATGGGGATTGATCCAATGAATAATATATCAAATAATAATAAGAAAACACTTTGCAGTTACATTATTTCAACATATCTAAGAAAGGTTGCTGGGTTTTTCCCCCATTTGGGGTTTTCCTAGTATAAATCTCTTGTGTTCTTTTCTGTCTCTTGTTTATGTTGCTATTGCTCAGTACATGATATATATGTTAATGGTAACGAAGTAAAAGAACACTAGTAACACTAATTCTCTGTAAACAAGGAAAATCTAACACCTATCAAGATTTGTACTAGTGGGATTGGTGTCTCCAATAGGTTGGTTCCTACAAAGAATTATAAAGAGAAGTTTTGTGGTTTTCTCTCGAAAGGGTTTCCACGTAAATCTTGTGTTCCATGTTCTGCAGTCAATAGATCTCATATGTGATTGTTTTCTTATGGTTGATGAATGTTTGAAAAGTAAAAAAATTGTCTTATATTGATTCACCCCCCCGTTTCAGTATAAGTGTGTGCTCAACAATTGGTATCAAAGTTAGTTCTTTCGGAAACAGTCTAAACACTGGAAGGTAGATCTTGGGAGCACGCATGGCAATGGAAACTAATAATTGGGAAAATGAATTCTAAGGGAAATAAATGATGGATTCAATAGAGGAACAAAATGTCGAAACAGATGCGGAAGTAGATCTTGAAGAACTCATTTGTGCCTTAAGAGAAATAAAGAAACTTAAGAAAAAGAATAAGAAACTGAGAAGACTATTATCAGCCTAAAGATTCAATTAGAAGAGGCAAAAAGGACGGAAGAAGTGGTGAGAATCCAACTGAAGGAAAATGAAGGAAATTGCGAGCAACTGGAAGCTGGAATTGTTTCTTTAAGAAAGGAATCAGAGAAGTCAACTACTCAATTGAATAGAAGCTTGAAGTTTGAAAAGAGCACTGAAATATTAGATGATATCATCAAATGCCATAGATCACCACTCATTAAAATTGGTCTTGGTTATGATAAGAGTCAGATGGCCACCAAATAAGATTCAAAAGCTACAGAGTCACCGAAGAAAGTAAATTAAGGAAAATCTAAAAGCTATGTTGATGTACTCAAAAGCTCCCTTAGTGACAAAGACAACAAGAAGAGAGAAAATGATGATCCATAGAAAATTGACATTCCTCCCAAAGGCAACAAGGACAGACTCATAACATCTTTCTTACCAAGATGGCCTCGCACAACTCGGTACCAAAACTCTTTCCTTGGTTATTGTTTTTCTTGCAATCACTTTGGTCATAAATCATTAGATTGTAGAGCATATGCAAGAAATAATCATGTATGGAACAAAAACATAAGTACTTATGGGATCTCAAATAGAAATTATAATTCATTTGCTGCATTATTTGATTACAATGTTTTATGCTATAAGTCCAATAACTATGGGCACATAGCATGCTTTTGTAGAAGTGGCCTAGTGGAAATTTCTAGACAAAAGAGGGAAGATGATACCCTTGCCAAACAAAAGAAAGAACCCACAGGAGTTTGGAAAAGGATGTAGGAGCAAGAAAAGCAGAAGGAGGAATCTATGCTTGTGCAAACTTCCCTTCATGCTCAAAACAAAGGAAAAAAATGGTACGTTGGTAGTGGATGCTCAAGCCACATGACATGGGACAAGAACAAGTTTTGAACTTTGAAGCAAGTAAATGAAGGTAGTGTAACATTTGGAGATAATGCTACCACAAGGATAGCCGAAAAAGGTACTCTTAGTCTTGATAATGGAAAGACTAAAACAAAGAATGTCTTTTGTGTTAGTCAAATGTACGATCAAGGACGCACTCTCACATTTGATTCTCAAGGTTGTGAGATAAGGAAGAGAGGTTGGCGAAGATTAGTGGCAAATGCATATAGATATCCTCAATGAGATCAAGGGAGAAAAATGAGATATATCCTCAATGAGATCAAGGGAGAAAAATGCTATATGGGACAAATAGATGAGAGTTGGTTATGGCATAGAAGAATGGGCCATATAAACTTTGATAATCTAGTAAAAATCATCACCAAACAAGCAGTGAGAGATATGCCAAAGATTGCTAAGCCTTCAAACACTCTTTGCAAGCAATGTCAGCGTGGGAAATAGATAAGAGCAATCTTCAAATTAAAGGAGTACTCAACAACGAAGCCATTGGAATTTGTTCATATAGATCTTTGTGGGCCTACAAGAACACAAAGTCAACAAGGTGAAAATTACTTCATGTTGCTCATTGATGATTACTCTAGAATGACATGGGTTACATTTCTAAAAGAAAAATATGAAGCGTTTGAGAAGTTCAAAGCATTGAAAATCTTGGTTGAAAACGAAATTGATTTGAAAATCAAGTGCTTGAGATTAGATAGAGTAGGTGAGTTTATGTCAAATGAATTTGAAGAATTTTATGAGCTTCATGGAACAAAGAGACATTTTTTAGCTGCAAGAACTCCACAACAGAATGGAGTGGTAGAAAGGAAGAATCGAACCGTACAAGAGATGGCTTGAACAATGTTGAATGAAGCTAATCTATCAGATAGGTTTTGGAGAGAAGAAGTCAACACCGCTGTCTACATTCTGAGTAGAGGGAAAATCAGAGTCAACAACAATAAAACACCTTATGATTATGGAAGGGTAGACCAACGACGGTTAAATACTTTAAAGTTTAGAGTTTTCTGAAGCAAGTACCACATAAAGAGAGATGATGAGGACTTGGGAAAATTTAACTTTAGAGCTGATGAAGGTATCTTTCTTGGTTATTCATCAAGACACAAGGCCTATCGATGCTACAGTAAAGCATTGGGAAAAATCATAGAGTGCCAATGTGAAAGTGGTTGAATTGGGGCATCAAAAGGTGAAAGCACATGTTCAAACAGAGAAGCCAAGCTGCAAAGAAGAAGAAGGAGAAGAAAATGATGAAGAATAATTAGAACGTCAAGATACAAAAACACCATCTAGATTTGTCTAAAAGAATAATTCAAAAAATTTAATTTTTGGTGATAAAGATACGAGAGTTCAGACTAGAAGAACGCTAGCAAATGCACCAGAACATGCAAACTTATCTTCGCTATCTAAAATAGAGCCTAAAAACTTTACAGAAGCTAGTAAAGACAATCATTGGATTGATGCCATGGAAGAAGAGCTAAATCAAATTGAGAAGAATGAGACATGGGAACTTGTTCCAAGACCAAAAGATAAAAATGTGATTGGGACCAAGTCGGTTTTTAGGAACAAGTTAAATGAAGATGGACAAATAATAAGAAATAAAACAAGATTGGTTTGTAAAGGCTATGCTCAAGTTGAAGGTATTGATTTCGAAGAAACCTTTGCCTCGGTTGCAAGACTGGAAGCTATCATAATGTTTTTGGCATTTGCGTGTTTAAGAACTTCAAAGTCTATCAAATGGATGTCAAGTCTACCTTTCTCAATGGCAATTTAGAGGAAGAAGTATACTTTGAACAACTAGAAGGATTCTTATTATTAGAAAATAAGGATCATGTATGCAGATTAAAGAAAGCACTGTATGGGCTAAAAAAAGCTCCCAGAGTCTGGTATTTAAGACTTGACAAATATCTACAACAACAAGGCTTCAAAAGAGGAATTGTTGACAATAATCTCAACACCAAGGTAGTAGGAGAAAATTAGTTGATTGTTGTGGTTTATGTAGATGATGTCATTTTTAGAGGCAACATGAACAAAATGTGCCAAGAGTTTGCAATAGAAATGCAAAAGGAATTTGAAATGTCTATGCTTGGTGAATTGTCATTCTTTCTTGGTTTACAGATTTTTCAATTCGACAAAGGCATATTCATTTCACAAACCAAGTATATCAAGGAAATGTTAAAGAAGTTTATAATGGAAGATTGAGCACCAGTGAGCACACCCATAGTCACAGGTTGTAAATTGAGCAAAGATGATGAATCTCCGGAAGAAAATCAAACGTTGTATAGGTCAATGCTTGGTAGCCTATTATATCTGACAACATCAAGGTCGAACATTATGCAATCAGTAGGATTGGTTGCATGGTTTCAAGCTGCACCAAATGAAACTCACGTGCAAGAAGTGAATATAATATTCAGATATCTAAAGGGCACGTTGGATTTCGGCTTGTGGTACTCAAGAAGTGAAGATTTTACAACATATACATATGCGGATTTCTCATGCAGTGTTGATGATATGAAAAATACAAGTGGAGGAGTATTCTTTTTGGGCAATAGTCTAGTGTCCTGGTTGAACAAGAAGCAATCTTCAATTTCTCTATCCACAATAGAGGTTGAGTATATAGCAACAATAGTATGTTGCACACAAGTTCTTTGGATGAAGCAAACTTTGAAAGATATTAAGGTAGAATATGAACACCCAATCTCAATAATTCGTGACAACACAAGTGCAATAAATATCTCAAAGAATCTTGTTATGCACTAAAAAAGAAAGCATATTCCAATCAAGTATCACTTCTTAAGAGAACACGTAGTAGAATAAAATGTCAAGTTGGAAGATATTGTCACCAAAGAACAGATTGCAAATATTTTCACAAAACCCCTTCCCAAAGAGACATTTGAATATCTCAGAAAAAAATTGGGAGTAATATCCATCTCATCACTAAGTGCTTAAGGAGAAGCACAAGCTTAGGGGAATCATCCCTTTGCCATTGATGTCAAAGGGGGAGAGTTGCAGACAGGGGGAGAATTCTTTCTATGCTTGGTGGACTATGTGTTTCATTGTAGGATTGCCATCAATGACAAAGGGGGAGATTGTTGGAATTATTGTCATTGATGTTAGAGGATTAATGAAGTCATTAATGTCATATTACGACATTAAAATACACAATATTTCCATGATTTATTTATATATAGGTCTACAAGCATATTAAAAAAGGGGTGCATGTGAAAAAGTAAAAAGTGAAATGGTGGTTTCAAACCTATGGGTTTGGGGTATTTTCCCATTGTATTTGGGGTATTTTCCCATGGTATTGGGAATTAATTATTTAATTAAGGGACATTTCCCTTCATGAAGGGTTATGAAAAAGTATAAAAAGAGAAAGCATTGAGAGAAAGTAAGTGTGAAAAATGGATTAGCAAAGATTGAATTGCGAAATCAGTTTTAGGTCATTTTGACATTTTCGTGATAACTTTTTTTCTAGTATGTTTCAAACCTTGAAACTTTGCAGAGACAGAGGAGAGATCTTGGTGTACATGTGGTACACATTTAAGATGTTGTTTCGTTATACTTTCAAAGATATGCCCTGTGGAAGTTAGGGTTCTTGAATACTCATGAAATTAGTTTCAAACATGTTAGCTTGGCACTTTCGATATAACTTATTTTCTGAGATGTTTCATACCTTGAAACTTTGCAGAGACAGAAGGGAGATCTTGGTGTACATGTGGTACGAATTTCAGATGCTGGTTTGCTATACTTTCAGAGATATGCATTAGACCCTTCACGTTATAATGATGTGATTGGGAATATTGTTGAGTTTATACATGTTGGGAGACGTAAATGGGATGTGATTTGTCCTGGTGGAGATCCCATTTACGACATTGAAGGTCATTTTCAGTTGTTTCCTTTACAACAATCACATGAGATTGCTATTGATTCAAAAGCCTGACAACATGAAGATGACATGATTACACATTTGTTCCAACTACCCAGGGATGACTTATTGCAACGCTCTCACGATGATAGTCATATGCCTGTAGGACATAATTGTTTTCAACCTATGGTTTGCGAGGGTTTTCAGCTTCACATACAAGGCCGACAAGCCTTGGGTTGTGAGCAAATTTTTTTCTCTAGGCCTCGTCCCGTCCCTTACTTTGCGCTCTCTTTTCCCATGGCCAACCTCAGATGTGTCCTAAGGTTCCTTCTCATCCTTTTTTCTCGATCTTTGGGTGATAAATTTGTGGCTGAGGATGAGGATATGCCTTCATTTGATTCTTTTGGCCTTGTCTTGGAATGGATAAGGCAGGGTTGTGGTGATATCTCCTTGCATGATTTTGTCCCTCCCTCCTACCTCCATGAGTTGGTTTTATGATTGGTTATGGTATAGTATATGTTTCAATGCATGATCTTTTGGTGCTTGACTTGTCCTTGTTTTGGTCTATCATTAAGAACAAGGGTAGATGTTTTACAATGCTGGGATGGTTTCACTGGTTATATGATTATGCCTAGCATTTCAACTAACATTGATTAATGTAGGCTAGGTAGGCATTTGCATCCTGCATTTCATTTGTATATGTGTTGCGTCATGCATTCATGCTAGTACAATTTGCATCTTCTTATATATATTGCACTTTAATTTGTACATAATGAATACATGTTAGGAAATTGCACTTAATCATTGAATATTATTGCTTTATCATTTTTTAGCTTAGTAATTTTTTTTCTTTTCAGCATGGTGTTGGATATATCACTAATGTCGGTGGATCACATCCATTTGCAGATACTTCTAAAGGGTGCCGTCATTCGAAGTGGGCACAGGATTGCAGGTCTTGGACAACAAGGGATGTTGAGGTTCTCATGCGCTTTACGGTGAGCACATGTCCCCATGTTGGAGCCAGATGATACACCCCCATGCCTAGGAGTAACTTGAGGAGACCATGTCTCATGGCTTGCAATGGAGAACATGATCCCGACCATGACGATGATCAACATGTTCACAAATGGTAATCCAACAACCCCCCTCATTCACCTTTACAACTATAGTTCAACCAAGGCTCATCACATCTAAGCAACCCAAAATATGGGAGATGGTAAGCCATTTTCACCATGGGGTATGTTATCCCTTCTTTTATGCAAAGTGTTGTGCTTAATTTGTCAGGCATGTGGATGAGGATCTTTGGTTGAAGTTGGATAGTGGATCACTGGTTTGAGAAATTGTGTCAGTTGCCTTGTTTCACCTTGGTGGTTAGCTTCTATGCCCTAGTCCCGTGTTGTTACTGCCTAGGGAAAAGGGGTACTACTAGGGGGCCCTCACAAGGGTAACGTTCTGGTCCCCACCATACTTAACACTTTCCATCCTAGAGTCTCTCATAGTGTACTAAACTTCGACAATGGGTTATGGTCCATTCTCTCATGAGAAGAGGGGCTGAAGGCCCAGAGGTTGATTGTAGCTGCTATTAAAAGAATAAGAAAATGATACTAAAGAAAGAAATGAATGATATCAAAAAAGGACTAACAGAAGCCAGTCCAAACTTGAGCTCTACCCTTTCAGTGGTTGCCCCGGTCCCAATTAGCATTGCTATAGCTTGAAACCTTATAAAAGGGGACTTGCAAATGTGATAAAGTGCACTAGAAAGATGGATGATAAAGGGGTTTGGAAAAAATAATGCCTAAATATGGGGTAACTCATGAGTTAGTGCACCCGCCACAAAGGCACTCGTAGAAATGGATTTAATGACACCATGAGCCATGAAGTAAGCCCTAAAACCATATCGCTATCACACTTACTCTTGAAGGGTTTTTAATTTCCCTGTCACTTTTAGGACCTATCCCTCTACTAGGGTTATTTTATTTTCTGTCTAGGTGACACACCTAATAGGGTTGGATGAAGGCCCTCCCATACTTAAACTTGTCAACTCCCATGGGGTCTTGGGTTAGTGTGATGCTTGAAGGGGATACCGAGGTGAATTGTCTTACATGGCTTATATATTAAGTTACAACTTACTTTGCATGCTTTAAGGACTAATGTTTCTTATGAACTTTGGCTAACCTTGTTTTATACTTTGGTTTGTTTTGGATGGCCTTGACATGGTTCCTTGAGGGACGTCCTGAGCTTGTACGCAGTTGTGCCTTATTGCAGGATCTTGGCACGTGTGATGGAGAGCAATGGGTTATCCAGTGACTCACCATCCTCAGACATCAGTTCTCACATCCTCGGAACCTTGAATGATGGTCAGATTGGCTTGGTAGTAGCAAACTCAATCATGATGGCACATTGATGGGTTGGAAGCCCCACAGCCTGGGCAGAGTACCCCAAAGCTTATTCTTTGCCAGTATCAGGGACGTCACAATAGCAGACAGTTAGAGGCATGGTAGAGACGAGATGTAGCTCCTCAGGACCTGGACACAACACCTGGATCTTGGACGCTAGCCCTATTTTGGTGATGATGTCACCTTCTAAGGTATGACACAACTAGGGTTTGGTGACTTCTTGGGGTATTGGTGATGCATGGCATGACGTTTGGTGAGGAGAGACATCACTTGCTCCTACACTACTTCATATTGATGCCACGTGGCTTTTGGAGGCCTCCATTTTGCCCAAGAGGGCTTGACGTCTCACACGTGTGGCTCATTATGATTTATTTTTTCACTTTTAGCATTTGCAAAGGTTAAATTGGCCCACTTAAGTTGAAGATTTATTATGTTATGCGGACAAATATGTGAGGGTAGCCTCATATAAAAAGGTTAACCCTCACTTTCATTTTATCATCATCATTCCTCACCATTGTGAGGTGCTACTTCTGAAATTTTTGCCTTTTTGGGGTTACTAGCTCTTTCTCTCTCATGCACTATGCTTGGAAAGTATCTCTTATGGATGGTTTGCTGATTTTGGATGGATATTTCTGCAATTAGGGTTAAATTCTCATGGTTTCTTGGATGAAGTAAGTAAATTTCTGCAATTATTTGTTATGCTATTAATGTTTATGGTGAAATTGTTATTTTGTTGCAAGAATTTTTGTTTATTGGAACCCTAAGAGAGGAAGATAAGTGCTTCTTCCTCTCACAAAGTCTTATTTGTCTAAAATTGGTTAATTGTCCTTGCTAGGGTTAGAACCCTAAAGCCCTAAAGTGCTAGCACTTTAGGATTTTAGTCCTAGATAATTAATCTTTGACCTAGTTGAAGCTACAAGAAGAGAGAAATGATTTCTAGGACCCAAATGTGCTTGCACCCTAGACGTCCTTCTCTTCAAGATCTAAAGCCTAAGGCCCAAATGTGCTTGCACCTCAGCGTTTAGATCCTACCTCTTGGTTTCAAGCAGTTCAACCTTCACGCTTGGTTGCATTTGAGACTCCGTAACCCTAGAAAGGCACTAACCTTGAAGCAACTCTTGTGGTGAATTGATTGATAAACCTCTCTCAAAACTCTCAAGCATCTTACTAACTACACTAACTCTAACCTTAGCAAACTCACTATATTACTTGCTGCTGTTATAAAAGGTTTGCTACAACCATCTAAACTACATCAATTTGCTGCATACACTCATCTAAAGGTGGCTTAACTCACTTATAAATCACCTGTAACAATTGGATAGTATTCTATTAGTTATATTCTTAATTTTCATGGTCAATTGTGGTATTTTTGAGCATTTAATCTTGCTGCTGTTACAAATTACTTATTGCTGTTATAAGACTGGTTTACTGTTGCAATTTGCAACAACCATAACTAACTAACTTGGCTAGTGTCTTAAAGAGGTCATTGTTGCATTATTTGGCTTGGAAGTTGTTATGTATATGCTACAAAGTGTTCTTATTCCAGGTAGGTACAACAAACTACATCACAACCTCTTTCTTTCCTTGACCTAGACCAGCCATTCAGTGATTGAGATAGGGGGCGGTAGGCTTGGCTATTCAACTTGCCATTTGATCCCTGGAGGTCACTAGAGAAGCCTCCCTTGTGGTGGAACTCTTCCATCACTAAAATGAGGGAAGATCCTACTTAGGTGATAGTGGTAGTTTCTTCCATAGTTACGCAAGATTTTGGGATCTTGTGGTGGACTTTTCACAAGTGCAAATTCTGCAATAACAAGACCAAAGACTATCTTCCTTTTCTTGATGTCCTCATTTCTAGAGAACCAACAACATCCTTCACCACCAAATGTTTTTGGAATAAATCTCACATGATAGATATCTTAAGGTTAACTCTCATCATCAACCTTCTAAAAGGTCTGATGTTGTTTCCAGGGCTCGCTGCATTTCTAACCAAAACTACCTTGAATAAGAAAACCGATATCTTATAAATATCTGCCTTAAATAGCTAGTATTTCCACCTCTAAATTAATAGGGTTTTCTGTAGAGCCTCGCAACCTAAAACTCATCACTCCATCCTTCTTCCAATTGTTTTCCTAGCCTTTCTTTCCTTTATCTATGGTGCTGTTACCTCTCTAGGAGGTACCTTAGAGTTTTCATTTTGGCTACACCATCGTAAGCCCAAGGATGCAAGTTAAAGCCATGTAAACCATAGTGAATGATTTTTGTAGTGGACTTCCAGACTTAGTCCGATCATGATCAACCCCCTTATGTCCTCGTCTCACCATCTCTCGTCCTAGATAGTATTGGAGGTTGTGGCACAAATCTATTGGGACACATGATTGTGTGAAGCCACATGTCTTATGTAGGGGTGATTACAGTTTGTGGGGCCTAGTTCGGTCCATGTCATGCACACATGTGTCTTCTCACATGGTTATCTTATATTGAGTCTATAGGCATACCTTGGCCATGGTGCACTACCATTTTTGTTCTCAACATGGCAGTCTCACAAAGTTTTCATCATTGCACGTCTTTTCATGCTGAGGTTCGCGAGGCAAAAATACATGGGTTCAAAATGAACATAAAAAATTCACAAGCAAAACCCATATTCGTGATTGATGAAATATTAAGGGAGTTTTCATCATTGCACATCTTTTCATGTAGTGCACGTCTTTTGAGGCAGTGGTTCCCCGAGGGAAAAATATAGCATGGGTTCAGAATGACTAGAAAAAAAACATGAGCAACAACCATATTGTGGAATTTTCATTGATAGAATATTGAGGGAGATATTACCTCCCAAGAGAAAATCGTCCCACTTCTACAAAATCGTGGGGCACATTTTACAAGGTCAAATGGTCAAGGAGTGGAATGTTTGGGGTCTTCTAGCCTTGGAATAATTTTTGGAAGGTCAAAGATGCTCTCTCCATATGAAAAATATTTAATTTTATTCAAAGATGCTCTATTTCCAAGCAAAGTGGTTAATTTAACCACTAAATGACCAAATCATCCTCTTTGGGACAAATTGCTACTACTCATTAATTGATTTGACAAGTCAAATTAGCCGTTGGAAGGAAAAATAGTCAACGTGGACAAAATATAGCCATTATGCTCATTTTTCAAGGGGAAATTGACCCTAATTTTATTTCCTCCACCAAATCAATTGGTCAAGCATTCTAAAAATGAAATTTATCTCATTTTGACCAAGATTGATGTAATAAAAAAATATTGTCAAGTAGTTTAGCCTCCAACTAATTGTGGATGTGCAAACCAAGAATATTATTTTTAATGAGGGAGTTAGAAACTAGCCATTACAAATTTAATTATATAGGGCTAGCTACTCTCATTTTTTTGTTGTTGAAACTTTGTGAGATCATAATGTCATTTTACATAATTCAATTCTTTTGTGTCATTGTGAATTATATGCTGTAATGTTTGCTTTTCTTGGTTTTGGATATTTGTAATTGTGCTTTAACAGGGGTTCTTTAGGAGACTGCGGAAGATAATCAATCAATCCATTGAGGGGTTACATAGTCACGTGGAAGAGAGAAAGATAGGCCTTCGTCTCCTTACTCTCTTTGTGGGATCCAAGGGTAATACACCCAAGTTGTTGGACCAACTCCTTTGGGAGTAGCTTCAACCAAGTGGTCCATTATCTCTTCGACCCAAGTGGATTGTTATCTTGGAAACTGTCTTGTAGAGGAGCTCTCCTAGCAAGATCGAAGAAAGAACCCATCTAGTGGAAAATTTCTAGCATTGGGGGTGATAGTGCTTCCACTCCAAACCCAACTGTCTAGGAATCTATCGGGCCAATCTTGAGCTCACGGGCCCATAATCGCACAAACCAGAGACATCACAAGGTAAGAATTAAAGGTAAGAAAATCTCTCAATTTCTTCAACCATTTTAATTAAAAATATTTTCAATCATCTTTTATTACAAAAAAATATAAAAAAATCATACGCTAGCTTTGTATTTCGATTTTATTTTCATCAAGCTAGTAAATCTTGGGGTTTTTGCCTTGTGGGATTTTCCCTACCCCAAGATAAATACTCACTTGAGTTTTATGTTTCATTTAACATCTATTACAAAGGTTTGTTTGAGAAAAAGTGTGCATATCTGCAGCATAACAACAAACAAAATATTTAGATCTACACTTCGTGGACACATTTAAAGTGTACATTTTGTAAGTTTTACCCTCCTAAACCCCTTTCATTTCAATTTCCAGATTTGATTTGCATGTAATATCTTTATTTCTGGTTATTATAAAGCTTAACTACAACCCAAAAATTGATTTTGTTGGCTGTAGCAAACTTTGGGTTTTGACCCTAGGGGGATTTGAACCCCAAATCTGCAAAGGTAATTTCTAGTTTGTTGGAAATTAAATTTACAACATATTTGAAGGCTTTTGGGCTTAGTAAACACTTATATCTTGTTGCCCTAGCCTTCTTACCTATAGATCTAATGATCAAGTGCATCCTTGCACTCGTGAGAGGCCTCAAAAGACCATTTTCTTTGTTTTCCTTGTTTCCTTGTGTTTTGCAGGTCTCATTTAGCAGGACAACGGGGACGTTACTCATTTTTAGCCACTTTGGTCAAGGTACTCACATAGACAATCATCCAGAAAAGTGGTAACAAGATTCCCCTTCTTTCTTGTACTTCATTTCATTATTATTTTTGAAGAGTAAGGGTAAATTGACTTGCTATTCATTCACTTTATTTTATGCAATATCTTTTATTCCAACAAGCTATTAAAATAATTAACTCCTACCCTTTCACCATAACCCACTAGTTAAGGCATTGATCTACTAATCGGTTGGGTAAGGTGATTGTGTTGTGTTATAGGGAAGTCTCCCAAAGCCTTTCGTTATTGGGAGTTGGGCTTGAACAGGGAGAGGATAGGTGTTGTGGTGACATTGGGCACCTATCCCTTGTGTTGCTCCCATGACAGTCTAAGACCTTGTAGAACTGCTAGTTTGGACGGTTAACATTCTTTGGCGCCGTTTCCAGGGAGCAAGGTTTTCAAACCAAAGGGTCTCCAACGATATATACATCGGTAAGCTTTATTGCTTTGTACTTTGATGAGATTGTTTTGGATTTATATGCTAACTTTTTAATATTTCACTTGGCGACTCCATTGAAAAATTATAAAATAAGTACGTAACAACTAAAAGTTTCTAATCGTGGCAACTCCATTCGCTGATTTATGGTAAGAACCGGTGTTTTACATTTTTGGTGAGTTTATTATAGTACACTCTAACTTGCAGGAGCTCACTTGGCGACCCCACTGAACCACATTAAACACAAATATACAACACAAGAACCAACTTTCCAGTGATTGGCAAACACATCTTTGGTAAGTTCAAGAGAGGTAATAACGCTTTGAGATTAACAAATTATCAATCTTCATGTTTGAAATATGGATACTCATAAGAAAGAAGCGTCATTTGTTGATTATATATTTTTCCCTTTGGCTTTACCACGAATTTCGAAACATCCACATCATCGTGTAAATATCATGTTTGATTGTTTTCCCGAGTTTGATGGAAACCGATTGTTAGTTGCTGACTTCCTAGAGATTTTTATGATTTATGCAACTAATGCTAAGCTTGTATTTGAAGACAATTTGATGTTAGCTTTTGCATGGTCAATGCAAGGGCATCTTGCAAAGAAGTGGTATTGCAGGTTTCAACCGAGAGAAATAAAGTCCTTTCCTCAATTGGTGAAAAGATTTCAAAAGGATTGGACAACTGGGTATGAGGAGGTAAATGATGCCTCTATCTTCTTTGATCCATAGGGAAGAATGCTAGAAAAGTTTGATGACTTGGTCATAGAATACGGTGAGCATTGATGCAGACGCCTACTACGTTCGCTCACAGGATCGTTCTGTCTAGTTCGTGAGCCGAAGCGTCTCTTTCGATTCTCACTGGAATCTCTGTTAAAATCCGATCCATAGGTCCTGCTCTTTTGCCTCTCGGTCTTCTACATTCCGACCGCTGCCCTTTCCTCAACAGGGAAAATATACTTTCGGGCTTCGGGGTTTCCTGATCCCCGATGTCAAGAGTTCTCTGTCCTCTTGAATCCTCGATCTCCGATTTGCTGATTCGCCCCTTTTTGCCTTAGCCCCGTCTGGCTACGCTCTAGTCCATATAACCAGTCCTCGTAAGACCGCAGTCTTATCTCCTTTCGGGGTTTCGGGCTTTCAAATGCCGAAATGCATGGACACTTTGTCCTCGGAATCCCCAATATCCCGATATGATGTCAGCTAGCCCCACAGCGGAGCTTTCCACCTTATTGGGATTCTGGACTTTGCATTTCCGAAATGTATGGACTTCTTGTCCACGGGATCCCCGATATCCCGATTCTCGATTTCCCGATATGACGTCAACTGGCCCTACAACGGAGCTTTCCACCTTATCGAGATTCCGGACTTCGCATTTCCGAAATGTATGGACGCTTTGTCCTCAGGATTCTCGATTTTCCGAATCCCGTAATGCCGATAGATGGCTTTCCTTTCGGGAAATTTCCTGAATGCTTAGATCTCCGCCACGCGTCCTCCTATGATGGACGGTCCTGATTGCTTCTCGCGATTTCGGAGTTTTCGATGCTGAAATGCTCCGACTTCTTGTCCTCGGAACTCCCGAAATGCCGATGGACTCCCCTATCTCCACCACGTGTCCCAATCGATGGACGGTCCTGATCGATTCCGGGATTTTCACTATGAAGATTCCCGATCTCCTGTCATCGTGACTTCCGATATCCCGATGGCTGATATCCCGATGAGCCAACTCTTTTTGGGACTCTACCTCTGCTGTTCCCGAAGGTTTAACCCCCGTGTAACTCTCAACAGATCTGACGGCTGTCGGGTTCTTCGCTCTAGATCTGACGGTGCAGATCGTTTCTTCCTGTGCGCTCGCTCTGCTGCTCCCTGGACGTGAAATCTTCAACGGTCCAGATCTCTTCGGCAGATCCGATGGCAGTTGTGCTCCCTCCTGAGCTTTTGCACGCTTTCTTTCGGACTTGGAAGAATTTCAAGTTTCTCAAAGGCCTCGACCTTTGTCTTCCTTCCTCTACGAACTCTCGACTTGAGTCCTCGCCTACGCTCTCAACGACGATGTTCCTCCTGAGCTTCTTTTCTCCCGATCCTCAAAGGATTCTAACGTGTGCACTCCTGCAGAGTCCTTGCACGCGAAGTGCTGCCTCTTCTGAGCTTTTCCAAGTACTCAGACCCCCTAAGGGATTTTATCCTTCTTCTTTCTCCCACAGATGGAAAATTTGGATGCCCTCCTGGCTATCCTTCACTCAAGCAATCTCTTGCTGAGTCTCCAGGGTGTTCAACAACCCTGTGAAGATCCCTCAGTGGATTCTTCCTCCAAATTCCAGAACTCAAAGAGTTCTCTTCTCCTCTGTGCCTGTCTGCACAATGTCTCAATGCCCACCTGGCAGAGTATCTTCTCCCAGAACTCCTAACAGTGCTGTCCTCTCCTGTTCACGTATGCACCTGCTCAATGCCCACCTGGCAGAGCTCTCAGAATCCTCAGTGATTCTGGTTATTCTTGAACTCACAGCAGAGTTCCTCCTCTATGCACTCCTTGCACTGGCTCAATGCCCTCCTGGCAGAGCTCCACAGAACTCCTCAGAGATTTCTGTCTGCAACTGTGTTCTTCTCCCACAGCCTTGCCTCCAAGGTGTTTAGCAACCTTGAGGTCTTCTTCTGAATTGATGATTCCAGCTCCTGTGCCCACCTGGCACACGCCTTTGTCTGAATCCGCAGAGTTCAGAAGTGCAACCTCTGTGCACGGCTATCAGAACCCACAACGTTCTGTCACACCCTCCTGGTATGAAGCCTCAAAGACCTCTCAAGCCTGAAATCAAACCAATTCCTGCAAATGCAAAACTACATCTACAACATACATTCACAGCATATAGAGAACACTCACAGACATTCATTTAACACATAGTCATGCAGGAAAAACTGCTTGTTTGTATTAAAATGGCAAACGCCCGTGTTTACAAGGTGTTCCTGAGCACGGCCTGTAACAAGGTCTCGGCTCTTCTCTTCTGCTCTCTACTCACAGATTCTCTTCTATTCTTCCTCCTCTCCTTCAAAATGAGATCCCAAAAGATCTTTTACCTGAGGGGGCTCTTCGAGCTCTTCCCTCCAATCTACCTACCCTATTCAATTACATTGAATGGCTGTCTAGTCCACAAATCGGATCTAGATCTCAGCCTTACAAGCATTAAGGCCTACGTACTCTAATGCCTGCACAAAGGCACGGCTCCATGGCTCAACAGCCTACAACATTAATTACATTCAAATTCAAAATTGAAGATGAGGGTTGCGCCTCTCTTCAGCCTTGAATGCACGCGCTGACATGGCTGGCTGGCTGACGTGGAGAGATGCTCCTGCATCAAGCATCCTCCTGATGATATCCTTTTGGAGATAAAAGAGAAAATGGATGCAGTTAGATTTCTAGTGGAATATACCCAAGCACAATATGTTGAGCCTCGTATGCAAAGGCTTGAAAATGATGTCCAGGAACAGGCTTAATTTTTACTTTTCTCCCATGAGCTTCTATCACATGATCACTCAAGTTCAGAAAAGGACAATGAATGGGAGGTGTATTTGAAAAGCCTCGAGGGAATAGATGAGGCAGATCTTGTTGAAGAAGGGCATCTGGAGACCATTTCTCTCCATATTGAGAATAAAGAGATTATTAATGAGAGCATGACTGAGTCACATCCAAAACCATGTGAGAACA
Organism: Picea engelmannii; assembly: GCA_009831015.1. Lineage (NCBI taxonomy): Eukaryota > Viridiplantae > Streptophyta > Pinopsida > Pinales > Pinaceae > Picea > Picea engelmannii. Next base: position 139,841 of record ML804721.1, read on the forward strand.
AGGAATGGTAACTTTACCTTGAAAGTCTTGAGGAAGACCCTATGACATATTTTAATGTGCCACCTCAATAGGAAAATAATAGTGAAGAGTCTACTCACCTTTCCATTGAAAATCAAGATACAATTGAAGATTAGAGGGATGAGGATAACATTGATGACAATGATATTCAGGAGCCCACCCTCCCACCTCCGGATGAAAGTACAGATTTGAAAGCCCATGTTCCTTTTCGATCATCCAATTCTCATGATACATCTTGTAGTGATTTGGAAGGGGACAACTTGATGGGAAACTCTTCACTAGATGGGGAGCATGATTGTACAGAGATTGAAAGTATTGATGCATTCCTCCAGGTTGACGGATGCAAATGGAATACATGTTATTATCACTTGATGGTGATTCCATCTATGATACAAAGAATAATGAGTGTGAGATTGCAGAGTTTTGGCCATATAAGCAACCAAATTTGGCTACTTTACAGGAACATGTAGCTTTACAAGCCCAGAATGGGAGTTTACACATTCAAGACCCAATAGAAGTAATTCGATCATGGATATCCTTAATCTGTAACTCTCAGGTGTATGAAAATCAATTTGACAATGAGAGTTTGAGGGGCACAATAGTAGGCGAGATGCAACATGGATATCCTTAATCTGTAACTCTCAGGTGTATGAAAATCAATTTGACAATGAGAGTTTGAGGGGCACAATAGTAGGCGAGATGCAACATGTTCAGGTTCAACCTTGTTTCAAGAGCTTTCGGCTTTGGACACCAAAGCAGCGAACCATCACTTACAGGTTTGCATGCTCTTATAGTTTTCATGACTTCTCTCACCATTTGTGTGAATGTGATTATATACATCCAGGCAGGGCAACAATTTTCTTGCAGGTCCTAACTGAAGCTGCCATCCAAGTCTCTTTTACTTGATAGTCTGATGAGTAGCGTTGATGAATGGTGTAATGCATGTTATCGCACAAATTGTAGGTTGGGCAAAGCCCGACCCAATCCACAAGATGGCGATAATTGTGGGAGAGTCTACCCACTGTCACCTTAGATAAGCCCTCCCCTCGCTTTAATGCAAGATAAATCTAATACAAGGGGGGAATCCTGGGTGACCCTAGGGGGAAAAGAGATGGAAAGTGAGGTTATGGAAGTGAAGCCCCTATAGGTCAATTTGTGGAGAGATGGAAGGCTTGGTATGAAGTCTTGTTGATGAGGGAAGGTTGCCAAGAAGTA
>ML804721.1:141173-166549 GCA_009831015.1 Picea engelmannii
CCAAGGAGCAGTTTGCTGGAGTTTCTTTTGGGGGTGCAGGGTGCACTGGAGAGGGTGGAAACAACTCTTGAGGTGAACGATTCACAAAGTTGGACATGCGGGATATGATGCCATCCACCGCCTTCATGGATGTTTTGAGTTCCATGATTTTTTCCGTTAGGCTATTCAGGGTGTTCTTGTCTTCTAGTTCTCATTCTTTAAAATGAGAGTTCCCTGCAGATGTCTTGAAGGTCGGTGTCCCTTTCTCAATTCACTTCAACTGCCAGCAAATCCAAGTGATCTTTTCCGCATTGAGCTGTGAGTCGGAGTGGGTGGCAGCGGTGTGGGATTTCATTGAGACCTTCTTGCACCGCTTCAAGCCTTTTCGAATCTCCTTAAGTGTCGACTCTAGGAAACAGTGTCAGAGAGTCGGAGTGGGTGGCAGCGGTGTGGGATTTCATTGAGACCTTGCACCGCTTCAAGCCTTTTCGAATCTCCTTAAGTGTCGACTCCAGGAAACAGTGTCAGAGACCAGGGAGACCCACCCTTGCTCGGCGAAGAGGGCTCAGACACAGACAAGGAATGATGAGGGTAGTGGGAGCATACCAAGTGTAAGGTAGCTAGAGAGGTAGTGGGGGGGGCCCAGAGGGCCCATAGTGATAATAGTGGAGGTCATTCAATGTAAGGTGGACTAGGTCCACTATATTATTAAATAAGGCCCACTATGGTAGTTAGATATAATAAATGAGTAATTAGATATAATAAATGTAAGATGACTTCTTAGAAGGTTCTACTTCTAGAAGATTCCTCCTCTAGAATGTTCTTAGGTGATGGTAGCACTATATAAAGGGGTTCAAGCAATGTAATGAGACATGAAGAGAATTAGTGTATTTGGAGTAGTAGCTCAATAGGAGGATGCCCTCTCGAAGAGGCAAGTGAACATGAGAGGATCCCTTTCATAATAGGATCCCTTCCATAATAGGATCCATTGTATGGTGTTGCCCTATCTCAAGGGTTTGATAGTAATAAATGAAATTTTGCATATTGTTCTTGTATATTTGTTGTGGTTCTTTTGTATTCAGTGATTGGTTCTTAACACATTTATTATATCTAATCACCCATTTATTATATCTAACTACCATAGCGGGCCTTATTTAATAATATAGTGGACCTAGTCCACCTTACATTGAATGACCTCCACTATTATCACTATGGGCCCTCTGGGCCCCCCCACTACCTCTCTAGCTACCTTACACTAGCTACCTTACATCATTGGAACAAGATATGCAGTGGTAGCTGTGGGGTGTTAAAACTCTAGGGTGGTGTTAGCACACTTTTCCACCCTCCAATTGAACTGATAAATTTGATATTTCAGCAATGAAAAATGGCTAATTAAAGGAGTAAAACCTCAAATTGTCATGAACTAGACCCGTCTCCGTTTGGGCTGGTGCTTGCCAGCCTCAGCGGGGAGTCCCTAGGGTGATTTGCTGCTGTCCTAAACTCTGATTTTCTGCAAAATAAGACAAAAAACAGTGGCAGATATGTCTTGGACAGCGTGTTAATTCTGCCCAAGATGTGGAGAAAAAAATAGTTTTTAGCTTGGAGGGATCCTGCAAGGTTAGCACAAGAAAGGTAGAAGAGAAATAAAGAAAGAGAGTATTCAAAAAATCATTTAAGACCACAATGAATAGTAAGAAGCCACTAATCTAATTGCAAAATTGATAAAGTACCGACTAGAAGAAAGGTTCGAACACAAACACAAAACTTCTTTATTGATAGGCTTGCAAGAGGGTTGGTTGCGCCATAATCGATGAGTCCACAACTAGTACAATGATCACTTTCCTCAAAGATAGAATAACTAGACTAAAGAATGAGAGAAGAGAGAAAGAAAGTATGTGCCGCTGCCACAAAAATCCGACCAATAACCAATGGAGACCATCCAATATATAGGAGAGAGTGTGAAGAAAATAGGAGTTAATGCACATGAGGGAATAAGTGTGAGTGAGTAATGTGCATTGGTGAGTTATGAGTGAGTGTATGCGCATGGTGAGTTATGAGTGAGAGTGTATGTGCATGGTGAGTTAAATAACGGCTAAGATGCATGGAGGATAATTTTAGCTTTCCAACGCATGTTAGATTGCTAAATTTGGCCAAGGGATGAGGGAGTTGAGTTAAAGGGAAATTCACCCTATTTTTTAGGGATTTTCTAAAATTTAAGAATTTTTCGTTTAAAAGCAATTTAGGGAGAAATTTTAGAAACTGATTGCATGGAAAGTGAGAATATATGGAAAGTGAGAGGACTAGAGAAAGATTAGCTTGGAGTGACTGAACTTTCTCCAGACAATGCCACCTCACCCATGTGCCACCTCTTTAGCGTAATTAATTCTTATTTAATACATAATCCTTGGAAAATGCACCCTTGATCCATGATGCCATGTAGATGCCACATCTTCCTGATACTTTGCCATATGTCGAAATTTGAGCTCGCCACTTGTCACTGCTAGAGATGGCGATGATTGCTAAAATATAAATTTATGAAAATAACCATCTAGTCCCCAAAATTTGAAACTTGTCGAAACTGACCCAAACTCTCCACAAATGTTTAGAATGATTAGGAGACCACCATCTTGTGTCTACTGTTAAAATAAACACTGCTAAAAATAGAAAGTCCTCACGTGTCCATGATATTATACTCGTTGGATTTGATTTTTCGCATGGAATCCGAATCCACAATTAGAATTGACATGCGAGCCTTGGTGCTCAACCTGCTAAAAATAGAAATATGTGCCAAATCATCCCATAAAATGTTCAAAAGACTTAGAATGTCTCAAGGATCAATAATATGTGCTTAGAATATGAATCTTGGACATGGAGCCCAAACTTCTAAAAATAAAAAGTTCTTGCATGTTGTCCGGAAAGGTGCTACTGGGCTTAGAATCATGCAAGGACCATCTATGTCTGCTCATAATTGCTCCAAACGGTCAAGATACCCACTCAAACCATGTCTCATAAAAAGTAGCAACACCCGATGTATGTAGACATCTCTCTCAAAATGCATGTAAAACCAAACTAGCCCTAACTCTGAACAAAACAACCACGTATTGATCATATACCTGCCTTTGATGATAAACAACCTCTTGCTCAACACAAGTGCTAAACTCTGGGAGAATCTCAGAATGCCACCCAAAATAGTGAATGCTGGCTCTTAACCCTCCAGATTTTCCAAGGTGAAAATCTAGGGGTTAATAATGGCGTCTCAAGGGGACGAGATCCCCCTATGGGATGTCGAGGACTATATGAATATCTGTGTCTATAACAATATTGCTCTGTGAGAACTCTGTAAGATGTATCAATAATGCTTTAAAAAGATATGTACCAAAATGTACCCCTATAAATGTGTGGAAGGAAAGAAGGCCCTGTAAGCTGACAAATAAGACCTTGTAAGCTAACCTGTGACACCAAAACCTATCTAATGGGCCATGGAGTCAAATCAATATAACAGCTCCCACTGAAACACTGAAACACACGAGATCTCATCCAAATTCGCTACCTGCTACCACCCAATATGTACACTTCTCCCCACGGTAAATGTTCTAATGTCAACACAAGGGAGAGAGTCACTTGATCAAATGTCAACCTGTCAAGTGCGAAGGAACACCGCCAATAATGACAATGAGTCCTAAGGTACATGCACAACTTGTCACTGTGAAATATGCTCTGAAGTCGAACAATGACAAAGATCATCCAATCAAGGCCCAATGATACTCAACCTTGTCGGACGTGAGATAACCGCCAATGAGGCTAACGACTACCAAGGTGCTCTACTTCTGGGTCATCCGTAGATAATGTGTCAGAGTCGATATAGGATGACCTGCTGAAAAGAAGAGAAACAATGGCTCTCTTCTCTTAGCGCAAAGTGATAACTCAAGAAGATCAAGATGAAAGAATCAATTACAATATCCCTATCGCTGGATGAGGGGGACGACTGACTCAAATCATAGGACTCAATGATAAGAGATGAGGATACAAGACATAAGATGACTCAAGACACTCCTATGTCTCCTCAAAACTACCCATCCTAAAGGCTCAATGCTTCAGAAACAATGGCAAAATGGGACCCCCATCCAGGTTCACTCTAATGATAGACATAAAGATCCGACATGTGAAAGATAAACATTCATATTTTTTGACCTAGGAATAACAATAATGGACAACCACTTATTTGTGAAAGGGAAGACACACAAGACAACCACATGTTGATATGTCTTGGCAAAAATTAGCGATGCTTATTCAAAGACTGAAGTAAATAATTGAAGGGAAAAGACACTGCAAGAAAAATGTAGATTGTTGTCCTAAATTCTGCAGAAATCAACAAGAAAGAAAAAATGAAATGACAATGCGGAAATGAAAGAAAACTACCGTAGACCCAAAAGTTTTTACCTCATAGCTGCCATGATTATATCATCATACTCAAATAACCAATGTAACCATGCAACCAACTGGTCATTCCGACGAGAAAGGTCAACAAAATCAAGCTTCCAAGGGGATCAATCGTGAAATCTCATATGATCCAAAGCTGCCTTGCTATACTTTCCATAATTGAAGAGTGTTGGTTCACTGAAGACTGTCGGTTGGGGTTTAGAACATGGCATTTCAATAGTGATAAGCATGAATGTATGAGAGCCATCATCCTGAGCTCAATTGGGTCATGGTGAGCTATGATGTCCAAGCTCTGATCAATCTCAGGACCTTGAAGAACAACCTCGAGATGCAGAATCGTAGGAAAAGTGTAAGGGACATCATCCTCTGGTTGAACCAAAAGTGGCTCTTCTTGTTGTAATGGTATGGGATCAAGTTGTTCTTGAACCACTGCTGTGATAGGCAAGGATGAAATCTCTTGTTGACTGATCTCCACTTGGTTAACTTGTGGTTCCTCCTCATCGTTTTGAAAATTTTCATCTTCACTAAAGAGAGGAACCAATGAACACTCTTGAGTATTCAAATCTTCACCTTCATTTTCTTGGAACTCTGCATGTGACTCAAATGGTGCAATTATTGGTTCTGGCTCATTTAAAATTGGGCTATCACCCTCCTGTTCATCTTTGGGAACTTGATATGGTGCAAGTTGTGATTCATCTTCAATAACACAACTTCTTGCACTTCTGTAACAACCAATGGTTGAAGATCATTGAGTGGAGTTACCTTCACTGGTTGGTCTGGGTCATGGATAAGAGGGAGGTCACAGGGTGCAAGGTAGTTTCTTTCTAACTTGATAGTGGTAGCTTGCACTTCCTCCATATTTTGAGGGTTTTCATTATGTGTATTTTCCCATCTCTCAATGAATTTCTCTTGGAAGGAATCTCATCCATCAATAGAAGCATTAGGAAGGGACTTGTACCATACTCGTGCCCCCCCTCTAGGGCTGACACAAACATCCTCATGTTCCACATCAAAATCGCCCACCACTTGCAAAAATTTAGCCAAGTGATCCTCAATTGATTCTTCCAACCTCCCTGCTATCAAAGGTATGCATTTAAGCCATTTATGTGCAGGTAAGTCATGAGGATAATCTAGGAATGCAACAAAACTTTGTGGGTCGAAGGAAGAAATTCTCCACCTTATTGGTGGCTTCACAACTGCATCCATATTGTTAGTCTCAAATAGAAAAAAAAACACAGCTGCTACCCTAGTACTTAGCTCGAGATGGAAATAAAATGAAAGTTGAAGATATTTAAGATACACTCACCATAGTACTCGTCGAATAAGAACTTACCTAAGAACTCATACGCTTACCAACTTCGAGAGGAGTTCATGGTGAATGAATAGTCTTGTTTTGGGAAAAGGTGCTAGGGCTTCTTCAAGCTCGGAACTAGACTTTGTGAGGGAATCAAAATCGAAATATATTCTTGCATCAGTGCTCCATGGAGTTGTCCCTGCATCCCGTGGAGTTTCCAAGTGAGTTAAAACAAAGTAAAGCAATGAAATGAAAACTCACCAATATCATTGTCACCAATGCTTACGATCCTCGACAACGACACCAATTTGTTAGCACACTTTTCCACCCTCCAATTGAGCTGATAAATCTGATATTTCAGTGATGAAAAAATGGTTAATTAAAGGAGTAAAGCCCCAAATCGTCATGGGATAGACCCCTATCCGTTTGGGTTGGTGCTTGTCAGCCTCAGGGGGGAGTCCCTAGGGTGATTTGTTGCTGTCATAAATTCTGATTTTTTGTGTTTAATGACAAAAAACAACCGTTGTTATGTTTTGGACAGTGTGTTTAAACTGTCCAAAACAATTGGGAAAGATAGTTTGTTTGCTTGGAGGGATCCTACAGGGTTAACACGAGAAATATAGAAGAGAAATAGAAAAAAAAACTACTCAAAAGATCAATACAACTACAATGAATAGCAAGGAAAGTGACAAATCTGATTACAAAATTCACAAAATACCGACAAGAAAAGAAGGTTCGAACACAAACCCAACTTCTTTATTGATAGGCTTGCAAGAGGGTTGGTTGCGCCACAATTGATGAGTCCACAACTGATACAATGATCACTTTCCTCAAAGATAGAGTAACTAGACTAAAGAATGAGAGAGAAGCATGAGAGAAGAGGGAAAAATAAAGTATGTGCCGCTGCCACAAAAATCTGGGCAATAACCAATGAAGATCATCCGATATTTAGGAGAGGAGTGTGAAGAATATAGGAGTTAATGCACATGAGGGAATAAGTGTGAGTGAGTAATGTGCATGGGTAAGTTATGAGTGAGAGTGTATGTGCATAGTGAGTTAAATAATGACTAAGATGCATGGGGGATAATTTTATTTTTCCAACGCATGTTAGATCGCTAAATTTCGCCAAGGGATGAGAGAGTTACGCGTTAAAGGAAAATTCTCCCTAGTTTTTAGGGATTTTCTAAAATATATGAATTTTGCATTTAAAAGCAATTTAGGGAGAAATTTTAGACACTGATTGCATGGAAAGTGAGAATACGAAAAGTGAAAGGAATAGATAAAACTTAGCCTTGAGTGGCTAAACTTTCCCCAGACAATGCCACCTTGCCCATGCACCACCTCTTTAGCTTAATTAATTCTCATTTAATACATAATCATTGGAAAATGTGCCCTTGGTCCATGATGCCATGTTAGATGCCACATCATCCTGATTCCCTGCCACATGTTGAAATTTGAGCTTGCCACTTGTCATTGCCAGAGATGACAATGACAACTAAAATTATAAATTTCCGAAAATAACCATCTAGTCCCCAAAATTTGAAACCCGTCGAAACTGACCCGAACTCTCCACAAATGCTCAAAATGACTAGGAGACCAACATCATGTGTCTACTGCTAAAAATAGACACAACTAAAAATAAAAAGTCTTCGCATGTCCATGATATTATACCTATTGGATTTGATTTTCTGTAAGGAATCTAAATCCACAATCAGAGTCGACATGCGAGCCCTGGTGTTCAACTTGCAAAAAATAAAAATATGTGCCAAATCATCTCAGAAAAGGTCTAAAAGAATTAAAATGTCTCAAGGATCAAGAATATGTGTTCATAATAAGAATCCAAGGCCTAGAGCCTGAACTGCTAAAAATAGAAATTTCTTGCATGTCGTCTGGAAAAGTGCTATCAAGACTAGAATCATGCAAGGATCATCTATTTATGCTCAGAACTGCTCCAAACTGTCAAAAAATCCACTCAAACCATGTCTCCTAAATAGTAGCAACACCCGCTGTATGTAGACATCTCTCTCAAAATGCATGGGAAACTAAGCCAATCCTAACTCTAAACAAAACAACCACGTACCGATCATATTACTGCCTCTGATGGGAACCAACCTCTTGCTCAACACAAGTGCTAAAATCTGGGAGAATATCAGAATGCCAGCCAAAATAGTGCATGCTGACTCTTAACCCTCAAGATTTTCCAAGTTGAAAATGTAGGGGTTAATAGGTGGCATCCTGAGGTTTTCAATGTGTGGGAGTTATGATCAGGGAGGATTTAAGCTCAGAGGGGGGATGTCTATCATGGTTGAAAATGAAAATTGATGAATTCTGACTCCATTTCTTTGCGAAATAGTTTCTCTTATTTTTGATATAATTTGCCTCTGTATTTTTGGGTCAAAGAAGGTTAAATGAGGCCCTTGTTAATTTCTGGGTCAGAACCTTGACTCGTCAAATAATTTTGGCTATTGCTGGAGAGGAGATGCTTCCTGTTATCGCACAAGTTGTAGGTTGGGAAAATCTTGACCCAACCACCAAGTGGTGATGACTAAGGGAAACTACCCAATGTCACCTCGATATAGGTCCCACGCTTCAAGGTTGACTAGGTCACTCTAAGGAGGTGATCTCGGTGACCTTGGGGGGATTGAGATGGATGTAAGGGAAGGAAGATAAGTATCCCCGTAAAGGTCAATGATGGAGGAGGAAAGTGGCTTTGATGACTCGTCTTCGGGTGGTTTAAAGTTGTCGAGTCTTTGGGTACTTGCAAAAGTGATTGTACCTGCTCGAGACACAAGAAAAACCACACTTGTATATAGTATGTTAGGTGGACATGCAAGTTAAGCTTGTTGTCCCTAATTGCAACAATAATCAATGATATATATCAACATATAGGAGATAATAAAGCTGCAAAATAAGTGCTAAAATTATAATTGAACAAGCAAGAGACAAGCTAGTGAAAGCTAGCTTAACTCAACAATGATGAAGCAATACTTAAGCACAAAATAAAGGATGAAACAAAAAGCTTACTGTAGTAATATTTATCAACCTTATGGCTGTAACAAACTTATTATTACAACAAGAGATTCAACCACTAGAACTTGCTCAAAACTTGCCAAAAGATGCATTGTACTTGGTAGATTATGTGGGCATATTTTAGGCAATTTTCAACCATTAAATTATGAGTTGCTGAAGAATTTGGCTAGGGTTTTCTGCAGCCCTAATTGCTGTAGGTTAAATTTGTAACAAAAGTAAGAAATACTTGGAGAAATGAAATTCCCTAGTGGCTCAAGCAAGCATATATAGCATAGATTAGATTCCACTAGGAACAACTTCAAAATCATGAAATTTCACATTTCCCAAAGCAACAATTTTATATCTCCAATGCAAGAAGTGATGACTAGTTCCTTTAATGATTGGGTTAATGGTGTCAAGAAAAAAAAGAGCTAGAGGTACTATCTCCTTGGGGGTGTAAATCCTCTTACTTCCCAAGGCAAGTATCTCTAGCTAGGGTTTAGACTAAGAGGGTGTATGCACTTATATTTCTCTTAGTAAACCCTTATTAAATCAACAATACTTAAGCATAAAATGATGGAGGCTAAGGTGGGTGTGTATGCTCTTATACTTCCCACCTAGCTCTAGCGAAATAACATTGACTTGAATAACAAATGATATCAAAAAATAAAAGCCTTACCAATTCAAGGAAAAATGCTAAGACAAACTACCACAATAGCAAAATAAGAGCCTTCCAAGGCTAGGGCATCACTTCCACCAACCAATAACCAAAAAAGTAGCCATACACAAGAGCATAAGAGAGAAAATAGCCAAAGATAACAAAATTTCAGTCAAAGGCCTCTCCAAATGGGAGAGATATGATTTAAAATGAGATCTTATGATCTCTATTTATACAAAATGTCACTAACAAAGTTTGTTCACATAATTTTAGGGTAAACCACAAGATTAGGGGTCAACAACCCTAATCTTTCCTCTTTACACAAATAATATTAAACAATTCATCTTTAAATTCACTTTTACACAAAGAAAATTCTAACTTAAAGTGACGCCACCCTTTAGGAGGGATGTTTTGGCACTTTTAGGTCAAACATTGAGTTGAAGATGATAGGGTTGGGCCTGTGTCTCCAATCCATCCTTCTACTTCAAAATCCAAGGGTTCCTTCCTTCAAAATGTGCCATGTGTAGTCATCACCACCTCAAGCCCCTCAAGCATGACGTCAAGCCTCAAAAAGATGACGTTTTGCCTCTCCTAGGAAAAACGTTTGGCATGCAAGGGCTAGGTCATGTCGTCCAAGGTGTCCTCTAGGCCTCCGAAGGCGTGTCTCTCTCATCTGTCATGCAAGCCCTTGGCATCCAACTTGTGGGCTTCAAGCCCCATGGAAGCCCAACTAGGCTTGTTCTTCCAAAACTGTTCACCAACTAGGTTCTTCAAAGACAAATAAGCACGCCCTCCAAGGATCTCAAGTCAAAATATCATGAGTAAATCAAATCTATAAATGAGCCACCTACGCATGTGCATCAAAGATTACCCCGTCAAACAAGTAAGTACACAAAGACATTATACGACTTGCCAAGCTTGGATATGGGAGGGTTGACGAGGTGTCCTATTGGGTAGATATTTCCTAGGTCAAGGAGTGTTTCCCAAGTGATCCCTCTTTAAGCCATGTAAAGTGGGTGAAGTGGTTAAGGATTAAGACTCAAAGGGCATGGGGTTCATGACATACAAGGGGTTGTAGAGTCTCACTCATGGGTGCCTTTGTAGAGGGTGTGTGGCACCTTCATTTGCAATGCACTTTTTCCTAGCCCATCCTCTTTCCATTCTTCATTTCTTTCATGTTTTAAAAGACGAGTTGAAGGCCACTGCCCTGGTGTGGTGTCCAGATAATGATAGTGTCACTCACAAAGACCTTGCGGAAATGAGAGGGCTGGCTCGTGATGATACTCTCTTTCTCTAAGCCATGCAACTGAAAGCCATTACCTTGGCTTGGTGACCAGATGATGGTAATGTCATACCGCTAGATACCCATGATCATGATAGGCCGGCTAGCGATGATACCTCCTATCCTCCAACTAACCCCCTAAGCATTCTATCTTTTATTCTTGTGGGCCCCCCTTTTCTTAAAAATAAACCTTTCATTGCTTTCTTGGGGGATCCCTGAGCGCAACATATGGAAGGTTTATATATAGGATTTTATCCTTTTAACTAACAACAATCCCTCTGGGCCTTCAACCCCTTCTTCCCATAGAATGAGGGACAACCCCTTCTTGGGTCAATACACTCTATAATACCAAGATATAAGGAAATGGGGGGTTTCAGTGATGGAAAGTGGTATGTATGGCCGAGAATGGTACAATGGATCTTCTAGGGAGTTCCTAGTAGCAAACCCATTCCCAAGGAAAACCACTTACTAGGGCACAATGTAAACCACCAAGGTGAAACAAGGCAAAAGACATAATGTCCAAGCATAAGTCATCAAATCTAAAGCAGTCTAAGATAGAACATACTCAAATGCCTCAAATATTGAAATGACACTCACCATAATACCCAACTTGTACCTCATGGAGCAAGGCCCAGTGCCTCTCGGAAGCCAACTAGTGTGGTGGATGCCATCTGAAAATCTTGACTTTTGTGGTCGTGAGAAGGGTCTCTATCTATGCAAGTGGATACTGCTGGTCATGTAGTCTCTCGACACTCCATATCTGCAACCCGAGGGCCTTGAGACATAATCTCCTTAGTTATCCCACAAAATGAGAATAACATTTCCAATGTTCTTTAAGGCCCTGCCGATGAGTGTGTAGTGTCCCATAATAGTGGTATTTGAGGAGGTTCAACTTGTAGTCCTTGTAGGGATGCAAATGCTTATGTTTCTTTCTTCATTACTTGACCAATCTCCCAGGGATAAGATAATTCTTTTTTTTGTTTGGGACCAAAGATGATCTCCCCTACACCTTTCTTTCAATGTTAAATTACTCCTATTTTTAGGAGGACAATTTGCCTTCAATGGTAGTGGCATGATTTTTGTCAGATTCTTTATCTGAATGTAAAGATTTAGATTCAAGTTCTTTGCACGCTTGCAGAAAGTAAAAAATTACCTTTTCACAATCAATGTGCCTCGCAAATATTTTTGAGGTCTAATATAAACTAGTAAGTATCTATATTCTCTTGGTGATGCAGAACTTCATTAGTTGGGTTTAGTTGGGGTTTCCTACTCATCAATTAGACATCGAAAGGGTCATGCCTTTGTTTCTAGGCATTTCTCATCATATCTGTTTGCTTAATATCCAAACTATATCACTGATTAACTTGGTAACAAATACACGACTTCCTATTTTAGTTCCCTGTGTTTTTACTTGGTTTGAATGCGTTACACATAGAGAGTTCATCCAAGGGTCATGCCCTTGTTTCTAGGCATTTTTGTTGTATTTATATGTTTACTATCCAATATGCCTGTTCCCTGAAACTATATTAGTGAATAACTTGGTAACAAATCTTTGAATAAGTGGCTTCCTGTTTTAGCTACCTATGATTTTACTTTGTTTGGATGAGTTACATAGAAAGAGTTATAGATATTCATGCTAATACCACAAGTTTAAGATGCCACTTTAATGTTCGACAACACAGGTATTCCAACAGAGGGCGAACAACTTCAATAACCACTCACATAACCAGATCACATATCAACACACCGATGTTTTCATGTGGTAAAACCCCTACGGGGAAACATCTACGGCCCTAGCCAACGCGACCACTTGGAGAAATTTATTAATGCAAAAGAAAAAATATTACATAGAGAATTTACAAAAGAGTTTCTCACAATCGATCATTGGAAAATGACCCTCCATGCTCTTTAAATAGAGATCATGGACCAATCGGGTGTTAAGCCATAGATCAATGGCCATTAAGATCGAGGAGAGTATGAACCGTTAATCACTCTATGTTGGGAACATATCGTGATCGTCGGATTTCTTAACTACAAATGCATACTAAAGAAACACATTAAGAAATACACTTTTACCTAACGACACATTAGACCAAGTAGTTCTTAACTAAATCCTAAGTGTCTAAATATGCTAACATCCCCCCTTAAGAACTTGGGATAGGATTGAATGATTTACAATGGTGACACAATAGGAGAAGGAAGGAGGCATTATAGCCTATCCCCCCTTAATGACAACTTCCTGAACTCCTAACATAGATCGAAGTTTGGAAAACTTCGCTTCTGTAAGAGTCTTTGTGAAAATGTCTGCAACTTGATCTTCTGTAGGGAAAAAGAGCACTTCAATAACTTTATCATGAATGAGATTTCTGATGAAGTGCATGTGTAGCTCTATGTGTTTTCTACGCTTATGTTGAACTGGGTATTTGGCGAGCTTGATGGAACTCTGATTGTCGCACCAAAGGTTGGTTGGATGCTGCTACTGGAATCCAAACTTTGAAATGATCCGTCGAAGCCACAAGGCTTCCTGACTTGCATTTACCGCTGCTCGGTACTCTGGTTTTGATGAAGAAAGTTCAATAACCTGTTGTTTCTTACAGGCCCAAGTGACAGGTCCTAAACCAAGGCTGAAAACATAACTTGCAGTAGACTTCTGATCATCAGGGTCGTTGGCCCAATCTGAATTAGTGAAACCAACCAATAAAGGAGTCCCCCCTGAACTGTAATGTATCCTGAACTGAACTGTACCACAGACATAACGAAGTATCCTTTTAGTTGTTTTCCAATGGATTTCATGGGGTGTTTGCATATACCGGGAAACAAGACCAACAACAAAGGAAAGATCAGGACAGGTATGAATCAAGTATAAGAGGCTACCAACTAACTGATGGTACAGGGTGGCATCAACTTCAGGAGAAGTACAAGTGGCAGTAAGCTTGACTCTAGACTAGAAGGGAGAAGGGGTTGGTTTACAATCATCCATGTGAAAGCGACGAATAAGGTCACAAGCATACTTAGACTGGGAAAGGAAAATTCATTCATTGGTTTGCAAAACTTGGAGGCCAAGGAAATAGTGCAAAAAGCCTAAGTCTGTCATTTCAAATTTCTTCTTAAGGATGGTTTTCACATAGTTTAAAAGTTTTGAGTCACTACCAGTAAGGATAAGGTCATCAACATAAAGGACAAGGATTATGAGATGGCTTCCTACTTTCTTGGTATAGACATTAGGATTAGAATGACATCTATAGAATCTAGTGGCAATAAGAACGTTGTCCATTTTGACATACCAAGATCGGGGAGCTTGCTTGAGACCATAAAGAGATTTCTTAAGGCGACAAACAAGGCTAGAGTCATTCTGGACATAGCCAGGTGGTTGTTCCATGTAGATTTCTTCTTGCAAATCTCCATGAAAGAAGGTGGATTTGACATCCATCTGATGGACCTCCCATTTATGTGAGGCAACAAGTGCAAGAACAAGTCAAATGGAATTCATTTTGGCTACAGGGGAAAAAGTTTCATTATAGTCAATTCCTTCAACTTGGGAAAATCCTTTGGCAACTAATCGAGCCTTGTGTCTTTCAACACTTCCATCTGATGCATACTTATTTCTATAGACCCATTTACATCTGACAAATTTTCTTCCTTTTGGAAGAGGTACAATATCCCAAGTATCGTTTTCCATTAAAGAACAATACTCTTCATTCATTGTTGTATCCCAATCTGGATGACCTGAAGCTTCTGCAAATGTCTCTAGATCATGAGTTTATGAAACTTGAGCCAAAAGAGAAGAGGCTCATTGGAATTGTGAACGTGTCCGACGCTGATCTGAAGGATCACTGACAAGATCACCAATTATTTCTCGTGTTGAACAGACCCATCTAGGAAGCAATGGAGATGGTGTTGGTTCAGGTTCAAAGGACTCATCTGGAGGAAAGTTAGAAGACGGAGGTGGATTTTCAACCTCACTTCCATCATCTGAAGAATAAACCAGAACAGAAGAAGGCACAAACACCGAAGATGTCTCGCAGGCCGAAGAAGGCACAACCGTCGAATTAGGCTAGCAGGCCAAAGAAGGCACAAACGCCGAATTAGGCTCACAGGCCAAGATATTTTCATCAAATTTAACATCTCTTGTAATAATAATTTCATTACAATGTGGTTGAAGAAGTCTGTAACCTTTGACATCTTCATAATAACCAACAAATATACACTTCTCACTTTTACGTTGCAATGCTTTCCTTTTCTCATCAGGAATGCGAAGCCCATGCTATACTGCCAAATACATGAAAGTGACTTACATATGGTTTAATTCTAGTCCAATCTTCTTCCGGTGTTATATTTTTAAGAGCCTTTGTGGGAGTGCGATTTACTATGTAATTTTCACAGTTGATGGCTTCTGCCCAATACTTTAAACTTAATCCCTTAGATTGGATTATACAATTAGCCGTTTCTTTTAATGTGGGGTTCTTTCTCTCAGCAACACCATTTTGTTGTGGTGTATATGGAACAATGTGTTGCATTTGGATTCCCTATGTAGTGCAGTGACTTGTAAAATTATTTTTCACATATTCGCCTCCATTATCTGTTCTTAACCTTTGAATTGGATGTCTAGATTGCTTTTCTACAAGGGTCTTGTAGGCCAAAAACTTGTCAAAAACTTCGCTCTTAAGTTTTAAGAAGTAAACCCAAGTACGTCTGGAAAAGTCATCAATGAAAGTTAAGAAATACTTGCACCCAGAAAAAGAAGGAGAAGAAAGTGGATTGCATAAACCGCATAAATCACTATGAACAAGCTGCAAAGGACCCAAGGCATGCCAAGAGGCATGTTTGTCAAAACTGTCCCGATGATGTTTTCTGAGAACACAACCGACACAAACACCATCTATGCATGAAACAAGAGGAAGACTAGTCACCATCTGTTGATTACATAGTTGCTGCAATGAGCGATAGTTTAGATGAACAAAACGCTCATGCCAAAGTTTGCTCAAGTCGTCACTATGAGCAACAAAAACTGATGAAAAATATGATGACTCAAACTTGTCAAACTTGTACAACCTGGTAATATCATCAACAATTCCAGTTGCAAGAACATGCTTAAGATCTTTTAGATCCTTGATTACAACTTGGTGAGGTGAAAACTCTACGGTTTTACCTTCACCTGAATGAGTGATTTGATATACTGATAGAAGGTTACAAGAAAGATTTGGAATGCATAATACATCAGTGAAATGACCATTTTCCACTTGAACTGTTCCAGATCCTTCAACAGTAAGATATCTATCATCACCAACAAATATTTTCTTGGTGTTACATTCATTTAGAGTAGAAAATATGTCTCTATCCTTAGCCATATGATAAGATGCTCCAGAATCAATAAGCCACTCATCAGAAGTAGAAGTAGAAGTTGTATTGAAAGAGAAACCAACCACTGAAAGTGCATGTCCATGGTGTTGACGATTGAAAACGTCAACGTAATTTCGCCTGCAAAGTGTTGCTAAAGCCTATTATTATATAAGAATAAATAATGCTAGTAGGTGGGACCCTCTTGAAGTTTTGAAGAGCCAGATCTGTTCATTTTTGTTATGATAATGTGTTGCAGAGGTTTACATGATCAATGTTGATATCGTTGTTACTGATATGAGTTGAGTTTTCGTGATGTTGTTCCTTCATGATATTACAACCTGCTATTGATTAATGGCGACTGTCCCTATTGCACCTGCATAACAAACATGTTATTAAAGCTACATTAAAGGTAATTTTGAAGAAGGCAAGATATTACAACATGTGCAAAGGAACCTAGTTCTGCAATACTACATGCATAAAATATTTGTTGATCACCATTAAACCCTAGCTAACAAGGAAATGGCCATGAAATTGTGTTAATTACATTTTTAATATATGCATGTGGTGGAAATTTTGGTGGCACATTTTGGCAAGGTAATAATGCAATGGTTATGCATTGGTTGATGCAATCGGTATGCATATGTTATAAACCTTGGTGGCTCATGGAAATAATGGATTTACAATTTTTATGGTAATTATGCTATTGGTGATGGTTCTATTGTATAGTGGTCAAATGATTTATTTGAGTTATGACATGGGTGGCACATTTGGCAAGGTAACGATGTAAATGGTTGAATTGTGGAACTTGGATGATGTTATGGTTTAAATGTGTTGATATTCTCGATGCATTGGTTGATTAATGGTGTTAATGGGGGCTCATTGGCATGCCACCCTAGTCGGAATATTGTTTGATCTGGCTGTTGTGATTGCACTCCGGATTTTTGGCAGGGTGAAACCGCTCGACCACCTCGTCTTGAGGTTTCGATTAACATGTATGTCTCTTTTGGTCATTCTTGACTTCACTCTGGTTACGAAATATTTTTTGGCTCAATTGTGTGGGTTTGTGTTTGTCCTGAGTACCGCAACTGTGTGAAATTTTGGGTTTAGAATGGAAGATGGATGGTTATGCTTATAATTGTTTTGAGTTCATCGGGTTTGGTGGTCTTCCTGGGTGGTAGTTTTTGGTTACCATTGTGTTTGGTTAAAGGGTTTTTAAATCATGGCTGGATGGTTGTCTTCGCGATTCTTGGGTCCAATTAGAGCCCTGTTTTCCTGTTCAGCTTTGTCAAGGAACTGCCTCCCGTTTACAATCGTCATAGTCCTCCCTGTGCGTATGCATGTAGCTTCAAAGTTTCACTATAGTTGGTGCCTTTCCTCCTGTGATGACTACTGTGCAAAACCTTATCCCTCCAGACTGGCGCTGCATAGGGAGTCTTTCGAGCCTGTTTAGTTGTTCCCGATTGTTGTGGTCTATGACTTCGAAAGCGGGCTCACCCATTGGTCTTATGGCAGCCGTGTGGTTTTGGTTTTCATCATTGCCTCTGTGATAGAGTATGAACCTTACATTGACAATTTGCATTTCTAAAGCTCGCAAGCCACTCGCCTGATATGAACGAAACTTAGTTGTTTTTGAATGGAAAGGCCTCTGCCATGTCGATTAGATGCATGGTTATGTATAGATACGATGACTTTTTCTATTGATTGTTTTTTTACCACAATGGCGAATTGTTGGTTGATGTACAGTGACTAGTTGGCACTTGTGGTGTTTTGGTTGATGGCTGACATGGGTCACAAATGCTTAGGGTTGCTCACACAGGTCGCGTTCTGTATGTGGTGTTTTGCAAATGAAACATGTGGCATGATAACTATGCTCTCTCTAAGGCCAAATGATAATCGAACTGGGTAGCTATCAAAGGCATATCCACAACATCCTTCATTGGTTGAATAGTCCGAGTATGCACAACTTGGTTAAATCGTGATGCGACTTAAACAACTAACCACTTAGTAATATACACAATCTCTGCACGATATGTTGAGTTATTGACATGAATGGTGTTTTTTGTGATAAGTCGAACTGTTTATCGTGGTGTTTGGTTTGTTGCACTCTATTTGTAGTTTGATAGTTGGTTCTTATACTCAGTGATACCCTCCGAGTTTTTCTTTAAGAATGTTATTTATAGAAATCGACCACTGTTGATGACAGTCATGTTGGGTATTTGGCCCGAATTTTAAGACGCATTGAGATGTCCTTTTTTTTACAGTTGCATGGTTACATTGCCTTGGACATTTTCCCCCTGCATAGCCTATGTCAAAGTGTTGGCTGTTGGTTGTATAGTAAATTGTCATTTTAGACATGACATACGAGGTTTTGGTTATTTTGGTCTTGATTATTTTACTGCTAATATGTATGGGAACGAATATCATTACAGATCTCGATTGGCTCTATTACATAAATAGTGACTTCATTGTTATCTTTGGAAACACTACTTTGAATTATAGATGTGGATTTGGGAAATGTATGGAAGTGATGGATGTTAATAATTATAGATTGGGAATGAGTGTTGTTGTTGACTGTTATAAAGTGCAGAATGTGCGAATAAATGAAACAAAACCTCCTACAAATTGTGTGAATTACTTCTATTTTGTAATGGCTGTGGGATGTAAATGGACAGTGAAATTAGGCAAACACACAAGATATTTACTCAGTCATCTGATTGTTGGTTGATGCATATTTTTTTTACTGCAAAATATGTTATGGATTGCTTGATTAATCTCATGAACAGTAAACATTCCCCCCCCCCCCNCTCATTATCTCACTTTCCGCTAATTACAACCCCCTCACATATCCCAGATTCATTTTGTTCACTCCCTATTCTGATATTGATTATAGCTAAGAGATTTCTATGTTAAGTGGATGAAGTGACAGTGTCTTGAGTGTATTGCAATAAGGTTTTTTGGGTTGATTTACAATTGATTGTTGTTCTCATTGAGCAATGACCATTTCTTCTCCCTTTTCATTATATCATATTTACGCTCAATACAAACCCTTCATGTATCCCATAACACTTTTTCAGCCCCCTGCTCATTGATTAACGTTAGAACAATTTGTATGGATTGGATTGCATGAGCTTGATACATTATGAGCCAAATCTATTTCGTATTTTTAAGGAGTTGTCATGCATGGTTATTTAACAGACTATTTGCTAATTGTTAACATATGCAAGATGAGTTTTTTTAGTCAGGGAAGCCATGGCTGATGAAACAGAGGTAGAGGTAACTGGAACCGAGGCCCAAGAAGGCCTAGGTTCTCTATACATTTTGATGATGATTCAGAAGAGCTTGGCCAATTATTTCATGCTGGATTCTTTAATTGGATTGGGAAGAGAATAGTCCAACTGAGCTCTAAAAGGCCTCCTTTCCAATCCCCTCAAGCCCCTGATATCCCTGTGCCTCCTCATGTCTCTTTACATCCTGAAGTCCTGGAAAATGATGGGTGGCAGGAGATTGTTCACCTGACAGTCTCCCAACACTGTGGCTGGCCAAAATTAACTTTGCCTGCTCCTCCACCTTTGAACCCCATTGTCCAAGCTGCCCCTAACCACTCGCCAGTGAAATATTCCCATGCGAGCAAGAGATTGAAGACTGAAGCCCACCATGCATTTGATAAAGGAAAAGCTACTGCTGCCCCTTCCTCACCCTCCGATGACTTTGACAAATCCGTGTCTTCACAGATGCATTTGAGGGATGATTTTTCCCATGTGATCAATGAGATAAAGCCTAAAGGATCTGCCCAGCCCAAGGCAAATTCAAGAAAGTCAAAAGGTGACAACAACAACCAAGGAAGGGTTGTATCACAGACTGGAAAATATGGATTTTGAATTTTATGTTATTTATTGTTTTATGACAATGGACTTCATGAATTTTGGACAACATGTTTTATTTTGGAGATATGAATATTATTTTGAAATATTTTCAAATTTCATGAGATAAAATTGCCAAAGGTAAATGTGTTTGAGGGGAGGCACAAGGGGTGTGTTTTCTTAACTAATGGATTATGTTTTTTATGAACTAAAGGGAGTCACAAGGGGTCCCACCTACTAGTTATCATTTATTTATGACCCTATTATGATTATTACTCCCCTCCCAACTAAAGTTAGTTGAGTCTTTAGTTAGCTTAACTAATAAGTTGGTTCAACTACTTCAACCAATTCTAATTTGTTAAAAGCAAAAGTATGGGGAGGAACAAAGGAGGATAGAAGCACAAAGAATGCTAAGGTTTGCTCTTTGATTTTATGTTGAGATAATTCGGTTTTCATTCATTCATGCATTCATCAGAGCCTAATTCACTTTTGTGATAGCAGGGTCTTATTGTAGACAACAATATTCAGGGCTGAATCAAATCATTCAGACACTTGTTCTTCAGAGGTGTTGATCTATCTTTGATAGTCTGTGTAGACTTGTCTGTTTGTGAATTATTTTTCATGACTGATAAAGGCTATTGTGCAGAGTCGTGTGGGAAACAATCCATGGCAAGATGATACAACTTTTAGAGTTCAGTTTTGGTTTTCTGTCAAAGGTCCTTTTGTATGTTCCATCGGGGATTTCTAAGTTTGACTTTGGTCCAAGATTTCAGTGTGAAGTTTTGTAAAGACAATGACTCTTTGGTGAATTGGAATGAAATAAATGATTGCTTTATGTCTCATATATCTTGATTATCATTTTGGTGTCTTTACTTATGTTCTTACATTTATTTCAGCAACTGATATATTCAGAAAATTACATAAAAATTGAATTTTCAGCGAGCTTTTTGTTGATAAAAGACTAGCCTAAGCACTTGTAATTAATATTTGTGATGTTAGGATGTTATTTTTGTTAGCTATAAGCCTAGGGTGATATTCTCGTCTACTTTTCTTTAGCCAAGTAAAGTCTGAAAATGCTTCTTCATTGCTGATGTAGAATCAATACTGATGTTGTGCTTCTTCATTGCTGCTTCTAAATATGCCATCTTGTTGAAACATTTGGACTAATCATGACCATCTTTATCACAAAATTTGCAATGTTTGTCAATCTTCTTATTTTTGTATTTTGCTCCTTTGTCTCCATTAGGAGCGGACGCTATCTGAGTGGGTTTGGGACCCTTATATTGCTTGTTGTTGTGGAGAGGATGTTGCTTCTTGGGATTGTTGGGTTTATCTTTCTGATGGAAAACTAAGGCTTTGTTGGAGGTACCTATAGTGCTGATCACTCCAAGTTGTACTAGCTTATCTCACTCTCTAATCAAAGCATCACAAAAGTTCTCAAGACCGGGTTTTTGATAAGCTGCCCCTAGAGCCTCTTGCATGGCATAAAAGATAGATACAAACACATAATATGCATTATCTAGCTTAGAAAGAATAATATAGATGCAACGATCTTCTTCTATATTTATATTACATTATTCACATAGAGTTTTGAGTGTTTTAAACTTAGATAGATAATCTTCAATGCAAAAAAAATCACTTGGACTTAAAGTTAGTACTTGATTTTCTAACTATTGTGCTCGAATAATATTGTGTTTACCAAACACAAATTCAATCTTTTCCCAAGCTTCTTTGGGTTTATCAATTGATTGAAGGTGGAACCTTAAATAATGAGAGATGGACATTCTGATTAATCTACGTGCTTTGTCATTCCTATTATCCCATTTGGATTTCTTATCATCATCAGTGGGTGCTGTTTCCTTTCCCAAGGTAATCTGGTACATGCCTTTACTTCTTAATAAATCCTCCATATGAGATTTCCATTGGAAGTAGTTGGTGTTGGTAAGTAAGAGATTACTTGTAGAAGCCATATTAAATATGCAGATAATATGGATTTAAAAACTGAAACTGATGATTTGAATGGAAAGATCTCGAAAAGTTATGCGGTTTTAAAAAAACGACACTTAAAACGGACTTCGGATGTGAGATTTATGCCCTTTTTAAAAAAAGGCATAAACAATAACCAAATGACCACGTGGTGGTGTAAGTTGATTTATGAAGTGACCCACTTTTATAAAGCAAAGTGGGGATCACTTTTACAATGAAGTTACTTCATGCAAAATAAATAACTTTAAAATAAAATAATAAAACTACTTATAGTGATTCACTTTTATACTTGAAGTGAAATACACTTTACAATTTTAGCATGATTTTTTTTAAAAAAAAGTAACAAAAGAGAGACTTGAACTCAAGACCTCTTACTTAATAAGGAAACTTTTAACCGAATGGTCTAGCAAAACATATTGTATTGTTTCACAAGAGGATTGTTGTTGTTGTAGAAGACAACCTTGTAGAGCGTGATAAAAAAACCTCTTTTCACACAAGAAAAAAAATTTACTTCTCGATGACAAGAAGGGTTAGATCGCAGTTAGCTTACCTGGAAGATGCACCTTTCCTATCTATTTCTGATTTGACGAGATCACACAGGGCACGGGGCAAAGAGCATACACAGATCTAAAAGAGTAGCAACCCGGAAACAAATAATCTCAAACCGAAATAAAACCAAAATAATACTTTACAAAAATTTTAAAAATGCGTATTCAGGCTTTATACCTCCAGATCTGACTGTAATGGCTGTATCTTGGGCAAAAAAATCATTTTAGAGTGAAACAAGTGTTCCTAACTGAAACGAGTACTCCGTATGCAATGAAACATTCCCCTCGGCCCAAAAATGTATGGAAATGACAAAAAATGGAGATGAGGCAACTCAGCTTCACGATCTCGATCTACAACAGGAGCGGGTCTTCAAACAAGATCTGATACCATGTTCGACAACATAGGTATTCCAATAGAGGAAGAACACCTTTAGTAACCACTCACATAATTATATCAAAGATCAACACACCGATGTTTTCATGTGGTAAAACCCATACGGGGAAACATCCACGACCATAACCAACGCGGCCACTTGGAGCAGTTTATTAATGCAAAAGAAAAAGATTACAGAGATATTTTACAAGAGAGTTTCTCACAATTGATTATCGACAAATGACCCTCCATGCTCTTTAAATAGGGATCATGGACCAATCGGGTGTTAAGTCATGAATCAATGGCCGTTAAGATCGAGGAGAGTATGAACCGTCAGATCACTCTATGTTGGGAAGATATTGTGACCGTCATATTTACTAACTACAAATGCATATTAATACATACTAAAGAAACAAACTAAGAAACACACTTTTACCTAACGACACATTAGACAAAGTAGATCTTAACTAACTCCTAAGTGTCTAAATATCCTAACATTTAAAAGTCATGCTATGCACTCATAACTAATACACACTGCACATATTTATTGAGTTTGGATTCAATCTCCAACAAATGGTAATAAATATTGTCACCATCTATGTGGCATGATTTTTTGGAATGGGGGAATGGTTTTCCATAACATCTAGGGAACACCCCTAAATTTTTTAGGGGTTGACGAGCTGGGGATGACAATTATATATTTAAAAAAAATAGAATTCACAAAAAACATATTTTTTTATAATGCACATGTGCATACCTTTACTCTATTCCTAGATATAGCCAAAAGATGATGATATATTCCAGTGTAATTTCCCTTAAAAGTATGATAATATAGGTTGCATAGCCATTCCCATGAACCATCGTTGTTTTTCTTCTTGTTTTGGGTGATCTATTTGACAAATTGTAACAAGGGTTTCTTTGCATTGATGGAACTTGAGTTCTCAATGAACTGTCATAGCGTTGTAGTTGGTTCCATTTCAGACTAAGAGGATGGAGAAGAGATGCCCTCCATTTGGGTTCTTTTGAAATCTGAATAAAAATGCAAGGACTCAGAGAGAAAATGCACAAAAAATGATTAAGACTTGATTGACATTCCTACCACACTCATATTTTAACACAAACAACATATATTCAGATTGCCATAGTCATGGAAGTTGCATGTGTTCATTGGGAAAAATGATTAATTAGAATAAAATAAATGCAACATGAAAGAGACAATTATCTTTTACACCAATAAGATAACTTCACCCTCAATGTAATAAGCTAAGGGTAAATTTTATTAGACAACCAATAGTAGACATTGAGTAACATTATTTCAAGGATTTTGATGACACTAGAAAATCATTGATGCAAACT
Source organism: Picea engelmannii (assembly GCA_009831015.1). Lineage (NCBI taxonomy): Eukaryota > Viridiplantae > Streptophyta > Pinopsida > Pinales > Pinaceae > Picea > Picea engelmannii. The sequence continues at coordinate 165,299 of ML804721.1, forward strand.
TTAAGCTATAAAGCTAACTCTTCTAAGATGCATTTATGTGCAAAGAGAAATCTAGGGTTTCAAATTTAAATTAATAGACAAAAATAACTTAGAGAATAGAAATTTGGAAACCAAAATATGCACTTTAGTTTTCAATACACTAAAATGTTATTCGATGGCAGTTGCAATTAAATGGTTGAGCCTCCATATATCATTTACAATATCATTGAAGGGCAATTCAAAGCAATACACAAGTAGACCTAAGATGTCACATGGCTCCATGAGAACTTGAGAAGGGATGGTGGCTCCAAAGAAGTTTATGCATAGATAGAGGTGAGGTGCTTGATGTGAGTGAGATGAAGAATGAATGAGATAATCAACTTAGCCTAGGGATTACAACTTAGATTATTTGGACCTGTGTTACTAGTGGCATTTAAAAAAATTGACAATTTTTAACTCCATTGGAACACTACAATGCAAGAGACGTCTAGGAGTCCTTAAGAATCTAGGGATGGTTGCTAAAAGGTCCCCTAAATTTTCCTTGTAACATGGGGATGGTCCTTGAAAAGTCCCATAAATTTTTCTTGGAACACGGGGACAATCCCCTAGATGTCCTTGAGTCCACGATGGTATCTCCATGTATTTCAATACGTTTTCAAGGAGTATCTAAGTCCTTGACATTTCGGTTAGAACTTGGGTTTTAAATGTAGGTATAGGCCTTTCTATAACATAGGTCACCTCTAAAAGCAATGAATCTTTAAAGCCATTTTTTGATTGTTTGTAGCTTGTTTATAGTTTTTAGACTACCTAAAGATGTTGGAACCTATTTATAGGACCTTCCTATAAGGCCAAAAATTCCTTGGTTGTTTCTAGAGGTTATCAATATTGACTTTGGCATAAACACTATATGTTGGTTGTGGAGAGCCTCAGTCCATTGCCACAAGTATAAGGGATTGGGAAAATTGTCTCATTTGTGTTTTTTCGTGCGAAAGCTAACCAATTTTTTCGTGTGAAAGCTAACCAAGTCATAGAAAGCCTATAAAAGTGAAACATTCACAAGGAAATGTTACAATCGAGGAAAATTTAAAGTACATAAAAAATTATGGCTACATTGAAAACTTTTCCTTGTGGAGGAGGTTGTGATATGTAGAGGGTTTCATCCTATGAGGACTTGGTTGTGAACATGCAAGGTCCACAAGAAAATTCTATGATAAGGTTGTGGTTGTAATAAATATAATTACATAAATACAAATATAAATAAATAACTATTAA
>ML804721.1:169888-191823 GCA_009831015.1 Picea engelmannii
AATTATTAAAATTATAGGAAGAACAAAAAAAAATTGGTTGATATTATTAAGTAAAAAATAATGGACAACTCTAAAATGAAGGAAGGAAGATTTTCTTATGAAGGTTGTCGCAATTCATGTTTCGAATTTTTTACATTATATAATTTGGAAAATAGGTTAACATAAAAGGGAGTATTCAAGGAAAATAGGTTAACATTGTTATTAGCGTGAACCAAGAGGAAAGTTACATTGATATTAATTTGGAAAATCAATTATTAATTTCAAAGCCAAATATAATTAAAAATAAAGATAATGTTTTTTTACACGGGACAATATATAATTAAGGACTTGCAAGTAACAATTGGTGATTACAAATATATATCTCAATTCAATGTTACAACTATGTATAAAGAAGAGGTTGCATAATTATCGGGTTACCTTGGTTTAAAAGACTAAGTACCTTCATCTTAAACATGGATAAAAAGTTTGTGATGTTTCCCTATAAGAAGAAGAGGACTTTGCAAGACAGTACTATGAAGTTATATTCAATATTACCTTCATCAAAAGACTCGAAAAACATCTCAAAGGTGATCCTTGAGAAAAATTGATGGTCACTATCAAAGATACAAAAAAAACTTGATGGAGTTATTGCAGATAAAAACAAAGAAATTTCTCGTTTAAAGGACCATAGTCAGAAATTACTTGCACAAGAAAAAAAGTCAAAGGCTACGAAGCAAAGTAATCAAATATTAGAACAAGAAAAGGAAGGCATCGAGAAAGAATACAAAAACCTATTAGTAAAAGATGAAGATAATTCTCACTTGAAGACCCTTAATCAAAAGTTGTTGGAACAAATTAGGAAGTTGTGGAGGGGGTTGTGATATTTAGAGGGTTGCATCCTATGAGGAATTGGGTTGCGAACTTACAAGGTCCACAAGAAAATTCTATGATAAGGTTGTGGTTGTAATAAATATAAATACATAAATAAATAACTAATAATTAATAATTAATAAATAGGACATATGACATCCTAATGAAAGTGCACGTCTCTTATGAAAGGACACCCCTACGTGGGTATATATATGATCCTCATTCTCATTGTAATAATTCATCATATATTATTCAATTATTTATTACTTGTCCTATATGGATTTTAACCTATTGTCCTCTTTACATTGGATATTTATATAAGTGAACTACGTTGGTTCACCACATTTGGTTAGAGCCTCATTTTTTCGAACTCGTCAATTGGCTGATTTGGCTTTTGGCCACCTGATCTGGATTTTATGAGCAGAACGAAATGAATACAGATTATTAATAGGTGCTTAACACAAAAATAACAGAGATACAGTAAAACTGGTTTTCTATTAAATAATGAAATAAGCTGAAACTGTAAAAATGCAGCGGAAACAAGCTTGCTAGAATGGTGGCGGCTTATCTCTGAGAAGAGATGTGACGGCAGCGCGCATTCGCAAGAAGAACATTACAATGAGGCTCGAAAAGCCTTTTTACAATAGACCGGAATTTCAAAAGTCCTAGACATCCAAAAACCTAACCCTAGGAGATGAAGCGCCAAAAGTCATGTGGGCCCCGTTTGGGTAAGTTGGTGCATCAACTTCCCGGGGTTGTAACTTTTGCATACGATCTCCGTTTTAGGCGTATGATAGCTNAAACATCGTTTAGGGCCTCAAAATGGCTCCAGAAGTTCAGGACCCGAAAAACTGCTAAAAATAGTAAATTGCCAAAATGTCAGAAAACTGTTTTGAGCCAGTTGGAAAAGGTGGGTGGCCACCGATATCCATCTGGATCACCACCATAAATTTTATCAGAGTTTCTCTAAAGAATTGGTCCTTGACCATTAAAAAAAATTCAAGAATCTATTGAAGGAAGAACTACTCCGATGCGAAGGAAATTGAAGGGAAATTATGCATTTGTATAAGATTACTGTACTGTACAAAATTACAATGAGTTCAAGGAATTAATTACAGTTGTACAATTTAATTAATTAAATAAATTGTCGATATTTTCCTAGTAAACAACCAATAATATTAATTGGTTTTGGAGATCCGAGCTAATGGTTTCTGATGCATGAAAAACCCTAGGGTTTTGAGAACAAGGATCGCCTACCACTCACTTTGGTGATCATCCCTTCAGATCTACTGAATCATAAATGATGGATTTTGATGAGGGAGTGAAAGCCCCTCCTATCGAAAGATTGCAGTCGGAGCAACAAACAAATCTTCAAGCGCGTTGTCACCTTTTGATATACCACCATATCTCAGAGACCAACGTTATTAGGACGAGCTAAGAAAAAAAATGGATGGAGATGGAAGTTGATCCCTCTCATCCAAAAGGGGCTCGGTCATGGGTACCGAGTAAATGCATTCCATAAGCTTCCACATCTTCCATGTATGTTATTAGTTCAATTAGAGTTGGTATGCAAACACAATACATGAGGGATCATGCTCTTATCAGTAAATTTTTAGGTTTATGGCCTTCTGAAAGAGATCTAACCAAATGGATCAACCAATTGTGGAAGCCCAAAGGACATTACGATTTGTAGCTAGGATCTAAGGGATTATTCACCGTTATCTTCTACAACCTGGAAGATAAGGACAAAATATTTGAAAATGGGCCATATTTCTACAACTCGTAAGGAATATATCTACGCTTCTAGATGGAAAGATTCATCCCAGAAAAGGAGGATTTTCCTGTGCTCCAATATGGAACAGGCTTTACTCACTACCCCAGGAATTTTGGTTAGGTGAAATTATTGAAGGCATAGGAAACACACTGGGTATTTTTTTCAAGACGATCGAGGCCACAAAGAAAATCCACCACACTTCATATGCACACATATGCATATACATGGATGTCTCAAAACCTCTGTCGGGATCAATCAAAATTGACTACCAATATGAAGAGTGGGAACAAACAATTGATTATGAACATATTCATTTTTGTTTCCAAAAATTCCATGAACACGATCATCTTTTTGGAGACTGTCCTTTAAACGTTCATACCATCCCCAACACTACACCTCAGGATAAACCAAAATATGTATTTGTTGGACATTTGGTCTAGATTTATGGACAAATGGTTTGGATAGTTGGTTGTCATTGATGTCAAACCTTGGAGAGTGACCATGTATAGTGATGTCAACCCTTAGTGATTGATGTTAACCTTTGGAGAAGTCCATAAGCCCTATAAATGTGGACACACTTTCTTTATAGTTGATCATCATTTTTATGGTTGAGAGTGATGGGTGTATATGGAGAAGTCTCCAAAGTGGTCCCCTTATGGTGTAGCTTTAAGCATGGCCCTCACGGGAAGACGCTTTGTATAAGTCTACAAGAAACCCATAGGTGGTCATGAGACTCAAGTTTGTTTGAGGAATAAGGACATAAAGGAAAGGGTAAATGAAGGTAATACACTCATAGATGGATAATTTGCATTGTTATGTTTCCGGTGATATGTAGAACACCACGTAGTTCCTCACAATTAGGGTGATATGGTCTTGCGAAGTTGGAATCCCCAAAGAGTGGTCAAGAAACCCCTAGTTAGTTACAAGTTGGTTAATAAAAGGGTAAAGTTATTGTAACAAGAAAACCCTAGAAGCCCTAAAGTAATGAGGGGAGTTACCTATCACTTATATAAATACACCTCTTGGAGTCATTCATGAGTACATTCACATACACTTGTATTGAATATCTATCTAGTGAATTGTTATGGTTTAATAAATGAATTAGTGATTTCTATGGTCTAATAATTTGGTAATGGTTTATCTTTCTATTGGAAAGTCTACTAGTGAATTTGAGGTTGAATCTGGCGTATCAAGTTTGAGGCGGCGAAATGTCCGAAAGGTCGAAAGTTTTAGAGTTGCAGAACTTAAAAAATCCTAGTTCCTGAGGCATGCACATCATGTGCATGAAAATGTAGTGTACATACGTGGGCTGAAAGTATAAAAGGTAGCGTACGTACACAGGATGTGAATGAAAAGGTAGCGTACATGTGAAAAACTCATGAAAAACTTGAGTGGATGTTAGTACCAGGTCCCTGAAGTCTGAAGCAATTTTCCAAGTCAACATTCTATAGGTTCTCATGAGTAAAGGTATGCCATTTATGTATTTGTTTGAGGCTTGAATCTTGGATTATATGGCACATGCTTAAGGTATGTCTTGGAGGCCCTTGATGGTACATGGTTGAGGTAATATTTTTACATGATTGAGACTCACTCTTGGTACTTAGTATATGGTTGTTATGGTTCGTTGTTAGAGGCACATCTTTGTGGTATTGTCATATACTTGAGTCTTATCATATTTTTTTATGAGTCTACATCTTTGTGATATTGAATAGCATGCTTGAGGCATATGACTAGAGGAATTTCATGGTATATGGTACATGTTGGGTGAGATACATTGCTAGTACACTGCTTGATTTATTGGTACAAGGTGTATGGTTGTTGTGTTAGTGATTTGCCATTGATATTGATACATTATTGAGATATACACTTGACATATGGTAGTACATGCATATGACACATCTCTTAGCGGTGATGGTACTTGGTTGAGATACACTCTTGGTATTTCTTGTTCAATATATATTATGGTACATGGTACAATACAAGTTTGATGCTTGATGTGGTATATTAGATACATTGCGTGGTTGACACATGGTATGATATAAGGTACATGTATTGATGTGCATGGTTGATGTACATGGTTAATTTGCATGGTTGTCACATGGTATGGTATATGATACATGTATTGATGTGGATGGTTGATGTACATGGTTGGCATATGGTAGGGTATATGGTATAGGTACATGGTTGATGGTACATGTTGATGTATGGTTGATGGTACAGGTTGATGCATGGTATAGGTTGGTACATGGTTGAGACACATATCTTGTGATAGTATGTGGTGATGTTGGATCATGCTTTGTTGAGGCGTGTGGTTGTTGGACATCTAGTTGAGAGGTGTCTTTGGTATATGATCCATGTGAGAGGATTTGGTTGAGTATCAATGATAATGGAAGTGACAGTGACAATATTAGTTACAATGGAAGTGACAATGATAGTAATAGAGGCAACAAAGAGTCAGAGTTTAGAAAGGTGAAAACCCTAGTTCTCATAGGGTGTATGCAGGCTATAGTATAGACATGTCACATACATATGCTGGCTGCATTATTGACATGGCGTGTACATACGTGAGATGAAATATATACAAGTGGCGTACCTATTGGTATTTGTTGGTATAGGTTGACTTCTGGTACATGATTGATTACACAATTTTGGCACAGGTTGGTTACATGTTGGTACAGGTTTACAGTGATATATCTCATAGTGACAATGTGGCAGTGGTTTCACCATTTGACACTTATATTTTAGGGTGGAAGGACATGGTACAAATAGGTGGTTGTAGCCACCTTCTGGTTGTAGTCGAAGAACATAGGGGGTTGTAGCCTCCTTATGGTTTGTAGCAAGAGAATCAAGGAGTTGGAGCTTCCTCCATGTTGGAGCCTGAGAACTAGGTGGTTGTAGCCACCTTCCGGTTGTAGCCAAAGAACCTAGGGGGCTGTAGCCTCCTTCTGATTGGAGCCAGAGAATTCAGGGAGTTGTATCTTCCTTCAGGTTGGAGCATGAGAATAGGGGGTTGTAGCCTCCTTCCAGTTGCAGATGGAGAATTTTTAAGTTGGTCCTTCCTATGAATGAATTCTTGATATATATAAGAAATCATTCCATGGTTTTCTCCCATTTGGGTTTCCATGTAAATACTGGTGTATTGTGTATTTGATTTGATGTTGTTGATGTGATGTGGCTTATGATTTTATGCTCATGATATATTTAATGAAATCATAGATGATACATTGATGATATACTATTGAACATTGTTGATAAAGTGAAATAATATATATTGTGGTTAAAAGTGGTATAAAGTGCTCATACCGATTCACCCCCTCTCTCGGTATTCCAACAAATGGTATCAGAGCAGGTTCCTTCAAAGAAAAAGTTTAACCACTGGAAGGTAGATCATGGAGTATAGTATGAATGGAGCACCAATGTTCAATGGTCAGAAGGGTCTGAATTATGAATTGTGGAGTTGCAGGATGAAAGTATTTTTAGGGGCACAGGGATATGATATTTGGTATTCAATTGTGATAGGATATAATGCTACAAATAAAGCAAAGACTAAAACCAAGAAGGAATTGAAGAAGAATAACAAAATAGCTATGGATTTCATCTGGGAAGAATACCCAATCTAGTAAGAGAAAATGTTGGAAAGTGTTCATCAACTAAAGAAATTTGGGATAAGCTACATGATATCTATTTTTCTCCCATCACAGAGTTAGAATTTTCTAACGAAGATGCATGTACAAAATAGGGAGAAAGATGCTCATCATGTCAGATAGATTCAAAAGAACAAGAGTGTGAAGTGACAGAAGCCAACAAAGGTGAGTTCTTTTGCTTTAACTGTGAAAAGTGTAAACATCTTGAAATTGAATGCCCTTACTTGAAAATTGAAAACAATGAAATATAAGACAATACTAAGATTTAAAAGGAAGAACTAATTATTGTTTTAGATGAACTAAAGAAAGAAAGAGAAGAAAATAAGTCACTCAAGATAGAATTGATGAAGCAAAAGGAAAGTGATCAAAGTTTCGAAAAATCCCAACAAATCATCGAGAACTTAAGAGATCAGCTAGAAGAACTCAGAAATATTGAAGAAACATACAAAAGTTAGATGGAAGATAAGAAGTGTTTGGAAGCTGAAATAGAATTACTGAGAAATGAATCAATAAAATAGAAGAAATGTTTCGAAACCGAAAGAAAGGAAGCTGAAAAGAGATAAAATATATTGATAGATCATCTTAAAGAAATAACTGACGACTTAAATAAGATTGAATCAAAATTTGGTCAAGAAGAGGGAAGACTTGAAAAGTAAATTATTTCCTTGAAAATCCAACTTGAAGAACCAAATAAGATAGAAGAATTCATGAAGAGTCAGATGATGAAGAAAGAATAAGAGGTTGAGAAGATTGAAGAAGAAGTTGTCACATTGAGAAGTAAAATCGTCAAGCTCAACAAGAACATTGAAAATACAGAAATATCCACATCAGCGGTAGAGAATGAAGAGAAGCATTCCAGGGAACCATAAAAGAAAAATGAAGAAAAGAGTAACAATTATGTAGAAGTACTTAAAGAAAGGGATCATGATTAACCAAAGCAAAAATTCAGAAGGAATACACCACAAAGAAGATCATTCACTTCCAGGTATGTAAATTTCTTTTATGGTCATTGTTTTTATTGTACTAACTTTGGGCGTAAAGTTGCAGATTGCAGGGCTCAAGGAAGAAATGATCAAGTAAAAAAATCTTTTGTGGTCCCACATGACACTGAATGTTATAAATTCCATAACTATGGACACATATCTCGTGATTGTAGAAGCATGATGTATACTTCTATGAAAGAGAACATTGATATCATATATAAGAAGGTTTGGAAAATAAAACAAGAACATGTAAATGAATATTAGATAATCTCAGGATTGGAAATAGTACGAGATGAAGACAAATCTACAAGGAAAAATGAAAATATCAAACATAGGCAGGTTTGGAGAAGAAATGAAAAAATAGAAGAACAAGTGGATAAAGAACAGGTCCCATAGATCGCAGGATTTGCAGTAATGCGAGAAAGAAAAGAAGAGCAGGATAATAAAGACCATGTTCAAGAGATTGTACTTTCAGGAATTGTAGTGCAAGATGAATCCACTAATAGAAAGGAAGAATTCATATTTCAGAGAGATGATGGGTCTACATATGAAGAGGAAGATTACTTTGCATCTGAGTGGGTATTTTTCTGAGCCATCCGGCTTGGAGACTCCTAGTAAATATGAATTTTGAACAAGGGGAGTTCATGTAATAGATACACTTGTATTGAACATCTATCTAGTGAATTGTTATGGTTTAATGAATGGTTTAGTGATTGTTATGGTCTAGTAATTTGGTAATGGTTTATATTTATATTGGAAAGTCTACTAGTGAATTTGAGGTTGAATCTGACATATCAAGTTTGATGTAGCAAAAATTATGAAGGGACGGAAATTTCAGAGTTGCAGAACTTAAAAAACCCTAGTTATTGAGGCGTATGCGAGCTGTGCATGGAAATGTAGCGTACATATGCCGGATGACAGTAGAAAAGGTAGCGTATGCACATGAGATGTGCATGAAAAGGTAGAATAAATGTGAAAAACTCATGAAAAAATTGAGTGGATGTTACTACCAAGTCCCTGAAGTTTGAAGCAAGTTTCCAGGTCATCATTCTACAAGTTCTCATGAGTAAAGGTATGCCATTTATGTATTTGTTTGAGGCTTGAGTCTTGGATGATATGGAACATGCTTAAGGTATGTCTTGGAGGCCCTTAATGGTACATGGTTGAGGTAAGATTGTTACATACTTGAGACTCACTTTTGGTACTTATTATATGGTTGTTATGGTTCATTGTTAAAGACACATATTTGTGGTATTGGAATATACTTGAGGCTTGTCATATTGTTTTATGATACTACATATTTGTGATATTGAAGAGAATGATTGAGGCATATGACTAGAGGCATTTCACGGTATATAGTACATGTTGGGTGAGATACATTGCTGGTACACTACTTGGTTTATTGATACAAGGTGTATGGTTGTTGTGTTAGTGGTATACCAATGATATTGATACATTATTGAGATATACACTTGGTGTATGGTAGTACTGTTGATTTTTCAATAGTCAAGGTTAAGCATGTATTTCATTCCATTTTTAGCATTTGTCTTAACCATAAACAATAATGTTGCAGCAACAAAGATCACAAGAAGAAACACCATGCACAAGAACACAAGAAGTATCATGGGAAACCATTCTCAACAAGGGAAGAAAACCCAACCAAATCCTTTGCTATATTCTTCAAGAGAAATACCTTCACCACCAATAAGACCTAGCACACAAGAGGGTGCTCAAACCCTAGAAGACTAGTTCCCAAGAGAGGTGCACACTTTTCCCAAGAAGATGTACTTGTTGAAATCTCCAAAGTCATGTGAAATATTTGATTCCTCAATGAGGCATTTTCCTTTACTTATACTAAACTGAACCTATCAACATAAGTGTCTATTGGCACAACAGGACCGAACTCACTAGATTATAATATAATTAATATTAACCAGATTAATTCTCTTTTACATTAATTACCAGTCACATTAAGGTGGGGCCGACCTGTACCCTTTACATTACAATTAGGGTTACAGGCAGGTCTGACTCTTGAAAAATATAGCAAGGGATATGATACACCCACTAGTGCTCATCCACTAGGGGCACATCCATAGGGATGCCAATATCTCTGGCTCACTTCATTACACAGAAGAACCAATTCTTCACATGTTCACCTGTGCTAGTTCACAGGCACGCCCACTCAACAGATCTTATTTCCCACTGCATCACACATGGGAGTCATCTGGAGTTTCTTGTCAACTCTACTACTCAGAGGAGGCTAATACATCATATTCATTTCTATTCTCATGACGATGGACCAAACACTTTGGGATTTCACACGTTCACCTTATGCTTAGCCACAAGCACGTCCAACTCAACAGATCGTCTTTCCCATAGGATAATCATCTGGAGTTCTTCTTGAGGAGGTCATTTCTACATTCCAACTTTGTCTCAGATATGAACCACACACACTTCTTAGGGGATTTCTCCCAGGTTTGTAAGCTGGAGAAAGTATCACATAGCTACAATGATCCACATATCTGATATAAGGACATTTCATCTCATCGTGTTTCGATCCATCAAGAAACATTGGGTTCTCAAGGAGCTTTACACACAGCTCTTGGTTATCATCATAGGATCCATCTCATGGTCAAGTAAATCTGTCAGATGCTTGTGAAGCCACATTTCTTCGCACACTCGATGCTATATACTCTGCCTCTATGGTATTCAAGGCCACAGAGTTTAGTTTTCTGTTTCATCAGGAAATCGTGGAAACCTTCATGGTAGATCAACAACCAGATGTTCTCTTCCGGTCCACTATCCTTTCTTCTCAATCTGAATCGACATATTTTGTAAACTCAAGTTCTCTCATGCCATATCCAACTGTGCCTTGTATATATCTCAATACATGTTTTGTTGTTGTCTAGTGAGTATGTCTCGGTTGACTCATGAAATGACTAAGCACATTCACTACATGGCATGAATCAAGTATGGTGTTAACCAGATACATCAGTGATCCAATCAGCTATGGATCAGTCTCTTCTGAATCATCATCAATATTTTTCTTTAAATCCATCATGGTGGATTTTTCATTCTATCATACTGAATTTCTTTAATATTTTCATTGTACATTTTCCTTGACTCAGGAAAATCTCATCGGTCCTCTGTCATACTTCTTGTCCCAAGAAGTAGTGCATCATACTCAGATTTTTCATCTCGAATTCATAAGGCAAGGATTACTTATATCCAACAACAAGGATTTCTGAATAATTCATCAAAATCAAGCTCTCATCACCAACACTGTAATAATATAGGTTTTGGATTAGCAACACTCTTGCTGAAATCCAAACTCATCAAGAATCTATCTATCTGATATAGTTTCCAACTCATGGATGGTAGTATAGATGGAAGTGTATCAGATTTACTGGATTAAGTGTCTCATCATAGACAACTCCCTCTGTTCGTGAGACACATCTGGCTATAGATATCATTTTGTATTTCTCGACACTTCCATCAACTGCATGCTTGATCTTATAGATCCACTTGTAGGTTACCACAGACTTCCCTTATGGTCCCTGAATAATATATTATGCATAATTATTTAAGATATACTGGTATTATTCTGTTATGACATCTTTCCATACATGTTCTCTTGTTGCTTCTCTAAGACAAGGAGGCTCAGCATCAATGAGGTGGCTCACGACTGAAGGATAGCTCAAAAATTTATTTTTCTTTTTCAGGATGTGCCTTGAGAGGATTGTATGTTTCTCTGCCTCTTGCAGGGTGAGTCTAGGTAGGCCTTTTATTCCCTATTGCAATACCTCTGAACATATCAATTGGTGCAACTGGATCAACTTGAATAATGCCTGTCTCCCTCTGAACTGATGAAGGGGGAGAAGGTATTATTTCACTATCAATCTCCATCTGAGATTCTCTGGATCCTTGAAAGTCTATCTCTTCTTCAAGGAAAACATCTCTGCTTGTCTCAACCTGTCTCTGACCATGGATGTCGATCTTGGAATGTCTTTGAAGATTCAATGTTATTGCATAAATGTATCCTTTCTCCTTGAAGGGTATAACTTGGACTTATTCTCTTTGGGTACATGAAAATACACTGGGCACCTAGATATACTGAAGTGTTTAATATAAGGCTTCACTCTGGTGAAGGCTTCTTCGGGAGTTATGTTTTTCAAAGTATGGTGAAGACTCTTGTTCTGAACATATACTGCGTCATGCATGCTTCTTCCCATAGAATCATAGAAGGATTTTGATCATGCATTATTGCATTGATTTCCTCAGTGATGGTTCTATTCTTCCTCATTTTAAAATAGTTTTGACTCCCTCTGAGTCAAGTGATTCCCTATGAGGGATACAAATATTCCTTTGTTGTTAACCTATCTAGAACAAGAAAACAAAAAGAACCAACACAAGAATATCTCCTAAAGGATAATAATGAGTACATCTATAGAATCAAAATAATTTAAGGAATGTTGTCACAACTACAACACCTACTTCTAATGTAGAAAAATTTAGAAATATAGGTTAGAGGAATGAAAATTACAACAATGAAACCTGGAGTCTTCACTTCCAGTGTATTGTTCCTCCGAATGTATTGAGATCCCTCTCGATCCATGACTTCAACAAAAGGTCCCTTGCTCCTCCAATTACCCTCATGACAATGATACAAATAATAAATATACAAGTGCATACCTGAGGGTGCTGATATGACTTCTCCAATGGAACCTGGTTGATCTCTCTCCTCTGAGATCTTCATGAAGAAGATAGTCACAGTGTCAATTTTTTTCATCTTGCTACTTTAAAGCTGGCCCTTCAATGTAATATTTTTTGTAGATGATTGGCTTCCTTGTCTTGTCATCATCTTCCTTCCATTCATCAATAGCTTTATTCATCATATTTTAGATTCTTCACAAACCCTTGTTAATTAGGATAAAAAACCTAATGGCTAGGCTAGGCTAGCAACCTTGGGTTTTGTTGGGCTTATGATTGCCAACAATAATCCTTGAAATTTATAAGAACACATGTAATATTTAAGGCTTCTTCGAAGAGCTACAGAAACCCTAAAAACATAAATATGCAAAAAATTGCAAAACCCTAGGGATAAAATTTCAAAATGCTCGGAAATTCACTCTGAGAGTCTCTAGAGGTGCGTTGGAGAAGGACGTACTCTCCCATGCCATATTTTTCCTCAATGTACAAGTTTTAGGGGCTGGAACACTCAAAATAAAGGGGTCGTATGAATTTTCTTGAAACCCTAGGAGGGTCATACGGTTCTGCAGAAGAGGAGGGATGACTGGTAAAAGCTTGTAGCTTGTGCAATGGGTTCTTCAAGACCTATTCTATAATACCGTGTTGATTTTTCAATAGTCAAGGTTAAGCATGTAGTTCATTCCATTTTGAGCATTTGTCTTAACCATAAACAATAATGTTGCAGCAACCAAGATCATAAGAAGAAACACCATGCACAAGAACACAAGAAGTATCCTGGGAAACCCTTCTCAACAAGGGAAGAAAACCCAGCCAAATCCTTTACTATATTCTTCAAGAGAAATACATTCACCACCAATAAGACTTAGCACACAAGAGGGTGCTCAAACCCTAGAAGACTAGCACCCAAGAGAGGTGCACACTTTCCCAAGAAGATGTACTTGCTGAAATTTCCAAACTCATGTGAAAGATGTGATTCCTCCATGAGGAATTTATGTTTACTTATACTAAACTGAACCTGTCAACAAAAGTGTTTATTGTCACAACAGGGCTGACCTCACTAGATTATAATATAATTAATATTAACCAAATTAATTATCTTTTACATTAATTAACAATCACATTAAGGTGGGGCTGACCTGTACCCTTTACATTACAATTAGGGTTATAGGAAGGTTCGGCTCTTGGACAATATAGCAAGGGATTTGATACACCCACTATTGCTCATCCACTAGGGGCACATCCATAGGGATTTCAATATCTCTATCTCACTGCATTACACATAAGAACCAATTCTTCACATGTTCACCTATGCTCGTCTACATGCACGTCCACTCAACAGATCTTCTTTCCCACTGCATCACACATGAGAGTAATCTAGAGTTTCTCGTCAACTCTGTTGCTCAGAGGAGGATAATACATCATCTTCATTTATGTTCTCATGACGATGCACCCATCACTTTGGGATTTCACACGTTCACCTTGTGCTCAACCACATGCACGTCCAACTCAACAGATCTCCTTTCCCACAGGATAATCATCTGGAGTTCTTCTCAACTCTCTGAATGGAGGAGGTCATCTCTATGTTCCAGTTTTTTCTCAGATAGGAACCAAGTACCCTTCTTAGGGTATTTCTCTAAGGTTTGTAAGCTGGAGAAAGTCTCACATAGCTGAAATGATCCACATCTCACATGTTTGTAAGTTGGAGAATGTCTCACATAGCTACAATCATCAACAAGTACATGCATAGGAGACATCTCTTAGTGGTGATGGTACTTGGTTGAGATACGCTCTTGGTATTACTTGTTCAACATATCTTATGGTACATGGTATAGTACAAGTTTGATGCTTGATGTGGTATATGAGATACATTGCATGGTTGGCACATGGTATGGTATAAGGTACATGTATTGATGTGTATGGTTGATGTACATGGTTAATTTTCATGGTTGTCACATGGTATGGTATAAGGTACATGTATTGCTGTGCATGGTTTATGTACATGTATTGCTGTGCATGGTTTATGTACATGTTTAATTTGCATGGTTGTCACATGCTATGGTATAAGGTACAAGTATTAATCTGCATGGTTGATGTACATGGTTGATTTTCATGGTTGACACATGGTATGGTATATGGTACAGGTACATGGTTGATGGTACATGTTGATGTATGGTTTTGGTACAGGTTGCTACATGGTTGAGACTCATATCTTGTGATGGTATGTGGTGATGTTGGATCATGCTTGGTTGAGGCATGTGGTTGTTGGGCATCTAGTTGAGAGGTTTCTTTAGTATATGATCCATGTGAGAGGATCTGGTTGAGTATGAATGAAAGTGGCAGTGACAATGAAAGTATTAGTGACAACGACAGTGACAATGATAATAACATAGGAAAAAAAGAGTCATAGTTAAATGGATTTGAGAGGGGGAAAATAACACAAAATTATTCCACCTATCAATGATTCAGAGACACCACATCAATGGAATCACTAGGTTGAAAAAAAACCAGGGACATCCACTCTTAAACCATGTTGATACTAAGTAGGAGCTAGTCAATTATTACAAAAACCTCCTCACTGAACCATGCCTAGATCGATTTGCAACTATTGACAAAATAATCAGGCATGTGCCTAATTTGGTCACTAAGGATAAAAAAAAATCTCTACTTCAACCAATATATCTTGAGGAAGTGGATCAAGTAATGAGGGAAATGCAAATTGGAAAATCTCCAGGCCTAGATGGTTTTACCACCGAATTTGTTCACCACTGTTGGCCAATGTTTTTGAGAATAAGTATGGAAATTAGTGGAAGACTCAAGATGATCCTACGAAGTCCTACTAACTCTTAATGCCACTTTCTTAATGCTCATCCCCAAAGAAGAAAGAGTTTACCATCCAAAGTAGTTCAGGACCATTGCCTTATGGAATGTCATCTGCAATCTCATAACTAAGGTAATCACTCTCTGCCTCAAACCTATTCTTCCTTTTCTTATTTCAAAGGAACAATCAAGCTATGTAGAGGGTAGACATATTTTAGATAGTGTAATTATTGCTCATGAAGTAATAAATTCTCTCAAGTCTTCCTGTACCCTTGGAATTCTCATCAAACTAGATTTCTCAAAAGCCTTTGACACCATTAGCTGGTAGTACATGAAACACATTCGGATTTCTATAGGCTTCAATATAGACTGGGTTAACTTTTCCCTAAATCTCACCTCAACGACCTTCTTTTCCAGCCTTGTAAATGGCATTCCCTCAAAAAAAATTTCACCCTCAAGAGGCATTCGATAGGGGGACCCCCTATCTCCTTTTCTTTTTTTCATCATGGATGAAGGGATTAATAGATACATTCAAGCTCATATTTCCAATTACAGTCTCCAAGGCCTCAAATTATTCGACATGAATCCACCTATTTCTCACAACCAATTCATAGATGATACCATGATGATGGAATCTGCTACAACTAATGAATCTTCCACTCTCCGCAAAATCCTCAATGTTATTTTCGCCGCTTCTGGTATATCCACTAATTCTGAGAAATCCCAAGTCTTCTTCTTTAATACCCCGAAGGCAATCCAAGCCCATCTCTCCAACCTTCTTGTCTTAACTCAGGGTTCCCTTACGTCAAAATATTTAGGCATTCATATAATAGAAAATGCCTTACGCTACACATCTTCAGATCCTCTCATCACTTCCTTGAAGAATCATTTAAACTCATGAACTTTCATATCTCTAAATCTTGGAAGTTACCTCACTCTTTTGAAAGTAGTTCTCCAGGCCATCCCTATATACCTCTTCTCATCCCTAGAAACTCCAAAGTCTGTTATAAACTCCATTCAATCCATTCAAATGAAATTTCATTGGCAAGGCACTAAGGAAGGAAATAAATGGGCTCTTGTCAAATGGGGTGATCTTTTCAAGCCAAAACATTCAGGAGGCCTCGGTTTGAGGGACCCTGGCATACTAAACAATGTCATGGGAGATAATATTTGGTGGTGATGGCTAACACATACTTCATACCTATGGGCCAAATTATGGAGGGACAAATATGCTCTTGAAATTTATGAAAATGGGCTAATTAGGCTCAATGAATCGTACCTTGGATCCTCAATATGGAACACAGCCTGGGGAAATCACAATCTTGTATAGGAATATGCATTCTGGGAGGTCAAAAATTCACAGACAACTCTTTTCTAGATTGATTCCTGGAAGCAACTTTCCTCTCTCCAATCCAAGGACAACATGCAAGGCATTATTTAGCATATGCAACATAAAATTCACCTAACAATGCAACACTTTTGGAAGGAAAGATCCTCTCATCCTCATTGGAGAGAGTGGAAGAGCAATCATCTTGACTTGGACTTACCACATGATTTCAATATTGGAAATTGGAAGGAGGACATGGTATCAAGGAAAATACACACTCACACTAATCCAAACATTCTACATTCGGGTCACACTACCTAGGGAGTCTTCTCCATCAAAGAGGCGTACAAGTTGAAATCCAATATCACCTCTTAGAAAGAGAATAAATCTTGACCAAAATATGGAAAATCAATCATTGGCCCAAGGTCTGTACATTTCTTTGGTTGCTAGTCCAAAACCAAATTCTCACATGGGAAAACCTTTTAAAGCGAGGATTCACGGGTCCTTCCATATGCCTGCTCTATTATGATTAGGAAGAATACACTGAGCATATTCTTAATCAATGCACTTTTAGCTTGCATATATGGCATAAAGTATCCCTCTCCATGCACACCATGGATCGAAATAGAGCCAACATAAAAACCACCATTGAACGATGGAGACAACAAGAATTTAAAAGTCCTCTCCTCAATCGTATCTAGCAACTTATCCATGGATTTGTAGTTTTTCAAATTTGGAAAGAGTGAAACAACATAATCTTCAATTCAACTCTACATATTGAAGCTCATGTATGGTCCAAATTCCAAAATTGTGTCAAGGAAACGATCTACACCCAATCCTAGAACTATGAGGACATAACTTGTGATTCGAATGAAAGAGAAATTTTAATCCACTAGAATATCATTCCTAACTCATTTCCTGTCTTTGTCCCCATCGACCCTCCCACTTCCAATAGTCCTACTTCATGGAGCAGACCCATTGAAGGTTTTCTAAAACTTAATTTTGATGGAGCATCAAAGGGAAACCCAGGCCCTGCGATATATGGAGTGGTTTTCATGAATGATCAAGGAAATATTATTCTAATCCTAGATGGAATTCTAGGACATGACATGAATAATGTTGCAGAATTAAGGGTTCTCATCCAAGGAATTCAAACTACCATTTGAATGGGATTCACCAAGATCATTGTAGAAGGCGACTCCAAAATCATTATGGATCTTTTCTCAAAGCTTCTTTCAGGCTCAAATCCAAACAAAATTTCTCCCAGCTGGATACTCCTTAGTAATATGGAGCTTCTCAACTCTTTAATCCTCCCCAACTATGTTCTAATTCCCTCCGATATTCGTCGTGAGGCCAATCGGGTTGTAGACAAGATGGAAAATGTAGGTGTGAATCTCCAGGACATTGATTTTATATGCTTGGCCTCTCATAACCCATCTCACTCTTTGTTTGTTGAATGTTTTGGCCTATCACAACAAGAAAACTCAACCCCGTATGGGTGCCAATGGATCAACATGCCATGCAAACTTCATATTGTCACAAAGCCTTCCCTCCTCAGCTCATTGCAGAAGCCCAACAATGCTCATTAAATCCTAACCTGCCGTCTCCACCAACCATCCTTACACCTGGATATTTTAGTTGATCTCACTCATGTGACACTGATGGGTTTCTAGCTCCTTCTGTACTGCATGATGGATGTCCCGATTAAGAGAAATTTATTGCCCTTATCTCCTCTCTCCCCGAGGGCATCAGGGTCATTTTCTTCTGTTCTCTCATTCTCCTTCCATATCCAGTCTTTCTTCCTGGCAGTGCACTCCCTGTTTTCCCTTTCCAGAACCTATCATTGTACCTCCTGGTTTGTTTTCATGCCTAGGGAGAGAGCCCAATCGAAAATATCAAGAAACACTCACCTCGGTTTTAGAGGTCTTGGTCCTCACAATCATTGCTTGCCTCACTCCTTTTGTGTTTTCCCTTGTCACTCGATGATGGAGGCCATAACCAATTCCCTTGTTTTCTGAAGCTGTCGATCCTTCCCCTAATCCAACACCACCCTCTATCACCACCACCCATGTACCTAACCCTGATAATACGTCCAACTCTCATCCTTCACCCTCCCCTCATATGGTCTTCACGACAGTTCAACGTGAACTCATCAAGGAGCTTTGCAAGGATAATGATGAACATAAATTTCGACAAGAATTGATGGAGAAACAAATGGACTGGCTTCTAAACTTGGGTACAGAGGACCCACAGTATCAATGCAACGAGGAGGAATTACTCCGGGAAATGATGGTTCCCAAAAGGCCAGACTTGTCTATGCATGCTTTTCCTTATAGTTATCTGAATAACTAATTTTTCACGACTTGATATGTTCTAATTTTTGAAGCGTTTGTATGGCCCATCAAACCTCAACGACATGTTTCCTGGCATATTCACAGGCCTAGAACGATTTATTTTAGTCAAAATTATGTAACTATGTCAGTTGTCAGTAGTCACTGTACAATTTTTTGGAACTTTTCTACATGGTAGTGGGGCTATTTTCCTTTAATGGCAGCCTCAACACGAGTATCAATGACTCCTTTTGTAATTTCTATTCATGAAAAGTAATACAAATAGCTAGCTTACAAAAACAATTACATAAATTGTTATCCGTACAACCAGTTGTCGATCCATCTGTATAGTCGCCAAAATTTTGTACCACCCATCACCCTTCGTTGTACGAAAAATCCAGTCATTTATCACTGTACCATCACCATCGACCATTTAATTAAGTTGCAATGCGACTCATTTTCATTGTTGTACAAATTCACTGCAACATGTACCATTTGTCATACAATTGCTGATACATTTCTATCTACCTATGTGATGTCCACGTGCCATGCAATTCCGTACATTGAGATTATATCAAAAATCCGTACCATCCATACGTCATAGGTCGTGACTCCAATAACATCTCGCCAAAAATAAATTAAGGAAAAAAATCATTTCCCAACACACTATTTAAATGAGTGTTCATTCATGGTGATCATAAAAATTGTGAAAACACCAATTTTCATAGTATATAGGTTATAGAAGAAAAATATACCTCGTGAGATTTTTTAAATTGTCCACATCTAAGAAAATTCTAATACCAATCAAGGAGAAAAAGTGACGATATATACATTCAATAAAAAATGTTAAAGGGGTTGAAGTATTATATAATTTAAAAAAAAAGGAATATATATATATATATTCTAGATGAATTATTAAAAATTACAAGAAGAAGAAAATAAAGTAGTTGATATTATTAAGTAAAAAAAATTCGACAACTCTAAAATGAAGGAAGGAAGATTTTCTTATGAAGCTTGTCACAATTCATGTTTTGAATTGTTTATATTAAAAGAGAGTTTTCAAGGAAAATAGGTTAACATCATTATCAACATGAACCAGGAGGAAAAATACCTTAATACTAATTTGACAAATCAATTATTAATTTCAGAGCCAAATATAATTAAAAATAAAAACAATGTTTTTTACAAGGGACATTATATAATTAAGGACTTGCAAGTGACATATGATGATTATGAATATATATCTCAATTCAATGTTACAACTATTTATTAAGAAGAGATTGACATAATTCTCGGGTTACCCTATATTGATGTTCAAGTTATTCAAGATCTCAACAACAACCTCACAAGGATAAATCCTCCCGCGTTTTTAAAGAGGTGGTACTCCTCTATTACTGCTTAAAATGAATTGTAAAAATACAATTTAAAATATATAAAAGGTATATTCACAAAAGAAAGGTTCCTGAGAAAAGGACTAGGAACTTATTCAAAACATAAATATAATATTTTTACATGATTATACGGAAGTAAATAAAACATAATATAAAGTTAACATATTCATCATATCCATCACAATATAAGCAAGACTCTGTCATATTATAAGACATAAATGATATAATTCCACAATGTAGAGAACTTTAAATGAGTATCACATTTAAAACTAAAAGAGAATATGATAGGCGTACTCCAAAAATATCATACTTATAAATTAAAGAGTTTGAGAAATCATTAAAGAGATAGCTCTTTGGGGAGTTTTGTTGATGTTCAGATTGGACACAATCTCAACAACCTCATGAGGATAAAATCCTCATCCGTTTTTATAGAGGTGGTGCTCCTATGTTATAGTATGAAATATGTAGTTTGATGTTCTTGGATTGGATTGTCAAATGTGAGAATACTAAACAATAAACCCCAAAATATTTATTKCTTTAGTTTGTATATAAAATGGTTCTTGATAATCAAATTTCTCCTTAAGTGCAATAGTTTCTTGGAAATGGACCAATCAACTTCTTGACARTAAAAAGATAAAGAAAGGCCGCGATATTAAAATGTGTATATGCTCAGTTTAATTATAACATCCCTCTACAACACATGAAAGTAGAAGATGCAACCATATTTTCTGAAAAGAAAAAGAGTGAAATGATGTTGATCACTTCATATAACTTTAAATGAGTTTTGCATTCAAAACTTAAAAGAATTTGATGTGTATACTCCAAAAATCTCATAATCAGAAATCTCAAAGTATGAGAATTCATTAAATTTATAGCCTCAATTAGTTCTCTGTGGATTTTAATACACAAAATATATTCAACATCACAAAGAATTTTAGTAAACCAATTGACTAATGCTCACAAATAAACACTGTCAAATGCAAGGACTAAACCTCATCCAATCATTTAGACAATCTTGGCTTACATTATCAGTCATGTATATGGTTGTAAAATACTCCTATGATCATTTTAGGAAGAGAATTAGAAGAATAATAGGAAATAACACTCAAAAACCAACCTCACGTTTGATCTCTGATATACAAACATGAAGGCTTGAGAGAAATCATGTAGAAGAAGAAGCAAGAAAAATTGAGATCTATATTTGTTGATGAGAGAGTTGGATGCCTGTTTAAGGTTGAAAAATGCTATATTGATAATCTAACCCTTGCATTTTTTTTATCTTCCAACTCTGATAATCACACCCCTTCTTTGAAGGTTCTCTCTTTCTTTTAAATATGTTCAATGCTTCTTGAAGTAGTTAGAGTTTCTGTTCTTCTAAAAGTTTCCACATGCTTCTTCTTTTTGGAATAAGGAATACATATTTTTAATTACTTATTTATTAAATTATCATTCATGAACTTAGGTCATTAGAATTCATGCCTCCAAGCAGGACCCACTTCATCCTTTTATAAAAAATTATTTACTAAACTTCTATTCTCAAAATTTAAAGTTGACTGCCTGAAAAAAGTGGATTGTGTTTTAATTTTTTGAACATGATAAGTGACTTCTCATCCATGAATACCATTTTATAAGTAATATTCATCATTTCATATTTCCAAAGAGCCCTCTTGAGTGAAATTTGGAGTTCTGGATCTCATCTTATAACCTCGGGAAGTCGAGGTTCTAAATAGATTTGCCAACAATTCATGAAAAAGAGCTGACTGATGTTTTAATTTCTTGAAAAATTATGGCCAAATTAATCCATTGAGACCTATTTCATTGTCTTCCTTTTCAAATAAATTTTCCAACAAGGTATCACTTGCCCAAAACAGAGGTTTGGATCATGAGTTAAAAGCTTCGGAAGATCATTGCTTAGTAGTAGTTGATCTAACTCGTGGATTAATCTCATCCCTTGATCTAATTCCACCTTTTTTAGTCCCACATGCATTGTGGTGAGTGAAGCATTAGTGTTTATAATGAAAATCCTTTCTTATCATTCATGTGAAACAAAGGATATTATGGAGGCTTAGTGTATCTCTCGTGCCTTATAAAAATTCATGACTTAGTAAAA
>ML804721.1:200282-217425 GCA_009831015.1 Picea engelmannii
TATTTAAATAATAAAGTTAATGGAGAAATTACTAAGTGGACAAGTGGTTAGAAGTGGGTTAGCCCTAAAATAAGGAAAGTGGGTTAAGATGGTTAGAAGGTAACCCCTTGAGAAAGCTACATGAAAGTATAAATAAGAGGCAAAGGTCTCTCATTTTGGATTACACTTGAGAATACTGAATATATACAAGTGAATGAGGTAGCCAAAGGATATCTAGCTGAATTTTAGAGGTAAGGTGAAGTAAAGAAGGCTGAAATTCAAGGGAGGATAAATTATTTTGATGATGCTTTCTAAGGTATGCTATTTACAAGCCATCTCACCATTTTCGCAATAACATTTTTTATAGAATGATTCAGATAGTGAAATTTGAAGGGCATTGAGGAAAAATATCCAAGTATCCATGATTAAAATTTAAACTTGTGGGTCTTTGTATTTTTGGAGTTACACGCCGTGGAAAATAGGGTTTGTGGCTAGTCCTGAAACTAGTCTAAAACATGTGTTTCAGGTAAAAACGTCATAACTTCTTCATAACAGATCCAAATTCAGTAAGATCAAATGTATTGGTTAGAGTACATTCTTTAGTATTCTTTGTACAATTTTAATATCCATACAACAAATATTCCATGCGGGGCACACTTTAGAAGTTCGCTCTCTAGAATAATCCAGAATTCAACAAGGTTTGCCATTTTTTCTATAACTCCTTTTGTGAGAGGTTACAAGTAGTGAAACCTGGAGTAATTGCATAAAATACACTGAATAACATTGTGATATTTTCAGATCTTAATTCATTACAGGTATATAGTTATGATTATTTCAAGTTAGGGTTGCTGACTAATTGGGGAGTTGGAGCTTCCCTCAGGTTGTAGCCTGAGAACCTAGGGGGTTGGAGTCCCCTTCGAGTTGAAGATGAAAAAAAAAGGAAGTTAGTGCTTCCAATGAATGTAATTCTTAAAGACATATAAGAAAAAACATTCTGTGGTTTTCTCCCACTTTGGGTTTACACGTAAAAACACCTGTGTACTTTGTATGTGTATGATTGCTCATTTGTTCATTGTTTATTTACTCTGCAACTATTGGATGATAATTCTACATTGACATAACACTTGCATTTGTGGTTAAAAAGGATTGAATTACTCTATTATTGATTCACCCCCCCTCTTAGTAATCCAATAATGAGTTTTTAATGAATGAAAAGACACAACTGGATGATTTCCAAATGAGAAATATAGAAGATGAAAATTATGAAAAATGACCGCTTGACTTACTGTGATGGAATCTCTCCCCTCTATTTGCTGCCTGGGATGTCCTTTACATTTTTTTTCGTTTGAACTACCTGACCGGATGCAACTGATTCTTCTTGATTTGATTCAGTTATTTTAATTAAAGCGTTTTTAACCAATTCTCAATATATTCCCTCATTGGTGCCACAATTATTTCTTGTCTCACTTTAATATCAAATAACAAATTTTATAAATCTTTAAAATCCATTGAGAGTTGATGGATTGTCTCCTCAATATCATCATTTTTATTCATATAATGGACCAACCAAATCTCTACCTCTATCTATGAATATTCAGTCATGTTTCATTTTTCTGCTGATGCAATATTTAATGAGTCTAACTTCTCTTCCATTTATTCATTTGACAAGAGTATTGAATTCATAATTAATTTTGGGTCCTCCACATTTTCATAGGGTCAAACTTACAATTAACCTTTTTTTCTAAGGAAAGGCCATTGAATCTGTGACAATAAGTCACGATGAAAATCATATATGAGGACATATAAAATATTTTATTCTTTCATAAATTTCCCAACTGAAAAGATAAATCACTTGAAATAATCTTGGTCCAGTCAAAGATGATGTTCTCATGGATTGAGAAATAAAGTATGTACAATTATTTTTTTGGTATAGTAGTCGTAGATTCCTTTCCAATAACTTTAGTGAATAACCATGCCATTTTTCGGTACGGTTTTTTTAATGAACATACCTGAATATTTGAGATATCTTCAAGAAAAATTATTGGGTCTTTAAGGTAGTCCTGTAGAAGTTCCAATCTTCCATTATTCATCTTCAAAAATTCCTCACCTTTGGCGCTCTTGAAAATCACCGTCGACTCAAGGATCCTAAACATCCTTTTAAAAGTTGAAGGAGCTTAAGAGATGAACGATTCTTCCTGTAATTGAATAATTCTTTGTTCCTTATCAAACTTGTCAATAAACCATGAAATTAATTCCCTGAAATAATAAACGTCTGGAACGTAACTTGCCGATGCAATTTCATATGTCCAAATCCTATTTGAATTATTTTCTGGGGGTGGTAATGTAGAATAATACCTGTAGGATTGTGACCATTGAATTCTTTGGTATTCTCGTTCCAAAAGGTTGATAGTATCTCTGCAGAACTGTTACTTTCTTTGAGCTGTCATACCTAACCAAGGTGATGGACTTAATGAACACCATTTCTCAAATTGGTATTATCAAATTACACTTGTTTATCTTGATATGTTCCAGGGCTCCTAACTCAAATATTTTTAATGATAATTAGTATTAAAAATGATGAAAACTATCTTGAGAAGCTCGTCATTAATAAAAATATTAAAACTTATGCGAGTGGTAGTCATTTTTTAGAAAGTGTAATTTAATGCACATTGAGAAGCGTGCCATCGTAGGGTGGCAGAAGATTGAGGTAAGCGAGAATCAGGATGACGGAAAGATAGAAGGATCCGAAAAAGCAGATGAGTAGGCAAGCGAAACACAGTACAATCAAGACAACGTGAGAATCAAGATAGTTCTCTACATCCACAAGCGAACATCCGCTTCCAAAAATATTCTAAGTGTAGGTGCATAATGAGGGTCGTGGAAATTAAGTGAAAATTATGAGGGCCGCGAAAGTCAGGTGTGGTAAGGTAAATACATTAGGAACCCACGATGATCTTGAAATTTATAAGTATGGAAGAAGACTTGGAATGAAATATACAAGAAAAAATATGCGAGATTTATCACACTTATGGGTCAACAACTAGCTCCAAATGTGGGATAGTAACCCCCCACTGGTTACTGAGAATCCATAATCTAGAGGAAAAAAATTGGACATTGGGTGATGGAGTCAATCGAGAAAATTAAAGATGAGAAAAAATAAAATACTAAAAAATAATGTACAAAAAAGGGGGAAAACTATGTACAGGTTGTAACTGGGGAATTTCTTAGGAGAAAAATCTTTTAAGATGTTGTCCATTAACTACCAAAGTCTGAACTAGTCCTTTCATATTATTCAATAAGTACAAAATATACCCAAGAATATTTTCAATTACATAAGGACCAATCCAAAGTGCTTCGAACTTTGTTTGTAAGGATCATTTTTCTTTTGATTTATTCCATAATAACACCAACTTGCCCTTTTGAAAATATTTTGTAGATGCACTTTGATCGAAACATATTTTGATGGTCTTTTGTCTTTGGCTCATGTTTTTCAATTCCTGGCTTCGATGTTCTTCCAAATGTTTCAACTGATAATACCTTCTTTGTGGGGGGAAAACTTGTTTGATATCCTTTGTGTTCACAACTTAAGTTAGAGAATTCAATTCCAAATGAATAGGAATTTTTTCTTCCTTTCCATATACTAGAGTGTATGGTGATAATCTTGTACTATCCTTCTGGGTGAGTCTATTAGCCCATAATGCATCAATCAATTTCATATGCCAATTTCTCTGATTTGCATCAATTGTCTTCTTGAGAATTTGGATCAATGCTTTATTAGTAGATTCAAACAAACCATTCCCTTGGGTATAGTAATTTGATGATTTATCCATAATAATACCATATTATCCACATAATTTTGTGAATTTTGAACTAATGAATATTGATCCATTATCAATTTTTCTACAACCCCAAATTTGATAGAATATTATCTTTGAGGAAAATGATCAATTGTTTATAATTGAACTTTTTAAGCGCTACAACTTCTTGCTATTTTGAAAAATAATTAGTTGCAATGAGGATATATGAATGACCTTTGTTGGATTTGGGATTGATTGGTCTAATAACATCCAAGCCCCATTGTGAAAATGACTCTTCAAATGTTATAGGTTGTAATGACATTGCTGCTTTATTCATCTTACCTTAAAATTTCTGTTAAGAGACACATTTTCTAATGATTGAGTAGGAGTCTTTAAAAATGGATGGCCAATAATAACCCACTCTCATTATTCTATGGGCATATGTTGTGGGTGCAAAGTGTCCTTCACAAAAACCTTCATGAAATTCTTGTAGAAATTTTTGAGCCTTTGTGCAATAGATGCATCTCAATAAATTCCCATCAAAATCCCTCTGAAATAAAACTTCAACAACTAATACATATTGTTTGGCCTTCATTTTTAAGGATCTCCTTTCTTTGGAAGACATTCCAACTGGGAATTTCTCAGACTTGAAATAAAAAAGATTGTATTTTTATACCATTCAGACATTGACAAAGATGACCTTGATGAAATTGATAGATCTGTATTTATTGCATCAATATCCATCATTAATTTACACAATCCTTGTCCCTTGACTGATATTAAAGGTTTGATTTCAATATCATACTCTTGGATTTTAGCAATCCAATTTTCCCATTTTCCTTCTCTAAGTTGTTGATTTATCAACATCTTACTGGAGAGGTCGGGGCATAAAATATGGCATGACACGACAAAAAATATGTTATGAAATGTGATACTGCTTTAACCAGAGAGAGGGCTTGCTTTTCTATTTCTGAGTATTTCAATTCATAATCTTGCAATGTTTTGGTCATAAAATTGATAAGCTATTCTTCTCCATTTATGTTCCTTTGTGTCAATATGGAAGCAATAGTTTCTTTTGAGGAAAACAAATATAGTACAAAATCTTTATCCAAATTTGGGTTGATGAGGAGTGGAGCATTAGTAATTGCATGCTTTATTTTTGTAAATTCTGTTTGAATTTGTATAGTCCATTTGAATTTTTGGTCTTTCTTCAACAATATGTTAATTGGATTTACAATTGTATCATATTCTGGGACAAATCTTCGTACGGAATTTTTCTTTTCAAAGAAGGATTGTACTCCCTTTTTAGATGTTGTAGGAGTTAGATCATTAATGGTTTTAATTCTTTCAGGGTCTATATATATGCCTTCTTTCATCACTATACGGCCCAAAAATTTTCCTTCTTATACTGCAAATAAACATTTCTTAGGGTTTAAGGATAAGCCATACATTATACAATGTTCAAAGAATTGTCGAAGATGTTTGATATGATCTTCTCTAAGTTTTGAATGAATAATTAGATCATCTTCATAATTTTCCATAAATTTGCCAATCAAATATTTAAAGGCATGGTTCATTTCCTTTTGAAAAGTCACACCAACAATTTTCAACCCAAAAGGCATGCGAACATAAGTGAAAGTCTCCCATGGTGTAACAAAGGTGGTCTTGGTTCTATCCTCTTCAAAAATAAGCACTTGGTTATATCCAGAAAAACCATCCAGCATGGACATTAAAGCAGATCCAATAACTTGTTGTAATAACAAATCCATGTTTGGGAGTGGTTATTTATATTTAATACTTTCCTGGTTGATATCTCTGAAGTTAACACATAGATGGATTTCTCCATTATTTTTTCTAACCACAATTGGGTTTGAAAACCATTTTGAATGTCTGATTGGAAAAATTATACTAACCTTTAAAAATTTTTCCAACTCCATTTTTACCAAGGGATTTAATTTGGAATATACCATTCTTAACTTTTTCTTAACATGGTTTGATCCTTATTTAAGTGGTATATTGTACTAAAAAATAGGCTTGTTATATTCCTTCAGATCATCATAAGTCTAAGAAAAAATGTCATGAAATTATTTGAACATAGAAGCGTATTGATCAATTTCTTCAATTGTACAACTGGTACCAAGTTTTAAATACTTTGGAGAATCAAGAGTATCAATGTTGATTTTTTTTGTCTCGTAAACATTTCTAACATATGTCTCTTCTTTTTTATATGGGATTTTTGTTTGGTCATCTCTTGTAAATAGAGATTCCAAACTGACACAATATTTAGAAAAAATGCAACACTCTGATCACCAAACTCTTCGTGAGAATCATTTGAAATCATTGAATCATGATCTGTGAGGAAATCTACAATATGTTCATCATTTTCAAAAACTTGCAAACAATATTGATTATCAGATATTGAAGGCCATAAAATTATTTTGACATGAAATGTACTTTGATTTTGGAAATCATTTGAATTGAAAAGAGATGCAACTACTGCCAATGATTCAGATTTATGGTTGTTATCTCGAGGAATGAAATATATATTGAAATAATTAAAATAATCCATGAGTTCACATGCTTTTTTCGCATAATGCTTTAGTTTTTTTTTCTTGATTTTGTACTTTTTCTTGATATGATTTATAATCAACTCTGAGTCACGAGTCACCACCAGATTTTCTACTTTCATTCAGAGAGAAAGAATCATTCGTTGGAGAAATGATTCATATTTTTCTTCATTATTGATACATGGGAATCATAATATGATGGTATGCAGATATATACTAGATTGAGGGCTTTTAAATTTTTTTCCAAATCCATTTCTAGAATTAGAACATGCGCCATCAAATGACATTTTTCATAACCCTTGGAAATCATATTCTTCATTTTGTTTGAGAGTGTTAATTTGTTCTGTACTAAGAACAATATAATTTCCAATTCCAACATCAATGTAATTCAACATTACTTCATTCTCTTTCCTCTTCAATGATACGGGCTTTCTATTTTATCAAGGAACCATGACCATTGTCCTATATTTATTAGGAAGCATCGTGCAAATTCTATAATTGATAATATATCCTCCAATTAATGAACACCAATCCCTTCCTAATACAACTCCATATTCTAGAGGTAAATGCACAACTATGATAGTGAAACTGTCGTAATATGAGGAGCTGCACTTATCCATGCACATAAATCTTTTATTTCAACATATTCCATGACTTTTCTTGAATCAATGACATATATTATTTCTCCATTCTCATATTATTTTGTGGATTCCATTCCAAGAAATTCCATCAATGATAGTGGCATGATGTTGTTAGTGTCTTGACTATCAACTAAACAATCATGTAATGTGAAATCATGGTTTTCTGTGGATATATAAAATGGTGGGACTTTACCCCTTGGATTTACTAATTAAACATTCTGTTGTTTCCTTCTATTCATGATATAAACTTATATTCTTACATTTGTATCATCTAAAATATTCAAAATATTTTCTATTTGTTGTGGTATATTTACCACCTCCATGAAGGGCAAGGTAATTATGATTTTGGTTAGTTCATCAACTAGATTATAACTCATTTTTAGTGGAGTTTTTTTTTTATTAACAACTATTTGTTGTTTTGTTGGTTCTAAAGTATTGACTTTTCCCTTTTCTTTTTCAGTGCTTCCTTTGTCTTGAAATGATTCACTTGTGAAGTCCCCGAGGTGTAGTACATTTGGTGATGGAGTGTGCTGTTAAGACGTTCTATGATGTTAAGTCACTGGTTCGAAACCTGTAGGGACAAAAAATCCAACCATGTTAAGGGTTGGTGTGGCTCAGGCTGGGTGCTATCCCCAGGTGATTTTAATGGCTTAGATGCCCCTAAGTCATGGTTTCTTAGCCACAGGTTAGTCCCACATGTCACAGACAAACTAACAAACAAAAAAATAAAATAAATTATTCACTTGTGCTCTAGTCTAGACACAATTTTCTTGTGAACAATCAATATCTTCTTGTTCATAAAAAATGTAAAAAAATGACGTCCCTTCATCCATTTGTACTAATTCTAATGCTTCATCTTAGGTAAATTCTTCTCCTTGATAAAAAATTTCTTCCTCTACAATTTCTTATAGCACAACAACATTAATATTTGAAATTATGGGTGCTCTTGGTCTATGTTCTTTGACTTTATCATTTATTATTCTTTGATATTGCACTTGAACTCTTACATTTTGATTTAGTGGATTTTTTTTTTATCTTTTAAGTTTAGTAATATTGTTATGCATTTGTCTAATTGTTCTGCTCATTTGAGCCATCTCCATATTTTGTCTTATTTCCTGGGAAACTATTGGATCATTTCTAACATTAGGGGGAACCCCCTGAAGAATTCCTCCACCAGTTGTTTGATTCTCAACAATTCTTGAAGTACATGGTATTTGAGGTGAAATGGATAGAGAATACATTTGTCTTTGTACTTTTCCAAGAATGATCTCAGGATCAACATTGGTCTCCAACATAAACTCTTACATTTTTGTTTCATTTTGAATTTCTACATGTAGATCATTTATTTGTGAATCTCTAATTGCATAATTCACATTTGAAGGCATGGAATTATTATAACATCCAAGTATGACAGGGTCATTTTGACATTGTTCTTCTAGGATCTGATTCAAAGTATTGAAGAATCACAAGTTAAAATATATGATTCTTTCTCCTTCTTGAGATGGATTTGACTAAAATTAGTAAGAAGAGTATGATACTCAATGGGGGGTTCAGACATGGTCATGAACATATTTTCTAAATCATCAAATGATCCAATTGACTGAGGTGGGAGATAAATATACCATTCATAAGTTGGACCTATCTAGGTTTTCAAAAAGACTTTGACCATCACATTAACACATTAAATCAAATGTATATTACAAATACTTATAAATTGATCCATGTGTCTCTTTTGATCCATGATTCCATCACTTGAAAAGACTGGTAAAAATACTTGAGGGAGGGTTTATAATGCATGTTGTTATCCACATAGATTAAGTGGGTTGGATCTGGCCCTTCTTCTTGGAACTCTTTGTCTGTAATTTCCTTCTCTTTATTCATTTGGAATATCATTTCTTTCTTCTCGATCCCCCATGATTAGGGTTTCACTTTTTTGTGATTTGGAACTTTCATCAACTTCTTGAAGTTGAAGTTTATTTCTCTTACTTCTTGTTAGTGGACCTTTATAAGGTTCCAATTTTTCTTGGATTCACAATTTTCTTCTTTTCCTCAATGCTATCTCTCTTTCTTCCTCCCAAGCAAGGGTTTCCCAAGATCTTACAAGCTATTCTCACTTTTTTTTGGTATTTAACACCAACTCATATAGTTGATGTAAAATACTTCCATGATTTATGAGTCTGACATGTAGTTGAATTTAATTCGGTTTTGGTTGAGCCATTACAAATTTATCAGTCTGTGAAACCAACCTTTTTTTCTCCCTAGTATGGTCGCCAAAAATGTTGATGTTCAGATTTTTCAAGTTCTCAATAACAACCTCATGAGGATAAATCCCCCATGTGTTTTAAAAGAGGTGGTACTCCTATATTGTTTCTTAAAATGAATAATGAAAATATAGTTTAAAATATATAAAAGGTATATTCACAAAAGAAAGGTTCTTAAGAAAAGCACCAGGAACTTATTCAAAACATAAACATAATATCTTTACAGTGTTATACAGAATTAATGAAAACATAATATAAAGCTAATATATTCCTCACATCCATCACAATATAAGCAAGACTCAGTCATATCGTTAGACAAAAATGATATAAGGCCACAATGCAAAAAAATTTAAATGAGTATCACATTTAAAAATGAAAGAGAATATGATAGGAACACTCTAAAATTTTCATACTTAGAAATTCAAGTGTCTAAGAAATCATTAAAGTTGTGCCTTGAGATAGTTCCCTGGTGAGGTAAAAAAATAATTGTCTGGTTTTACAACAAAGTATAGAATTAAAATGAAAGAATCCGTCCAAAAATAATAGGATGGGGTTCCCATGGACCTTAAAATATACACCTGGAACTGGAAGAAAAGATGAAAGCAATTAGAAATCAGCTATGAATTCTCAATGAATGAAAATACACAACTGGATGATTTCCAAATGAGAAGTATAGAAGATGAAAATTATGAAAAATGATTTCTTGAATGACTGTGATGGAATCTCTCCCCTCTATTTGTTGGCTAGGATGTCCTTTATATTTTCTTTTGTTGGAACTATCTGATCAGTTGCAACTGATTCTTCTTGATCTGATTCAGTTATTTTAATTAAAGTGTTGTTTAACCAATTTTTAATATATTCTTTCATTGGCGCCACAATTATTTCTTGTCTCACTTTAATATCAAATAATGAATTTTCTAAATCATTAAAATCCATTGAGAGTTGATGGAGGGTATCCTCGATATCATTGTTTTTATTCACATAAAAAACCAACCAATTCTCTACCTTTGTTTCAGAATATTTGGTCAGGTTGTTGAATTTATCTGCTGATGCAATCTTTAATGAGTCCAATTTTTCTTCCATTTGTTCCTTTGACAAGAGTATTGAATTAATAATTCAGTGTGGGACCTCCATATTTGCACAATGTTGAACTTATAGTTAACATTTTTGGCCAAAGGAAGGCCATTGAATGCGTGATGGTAAGTCAGGGGAAAATAAAATATGGGGACATATAAAACCTTTTATTATTTTGAAAATTTATCAACAAAAAAGATAACTCACTTGAAATAATCCTGGTGTTATAACCCTAAATTGCACCTGACATGCATACCTGGCATCAACCCATTTAACTTGCTATCTTTACCAAACCATTATTGAACAACTCTTCTAAAAACCATCATTTTGAAAGTGTACATGCCCTGCACCATTACTGCCCGCACACACATGCTTGCTGAGCCATTACAACCCATGTACACTCACAGAATATCGTGAAATGTGGAAATTGTCATAGGATACTGGTTTCTGGGCCATTACTTAACTGTTTGATTGCCCATAGCCAATCACCCCAACTGTTACTATCCCTTTTTGCCTATAAAAGAAGGGGTTGGGGTCCCATTGCAAAGAGAAGCACGAGAGCAAAGAAAATCTGCCCATTTCATCAATCCCCCTTTGCCCCAATTGTAAATCCCTTACCATTTCCCTAAGAGAGAACTACAGAGGAGAAGAAGACGTGGAAGCAATTGGTGCATGGTGAAGAGCATCCCAGGACCAAGTTCAAGGAGCAGTGTTAGTCTCATGTTGTAAGAGAATTTTGTGAGATGAATATAAAGAAGTACTTTTTCCGTCCCGCCAAATGACGTCTTGAACTTATATGATTTGTTTACATTTCTTGTTTATGATGTCTAACCCACTAATCCATATGTAGAATGAATGCTTGTATTTTCTTGTTTGTCTTTTGATGAAAGAAGGTCAGCCTTGGGAGGATATTTGCAGTCGGGAAACAACCAAGCGCAAAGGGATCGACACCGGATGCAGAGTTTAAGGTAGGCCTACTGGATCCCTCTCTCTTGTATTTTATGTATGATTGTGGGGTAATGTTGGGATAGTGATAAAAAGTAGAAGACTTTAGACAATTATCTTTGCCTACACTTTAGGCCCTTTTTGTAGTCCGTAGAGGGGTTTTCTCGCTATAGCAGAATTGGCGACCATACTGGGGAAGCCTCTAGGGTCTTTGGGGACATTTCTTTTTGGGTTCTTTGAATCAATTCACTCACTATTTTATGAGTTTTTTTGAGCTTCTGTGTCATCAAGGGATGATGGTCTTCCATACCAGTACTCCTTGCCTATGCTGGACTGTTGTTTTTTCATTTTTTTGAGGAGTTATAGAGGTGTATGCATCCTGTAGTGGGCCTAAAGGCATGCATATGCACCCTGCCTTTAGACAACCCGCATACATATGCTGGTTGCTGAAGTGACAATAACGTTCCTATGTTGAGAAGATATTTTGCAAATAAGAGGTAGTCATTCCCTTCCCCGTCAGAAGTCATATTTCTTAGGGGTCGTCTTGATCTATCCCTGGTCTCTATTTTAGTAGTCTATAGCCTAGGTCTGACCTTAGCATAGATTTCTTTTCATCAAAATATTTCTTGTGTTTTCTTTAATAGGGTTTTTAGACAAGTTGGTGATTCTGCTTGGATCTACTTGTTTGGTATTGACAGTGACTCCCTGCGATCTGCGATTGGGCCAGAAGTTATTTCTTGGTCCTGTCTTGTCAGTTTTTTTCCCTTTTTTGCTTTAGAAGAAAATAAATTCATTTTCAAATTTCTTGTTTTGAAGCATAAAACAATAAAAAAAAATCTTTCATTACTTTGTTTGGTAAAGTAGTTTAGGTTAGTTGCTTTGTTTACCAAGGAAAAAGAAAGTTTTCTTAAGTTCTTTACTTGAATGCTTAGGACATTAAGTAGCTTGTAGTCAAGCGAAATATTGTTTTGAGTTTTTCTTTTCAAAGATACGAGAAAAGTAGTTACAAAAATTTTGGTGAAAGAGTTTCAATTGGAAAATCTTTATTTGTGAAGAAAGAAGTACTTTTGTTTTTGGTATCATCTTATGCTCTTCTCTTTCGTCTCTTAGAGAACATCATTGGTTTCAATTTCATTCCTTTTGACTTGGGACAACCATTAAAATGAACTCCTAATTAAAAGTTATTAGACTTTGTGTTTGAAGGGTTCATCAATTTAGTCTAAGCTAGAGCCTTGATTTAGGATTGGAGAGGAAACTCTTCAAGGATACAAAAACAAACATAAGAGTCTGAGCTAGGGAGTGCTTGAAATCCCAGTAAATGTGAAATTTATTTGAGACCCCCCTCTAACACAGGGGATAAACATGAGGTCACGTGCATAAAGGTAGTGGAGATAATCCCTCCAAAGCTGGACCAAGTGTAGTTGGGAACACATATAGAGGGCTTATCTTGGGATTTCGTTGATCATTTTCCACGGAACTTCATGGGTCTCGAATCCATTTGAGGTCCTTAGTCATCTTCCAGAACACTTGATTTCAATACCCTTGATAGGTTTCGGGTTTGATACCTTTCTCATTGCGGTCCATCTGACTGTCGACTATACCCGCCTGGTGAATGTTCGCGCACTGGCAACCTAGTTGCCTTTATCTTAGTGACTTACACAGGTGACTGTGGGGGTATACCACGGTACCTAGGGTAGGCATCGGGCCATGCTTTGCAGAGTATACCCAGAGGGTGCTTCCGTATTTGAATTTCACTTGCACCGGTAAGTTTCTCTAGTGTTGGTTGTTCTAACTGTTCTTCCAACTAGCTAGTGATCTGCTTGTCTTACCTCATAGGAACTTTTTCTAGTGTGTGATGGTTTTTAAAAAAATTCTAGAAATCCATAGTGTGTCATTGATATTCTCTCACAGTGGAGGATCAGGAGCTCCGTCGGTTGCGAAGGATTTTGGGCTTGTCGCCGATTGATCTCGAGCCACCCCCGCCACCGCTAATGCGAAAAATAGACCAGCAAGGGTCTTTTGAGGTGACCGGGTTACAGGAAATCGCGCCTGACTCATCTTCGAGAGGAGAACATTTGATTCTAGAAGAACCAATCATTTCTGATCTTAGAGCGCAAGATCTTGGTCTGTATAACCCTCCAATCACTTATCTATTGGCACCCATCATTGTATAGGTTCAACCTTACGAGTGTCAGGTAGTGTCACAAGAAGCGATGGAAAAATGTTGCTACTTCTTCAGGGAATACTCATATTTCCTCTACGTCTGTCACTACAGGGGGTGTTCTGCCTTCTAACCAACCATTGTTGGTTCAAACCACTATGGTATCGACTGCCTCTACCTTGGGTAATGGTTCGATTTCGTCTATGGTAGCGATCACTGCTCCATTCACCCAGAGTGCGACAGGCCCTCCGTTCTCATATAGGATGCCTAGCCTTGGTATGAGCACTATCCTTTCCCACTCTACTCTATAGACGCTAGGTCTCGGGGCAGGGAGATCCAATGCTCCTCTGCAAGGATCCATGGGGGGAACTTCAACTCCCTATAACGCTTTCCCTTACGGAGGGGGTCATATACCTCCTTCATCCCCTTCGCTCAGCGGTGCCCACCAACACTCTGCCGAGATGAATGTAAACTATAGTTCGTTTGGAGCAAGTATTCAAGGACTTCCTACTTATATCATGCTGGTAGGTTTGACATTGTTCTCTTTGTTTGGCACGTTTGGTAATAACACTTTCTCGTTAGCTGCCATCTCGGTCGGGGGCAACCCCAGTTATGGACAACAACATCCTGTACATGGTACTATTCCTGCACAGGGAGAAAACTTAGGAATTCCTTCCTCACAAGGACCTTGGAATCCATGGTAGAGATCAATTCCCTTGTCAGGGATGTCGACCGGGGGAAACCCCTTCCATAGCCAATGGAACCCCGAGCAAGGCTCAACACCTATGCCCGTCGGATCGACAGGGGGCAACCCCTCCCAAAATCCTTGGAATGAGATGCAAGCCCAACCCTTTACGTCCTATTACGAGATTCAGCCGATGACATCACAAAAAGCACAGAATCTGTATGTTGGTTATAGCTATGGTTATTACAAGAACCCTGGCCAACAACCTAACTTTTCCTGGCAACCTGGTGACAACCAAACTCCAGGCTCATTTTCCCTTGGTTACAATCAACAACCCAAATTACTGTTTCTGGAAACTTTGCACTTGCCAGAATTGACAAGGTTATTAAACGACCCCATCTGTCATGATCCGCATTGGCCCCCTATGCTGACCAAGTTGCCTTCGAACATCCTAAAGTTCGAGGCCAAGCCTGATGAAAATCCAAGCGATCATGTGACTAACTTCCATTTATGGTTCTCATCCAATTTTTTGAGAGACGACATCGTTTAGTTGCGCTTGTTTCAACGCACTCTCATCAGGAGTGCGACGAAATGGTACATCGAGATCGACCTCTCAAGATACTCTTCCTTCAGTGAATTGACAATAGATTTCTTAAACCATTTCCAATTACCTATGAGATACGATGCCGACACCGAATTGCTAGCCAACTTTGAGCAGACAAAAACAAACCATATTTCAGATCACATATGAGAATGGAGACTCCGAAAGAGTTTGATAAAAGTGCCAGTCCCACCAACATTTCTGCTAGAGTGGTTCCTTAAGTCTTTGGTAGCCCAGTTATCTAAAGACGTCGCAACCTCAGGGGTATTTTCAGAGGAAGAAGCGATAATGAGAGCCCAACAGCTAGAACTGATTTACTCTTAGTCTGGTTTACTTTACGAAGTTTTTCTAGATGCACCACGGTCGATACTTGACAAGACCAGACAAAGATCTGGACCACATGCCGATGGTATTATAGGTTCATCTCAAACGAAGCCCGCTGACCAATTGTCAAATCAATTACAACAATTGTCAATACATCAGACAACGACTAGCCAGACCATTGGTTCGGCTGCTCCCCCTACTCAAACATCAGATGTACACATTGTGCAATTGACAAAACCAGAGGCCACTTAGCATCCTAACGGGAAGAAGAAACAACAAAAGAAGGGTAAGGGGGATAAGAAACCTACCAATAATGCTGGCGAGGGAAACACTAAAAAGAAGAAGTCGAAGTATCCCTGTAATCTTTGCAAGGAATACCATATGACTCACCAGTTCCCTCGACTTGTGGAGGCCCAGAAGTTATTGGCACAACAACTGCCTGTCGTGTTAATGAATCCATTTATGCATGGGAAAAATTTAGCTCAAGCCTCTTCAAGTGTGGAAGGGGCCGGTCAGGGACCCCCTTCATCTTCGAGTAATCCTCTGTTTTCAAATGTGTACATGATGAAAGATAGCATTGACATAGTGACTAAGAAATGTGACTACAAAATGCCAAACACCCCTAAGAAGGGTAAAGAAGCCGAAAACCCATCTCTTCCTCTCCAGAATGAGAAGATGTTGGGAGAAACAATGACACACATCCACAAAGGTGCGTTCAATAAAGATTCTAACAACCCAAATGCAAGGGCCACCCAGAACTACTCTGTGGTGGAGGATTTGTCACAAACCCCTTGTGCATGTCAGCTTTGGAAGTCCTCCAGAGCTGCCCTTCCCTGAGAAAGGCTCTGTTAGTTGCCTTAGGATCTATTGAGACTTGTAATCCAGGAATGATCATGCTTGATACGACCGACTTAAAACCCCGTATTCCTTACCATGTAGTGTTTCAGATAGCAGTGGCTTACACCACACAGACTTTTACTCGAAACAATTTTCGCATGGTGGTTGATGAGGGTGCCTCGACATGCATGATGTCTTTGGCATGCTGGAAGGTCATCGGTCAACCTGTTTTTTCTCCATCACCTACCCTTCTTACTGCTTTCAATGATCATTCGTTTCGACCACATGGAATCATCCCCTCTTTTCCTATGCAGTTAGGAGGGAAGATTATGTGCGTCGAAGTTGAAGTGGTCGATGCATCTCTCGACTACAATCTCTTGTTAGGAAGGAGTTGGACCTATGCTATGCAAGCAATGGTTGTGACAATTTTTTGGGTCTTGTTGTTTCCACACGAGGGTTGGATCGTGACCATTGATCAATTATCCTTCTCCCGTCTTGACCCTTCATCGGGGGTATCCACAGTCCTGATGATTGATAACCCTCAACCCAACATCGTCAACATAGGGGTTGGTTTGTGCCCACCTTTGATGGGTGCTTTCGATTACCCACCTTCGACTGATAATGTCCATTACATGTCGGTTGTCCCCGACCAGCCTAGGGCCGAAATATTTCAAATCTCGTCATTTCACACGACTTACTTTAATGATTCATGGACTCTTCCTTCCCCATCAACCATGATGGAAGGGACAAGGCACCATGGCATGTCCATGCCTTTGTTTGTGACATAAGTTGCGTACTCTACAGGCCAGCAAGCTTTCGTCGACTTCGATCCGACTCCCGCACAAGAGTTAGATCCAATTCTTGAGCCTATATGGGCTCAAGGTTCCCTCGCCGATATTGATTCTTTAGACTTAGTATTTCCCTCAGACGAGGCACTTATTGAGACAATGACTAGTCCAGGCAGACCCTGGGATGATCTTAATCACCGATCTTACTTCCTCCCAGAGTTAAGAAGAATTGAAGCAAGTGAATTCACTCTGACTATGAATGGAGATATGGCTTGTCCTATCAATCCTTTGGATACACACACTGTTTACGCTGAAGCAAATATGGAAACCATCGCTAAAATGATACCTATTGATGTCTCCAGAAACAAAATATCTCTCTTT
Organism: Picea engelmannii; assembly: GCA_009831015.1. Lineage (NCBI taxonomy): Eukaryota > Viridiplantae > Streptophyta > Pinopsida > Pinales > Pinaceae > Picea > Picea engelmannii. The sequence continues at coordinate 217,324 of ML804721.1, forward strand.
TTGTTTAACCAAATAATAGCAAGGTTTGACATCCCGAGAGAGATTGTCATTGACCATGGTAGCCACTTTCAGAACAAAATGATGTCTGAGTTAACATCATAT
>ML804722.1:23508-65569 GCA_009831015.1 Picea engelmannii
TAGTAGCCATAGCCATATTTTTACTTTCAACATTTTTTGCCACCTTAAATGCATTCTCCAATGATTTGGGTTCCCAAAGGCAAACCTCATGTTGAATGTTATCCTTTAAAGTTCCCATGAATACATCAATCAAGTGCTCATCTGGAATATCGATTACTTTTATATTCAATCTTTGGAAGTTCTCAATGTGCTCGTTAACTGAACCCTTTTGCTTGAGATTTATCAATTGGCTAAAAAAGGTATTGCTCCTTGTATCCTCATAGTGTGCTATCATTTCTTCCATGAAAATTGTCCAAGTGACGAGTGATTTGTGAGAACAAATCCATCGATACCATACAAATTGATTAGGTTCTAAATATAAAGAAGCAATTCGTACATTTTGTGTATGTGGCACATTATGGAGATCAAAGAATTGCTCCATATGAAGTATCCATGTGATTGGGTCCTTGCCATCAAACTTCCTCATATCAATCTTAGGAACATGGTTGGTCCTCAAACCAAAGTTGGAGTTTCTCCATTCCTGATTCACCTTCCTTGTTTCCTCATCATGAATTTCATGGGATGCATTTTCACTTTCAGGTGTCTTCTCTGTTACGAAATTTTTCAATACTTCCATGACCTCCCCTTTTAAACCCTCCATCATCTCTTGTAGTTTATCTTTTGTTACTATCTTCTTTTTTAAATCATTTATGTCCCTACGCATTTCTTCACCTTCAATAAGAGTCCAAGTAGGATTGTCTAGAGGCTTGTTTGGTGTAGAAGCTCCCTTTTTTGGTGGCATGTTGGCCAAGTATCACTTTTGAACCTTGATTTTGAGGTGGTTCTGCTAGACAATATTTCTTCTGTTGTATCTCACAAGTTTTGGCCCTTTTGGGTATGAAAACTTATTTTATGTAGTTCTGTAATATTTCTTCTCTGCAATGCCACAGGTCTTATCAAAATTGGATGTGCCAAGTGGAATTTACGGTAACTTTCCCACAACTTGCCGATTTTTGTCCTTTCCAAGAGATCTCACTTGTATAGCGTGCCCCACACAAAATGATCGATATAAATTTCTGAAACTCGCACCATACATACTACAGATTGTCCAAAATCCAATGAAACTAGTCCCACTCAATTTGGATACTCTAGGAACAAGTTATGATTATTTTACCTGGAACACCTTCTTGAGACTAGTCAAATACCCTATCTTACAAAGGGTGTATATACAAAGTTAAGATGACCCAGAAGCTGAACTTTTTACCACAGATACCTTACTAATTTCTGTAAATAGCCTTCATAGTTTAGGGTCTGAAATGTTACATAAAAGTTTTTATAGCAAAAATTCCGCAATGACTCAGTTCAGGATGATTCCAAAACCCTATTTTGTACAGGTTTTATCTCCAAAATTATAAGGCCTCAGGAGCTAAATTTTGAACCCAACGTACCTTGATTTGTCTACTAAATATCCTCCAAGTCGTTCCTTCTTAAACATTGTAGAAAAAAAGTTATAGTGAAAATGACAAGGTGTCTCAGATGTAGTAGCGAATCCCCAAGACCTTGAGCTTTGATACCATATGTTAAGAACCAAATATCAATATAGCATAGAAAATCCTTAGAAAAATTAATCAACACCTTGAAAAAGAGATAATTTCAGATAATAAGTCTCTTTGAGGGGGCAACCTCCTTTTACCCCACTTAAATGTTCAAGTACAAGATGATTCAAAATGAAAATGTCTCCTTGGTATATATAGGAGAATAGGAGGTATAATTACAACTAATGGCCTAAAGCCGACATAAATAAAATAACATTACTAATATAATATGCCCCAATTATGGGGTAATGAGCCAATATTAGGGCTTAACAGGGCCTTTTTCCATTTCCCTAGGCAGACTTATCATCCCTTTTTGATGAATGTAGAGCCAAAAAATATACATTTTTCCACATATACGCTCCCTATCAGTTATGCAAGATACGTATACGCTGGTTGCTCCACTACAGCCCGCATACATTGGGATATGTGCCAGAAAATACAAAATAAGGTTGGATTTCCATGTCACGACATAAGATCTATGATCCTTGACCTTCCATATACTAGAAACGTTCCGACTCGGACCTTCAGTTGCATTCTGAAGGCTATAAGAGAACAATTTCGAGCTACATTCAACTTTGAGAGCAAAGTTACTCTGGAGAAATTACTTCATATTGAGTCTACATCCCTTTGTCCCTCAAGTCTGAACACAATGTTCATCCCCCAAGGTCTTTCCCTATTGTTGAGAGGACCTAATTGCCTCTTTCCTATGAGCTTGCCTTTGGTGGAGGATTGAAGTGGTGGAGACCCAGTTGGAAGGAACTTGGTTTCTTGGTTTCGAACCGTGACGACACAGAAGTCTGTAATGTTGTCACTTCTGCTGATCAATTATTAATAGAAATACTCCTTTCTCGTCCTATTGATAACTTGCAAATATATGATTATTATCCATGGGTGTGTTTGTAATGTTTATTAATGGATTATTCTATCTAATGTGCTAACCCCTTTTGTATCATCACTATGTACTTGCTCTGCTTGTTTGTTAAGAACTTCTTGCAGGTATAAATCTTTGGGTCAAAGTGCTCAGCGGTGGAACATCATCAAACGTTGGATCGAGGTAGGCCTCTTTTTTATATTGTACATTAGCCTATATAGCATATGTTGGAATTGAGTTGATTTCTATAGTCATACCTGTCTGTTGTGGTTTACCCTTGGCAATAGAGAGTTATTATCTTGTAACACCATGTGTTGGGTGATTCCAAAGTTGTTATTGATTGGATATTAAACAAAGGAAGACTTCAGGTGTGTTCAGTGGAAGGACGAAAAGCTAGAATCAAAGTTCTTTTAAAGAATTTTCAATCTGTTAGCTTTCAACACATCTTCAGAAGGTTTAATATTGAAGCAGACACACTTTCAAAGAAGGCCTTTGAAGAACCAAAGGGCACATTATCCTATCATCATTGGTCTAATGGTGCAAAAGGACCTAGGAGACATATTAGAATCCATTAGACATTATTTGTGTGCAACTGTTTATTTTTTTCGGCTCATAAGTTTTTGTATGTTTTGTATTATGGGAGAAATAGTTTTTGTATGTTGATGTGTAGCTTGAGACTTCAGTATGGAACTAGAACTTTTCAGTGAACTTTAGTACTTCATCATTTTGATACTTTTAGCATGGATCTGAAATAAACAGTACACTATATAATGGATCCTCGTATATGAGAAGAAAAATATAAAAAATATATATGTCTAATATAATTGAACCAATTTTCTCCTAGAATAAAAAGCAAATAAATAAAAACATGAAAAGTTCATCATCAAAAACCTAAAACTTACAATATTTAACGTCCTCTCTTAAAAAAATATACGACACACTCTTCTTTGATAACATAAAAGATGACTTAAAAGCAAATCAAAAAGAGCATGGAAGGTTCATCATCAAAAACCTAAAAAAGAGAGGAAAATGCAAAGTTACATATGAAATATATTCTTGCTAATTTCAAAAATAATTTTATGATAAAAGTTTTAAACTTAAAAGCAATAATAATATTATTCACAATTTAACATTATTCTCAATAAAACATTCTTATATTTATACATAAATTCCATGTTAATAATAAATCTTCTAATTAAATATCATATAAATTAAATTCCATCTATTATATTTAATTTAGATTATATACATTGCAAACTAAGTAAAAACTTCCAACATGTAACTAAGTAAAAACTTCCAACATGTATAAAGATATTCAAATGACACCCCCTTAAGGAATAGAAGGGTCAAGATAAAACAACACATTTTATTTTGTAAAAATCAAATTGATTTATCTACTTGATTTCTTCTTTATTTGTTATAAATTTACACATGGTAAGATATGGAGTACATTTATNTTTTTTCGGCTCATAAGTTTTTGTATGTTTTGTATTATGGGAGAAATAGTTTTTGTATGTTGATGTGTAGCTTGAGACTTCAGTATGGAACTAGAACTTTTCAGTGAACTTTAGTACTTCATCATTTTGATACTTTTAGCATGGATCTGAAATAAACAGTACACTATATAATGGATCCTCGTATATGAGAAGAAAAATATAAAAAATATATATGTCTAATATAATTGAACCAATTTTCTCCTAGAATAAAAAGCAAATAAATAAAAACATGAAAAGTTCATCATCAAAAACCTAAAACTTACAATATTTAACGTCCTCTCTTAAAAAAATATACGACACACTCTTCTTTGATAACATAAAAGATGACTTAAAAGCAAATCAAAAAGAGCATGGAAGGTTCATCATCAAAAACCTAAAAAAGAGAGGAAAATGCAAAGTTACATATGAAATATATTCTTGCTAATTTCAAAAATAATTTTATGATAAAAGTTTTAAACTTAAAAGCAATAATAATATTATTCACAATTTAACATTATTCTCAATAAAACATTCTTATATTTATACATAAATTCCATGTTAATAATAAATCTTCTAATTAAATATCATATAAATTAAATTCCATCTATTATATTTAATTTAGATTATATACATTGCAAACTAAGTAAAAACTTCCAACATGTAACTAAGTAAAAACTTCCAACATGTATAAAGATATTCAAATGACACCCCCTTAAGGAATAGAAGGGTCAAGATAAAACAACACATTTTATTTTGTAAAAATCAAATTGATTTATCTACTTGATTTCTTCTTTATTTGTTATAAATTTACACATGGTAAGATATGGAGTACATTTATATGTTAGTCTTTACATCCATTTTTCTTCTATGTATGAAGTTAACTTAAAATGTTTTATTATTATTAATAGGTTAATATTTATATTAACTTAAAATGTTGTTTATTGTTATTAATAGGTTAATATTTATATTATTAATAAAATAAAATATGTATGTTAGTCTTTACATCCATTTTTTTATATGCATAAGGTTAACTTAAAGGTTAACTTAAAATATTGTTTATTGTTATTTTTACATATTTTTTTTCATATGCATGAAGTTAACTTAAAATGTTGTTTATTGTTATTAATAGATTAATATTTATATTATTAATAAAATAAAATATGGTAAATGTGGTTTATTTTTTTCAATATGTTAATATTTATATTTTTATATTATTAAAATGTTGTTTATGGATATTAATAGGTTAATATTTATATTATTAATAACATAAAATATGGTTTATTTTTATCAATATGCTAATATTTATATTTTTATATTATTAATGTGAAGATTTGTATAAAAGATATTTTAAAATAAAATTTTATTAATATTTTATTATATTTTATATAAATTAATTATTAGAAAATAAATATAATGCAAATATGAATAATATAATTAAGATTATAGAATTTATATATGTAAATATAAATAATATAATTGATATTATGGAATTTATATTGTAAATAAAAATCCTTACTTAATATAAATATAATATTATTAATATTATTTTGTATTATAATATAATTAATATTAATTTTTTTAATGAAAATAATTTAAAAATATAATATAGTTATGAACAAGCCATATGTGGTAATGTCTCTACCAGATATTTGCATGAGCCTGATCAACTGGCAGCCACATAAAAAAATCTAAAATTTGGAACTACTCTCACACCCTATCTTCTCATTAATGCCTGAAATAAACCAATGAATCAAAGATCAAAAGCCCAATGACTGACTGAAGTCAAAAGTTTGTTGATTTAACAAACAATAATATTTTATGCAATATCATTCTCAATTTCCCTAGGTTCTAAGCTCAGAGGTTGTTTCAAGGCCAAAATATACAACAGTCTTAGATGCACAAAAAGCAAAGCAGGGAAAGGCTCCAACAAAAGGACAATCTCACAAAAATTAGATAAGGAAAATATTTCCAAAAAGGGTTGTCTCATATGTTGGATATTTATGTCACAACAAGACTTTTATGAAAGATTAATACTTCAAGGGTCCATAATTTCTGGGTCAAATTTCTCAATTCATCATAAATAGGAAGAACTTGATCTTTCCCATCAAACGTGAAGAGCACACATGCACCTATCCATCATCTTCATGCTATATTTGTTAGCTTGGTGTATGAACAGAGAACTGAAGGTCTAGTGAAAAAATTCAAACATGACTAGTTTATTTACAAAGCAATTTTTTGTTGCACCTATGAACAAATTTGGGAAAATTCTTAATGCTCACAAGATCATAGTAAAGAAAAGTCGCACTTATCATGGTGTTTTATATTTTTAAAGCAATGCATATGGGATTTTGAATGATAAAGATAAGCATTTGGGTTTTTCCTTTCTCTTGGAAGAAATATGTGGAAGGTCAAATATGTAGGAAATAAGTAGAAAACCTTATGGGTAGGGCTTGCCCTCTCTTTAGGACAAATAAAGGAAGACTTAAGGGCTTTTACCATTCACACCCTCTCCCCTTCAAGTGGATTTGTCGGATCCTTTCAAGGAGGGTTATTTTGAGAGCACCTCCAGTCGACCATGACCACTATTCTTAAGCTATGATGGTAAAAAATTCTTAAGAAACTGGTACAGACCTCTCAAACAACCATGAGAACAGTGAGAACATGGGTGCCTCGTAAGCATGGAGTCAGGTTTGAGTCATGAGCTTTGCAAGTACAAAATCAAAACCAAAACCAAAGTTGAAATTGAATAATTCAATTAAGGTCTAGTTTAGACCTTGTGACAATAACTCAGTGCCTCTATTAGAATGGGAAGGGTTTAAGTCGCAAGTGAGCTTGTTTGTGTGTGATCCAGGAGGCTCCCCAGGCTCAGAAAATGCTCAAAAATAAAATTTCTCATAATTGGACGAAACCAATTCCATCGCGACCGTCTCGTCACACTGATTCCAACCATATATTCATTTCCTCAAAACAGACTCCGGATGTGAAAAATATCGCACGACAATCAGATTATTCTATGGCAAAAGTCAATGGTCAACTGGAAAATGAATAAGTGCCACATGGCCCAGACATGGGAAGCCACATGGCACTTCACTACTGGTTGGCATGTAAAAAGTATTTGGGGGTCCATGGGATTTGAACCTCTGACCCATGGCTAGCTCCAAGTCTTTGGAAAAATTCAATTACCAACCTGCCAAAAGTCAAATTTATTAAAAAAACCCACTTTCCTATAGTTTTGGGGTCAAATATCCAAAGGAGGGTGCAAGGGGGCTAGGTTTAAGCCCCAACATGTGGTTTCATTACATGAGTGCGTCCAAGGGATAATTCTGGGCGCACCCAAGGGCAGATTAGCCCAGATCCCATGGAAGGCGCCCCAAAACCAGGAGCTAACAGTTAAGGGCGTTGGCGCATAGCACTTGGAGCACTGGCACTTGGCCATGTGGTCCCATGTGACCTGGTAAAGGGGGCGTGCACCCTGTCTTGGGGGATACTCTGCATTTTTTGTTTAAAAGTGGTTTTTAAACATTACAGAGGTGATTTTTGCTTGATATTATGCCCATAAAATGGTTTTTTAAAGGAGTTTAGGCCATTTGAAGGGGGATTTGATCCCAGAAAAAGGCCAGATCTTGAGGGAAGTTGGGATTCCTCATCTGAGCCTTGAAAACTATAAGAACTAGGCTTTTTTAAGCTTATAGGAGACTTTTTGATGCAGGGTTTTGAAGGAGCAGTTTGTAATTTTTTGGTCTTTTCTCATGTTTTGAGAGGCATTTTTCTCATGTTGTTGAGAGGATTTTGATGGTGCATGCATGAATCTGAGTAAGGAGGTCTTGCATAGTAGACATGAAGCATGTAATGTAACAACAAAGAGAATTGCAAGAGAAATTTGAGAATTTTAAAGGTAATAAAGAGGTCCTCCACTTGGAAGTGGGCCCGGAGACGTAGCCAACGATTGGTGAACTCCATTATCAACCTCTTGTCTCTATTTCTCTTTCTATTTTGATTTTCTATTCTCTTCATTTGCAGCATGCATATTAATGGATGATCTCTTTATACATTAATAAGCATCAAGTAAAAGTCACATTTGATATTCCGCAAACAAGATAACAAGCTTATGTATTTCACATTCTTAACGATCCGATGCAAAAAGTACATGAAACTAACTTGCAATTTATCAGTAATACCTTCGTTTTGGGATCAGTGTGGGATGTCTCGGCATAATCTATTGGTCAAGCAAATAAGAAAGTTAAATTTTTTAGTTGTTCGAGAAGACCAGATTGAAGATTCAACTGTAACACACAATATGTAGTCTAGGTGCTTCCACAAAGGAGTAAAAGGTTTACAGACACGGTTTATGCTTAGTGTGCTTACATCAACTTTAAAAGGGTCAATCAAAGAAGAAACCCAACTGAGGAAAAAACAATGAAGAGGAAAGAACATGAAAAGGGAAAAACATAGACAAGGCAACCCCCCAGACCGAACCAAAAATAAATAAAAAACAACTACAACTTACCCTAGTGTTGGTGCTCTTGTCTCTGTCTATTTTATAAAATAAAACATCTGGATATTCAATGCTCATTTTCACCACTTTTGGATAGATAGGCTTACAAGGTCCACAAGTAGTGGTTGAAACAACAACAACAACCTGCAGCCATAGTAAACACAAGGATCTAAGTACCCAATAAAAATAAGCATACCCTTCTCCTACTTACAAGAATGCACATGCCTCTTACCAACTTATCTCCAACATATTGAATATACTTCTCCAATTTCTCCCCTGTTAATGAAATTACATATTAACAGAAATGAGGAATCTAAATCCCTTAACACCCTAAGAAAAAGAGGGGAAAATACATAAATTCTTACTAAAACAATTGCAATATACAATCTGGGCATGTGCAGAAATCAAACCCATGTATGAGACTCTATTAGCTATCTCAGGGTGGATTCAAAGTCCTAATGGAATTCGTTCTAACATCATAACAAACACATATGTCCATAATTATTTTTCACATTCTGCCCATGAATTCATGCATGAATAGAGAAGCAAAATGAAGAAAGTTTATCTTCAATTTGGTTTTGAAATATACATACCATCGTCAGCCCCAATCACATTCCTGTGTTGCCCACTAGCATTATTACTTACAGAGTATCTAATTCTCCTTGATCCCTTCAAGCTAAGACGAGTAGAGGCAGAAAATATGTGTGCGAGGAGCTTCTTGTTTCACTAAAATGGGACAATTTTCCATAATCGACACAGTTAGAACCCAATTTATGCACAAACTTCACAAGGGGTGCAGGGAATGCCCATATGTGAAAGAAAATCCTCCACGGTCGATCCTCCACCGCCTGCCCACTGCCCGTCTGTGCAAGAAAATCCTCCACCGCCCCAGACTCAGTAGTAGTGAGGAGGCAATGAGAAGGTGCATGCAAGAAGATCACCATGGGGACAGTCATCGATTGCAACAATTGCAACGACACCCCATGCATGATTGCAACCACATGACAACCATTGCCTCCACCACCTGTTCCCGTTAGTCGGCGTTCTCTCCAGTAGAGGTTGCACAACATTCTAGTTGATACTGCACAATATTAATGGGGTGATGACATCCTACCACCACCCCCCTGGCTCCTGTATCCGATGTAGCATCAGGCTAATAAAATTTAGCCTTAAACCATGTTTTAATGCCTCAAAATGTGTACCCAAGTAATGAAAATTGCCCAAAACTTTATGTCCCTACTATGGCAGGGACTTAATAATATAATTTAGATAAACTCCTGCAATATATAATCATTAATATAAATTTACATGAAAATAATGCAATATAAGTATGAAGAATATAGAATTTCATGAGCAATAATAATATTTATAATTAAAATTATACTAACATAAATCTATCTAACCCTCCTTATACATATAAACACATATCACTAAAAAATATTTTGTTAATTTTTATGATCCTCATTAAAAAGGAAAAAAATAAAACAACACATTTTATTTTGTTTTATTTTAAAATTTAATTAAATTTATTTATTTACACAATTTACTTAGAAATAATGGAGAAACTATTTGTTAGATAGTTACATAGTTACGATTGTGTATTTATTTAGACCTAGATCCTATTTTCTAGTGATTTGTTCTATCTCCCTCAATGGAATGTATTCCTTTATAAACATGTATTTTTATTGTGGAATTTCAATGGAGTGAGTGGTTCTGCTCTGGATGTCTCTGGGTGTAGTCTATATCACCTGAGAGTAGCGTGATTCATTCATTCAGTTTGTCTTTCCATTTTTTAAGTTGGTATCAGAGCCAGGTGAAGAAGTAGCTAAGGAATGTGAGACATAGTGTCATAGCTTGGTGCGTATCTCTATCTCCATTGAGGAGAGGGTCGTGTGTTGTTGTAATAGATTCGCCATTGTCTTGGAGGAGTTGGATGCATGAAAACAAGTAATGTAGGTGTAATCGTTGTGCAGAGAGACGTTGTTTCCATTCTTCTAGAGAAAATTGTTGCAAGTATGGTCACAATTAGTGAGACACCATTGTAGAGCGTGAGTCATTGTTGGAGATCATTGTTTTTGCCCACTTGGAAGATGTATATCGCTTGAGGTATTTGGTTGTGGTTAAACTACAAGCGTGTGAATAATCATTACCAAGTTTAATTGATCACATGGTTGAGAGTCTTTTCCAAGGAGGGAATCGATCGCTGCTAAGGAGAGAGCCGATATCTGATTCTACATTTTGGAATTGGATGAAAGAAAGACTAGGCCATTTGCCGCCATCTGAGGGATTGTTCGTTGTTGATTCATGAAGAGATTGATCGTTGCATTTTGTTTTTTTACTGCTGTGAAATTGTTTCATGTTGAATGAGCGTTGTTGTGCTAGGCGACTAGAGAAGTGCTATCAAGGAGGAGCTACATGTATGTTAGTCTCATATCAATGGTTGTTGGAGTGAGGAGCTACCTACGTGAAGTCTCAGATCTGCGTGGGGCATAACTGTAGTCATAACTGCGTGAATATTCAATCCATGGGCGTGGCTGAGGGTCGTTGTCGTAGAGTGGTCAGAGTGTCAGCGTTGGCCCATCGCTCTGCTCTCAGATCTCCGAGATATCGTTGTTTCTCACCTGCATGGAGGTATAGTGAAGCTTGCATGGAGTGCCAAAGATTGTTGCACACTGGAGGTGGAAGGAGTTTGCAAACTGGGGCATACCATATCTATCGACATTTCGAGCGTGCATAATTTTTTGACAAAATACTAGGCGTGTGATTGCTGCATTGACTTCTTAGAAGGAGTAGGAGTTTGCAAGGATGGTGAATCCACTCAAAGAAACCTATCTCAATGAAGTCGAGAAATTGGATGGCTCGAATTACACTAATTGGAAATTCAAGATACAGACCCTAATGGAAGGGTATGGTGTATGGATGATCACAAAAGGAGATGAAGCAAAACCCGATGCAGATGGAGGTGCAACAACAACGTTGATCCAAGACTTGGACAGACGGGAAAACGAAGAAAAGGTATTGTTAACAATGTCTGTGAAAGATAATATAATTCCTCATATTATGGATTGTAAGACTTCTATTGATACTTGGAAAACACTTAAGGATTTGTACGAGATTAAAAATACAAATCGAATTATTTTCCTGAAAAGTAAACTGTTCAGTATTAAAATGGAAGCAAATGAGTCTATTAATTCTTTTGTTGCAAGAATTAAAGAGTTGAAAGACAAGTTGGGAGATATAGGAGAGACAATATCTAGTATTCATCTTGTCACAATCACTTTAAATGGAATATCAAAAGATTATCAGATGTTTATAACATGACTTGTAGTAAGGGAAAAGGCTGCCACCTTTGAGGATCTGATAGGAATTTTGTTGCAAGAAGAAGAGAGGCGCATGAACTTCAAGCCTCAAAATCCAGACTTAGCATTATGGAAAAAGAAGAAATTCTCTACAGGGAAACAAGGAGAACGAAGTAAAGTTGGAAGTCCTTTTCAGAGAAAGTCATTTCCAAATCCAAATCAAGCTATGTCATCTAACATAAATGAGCCTAAGTGTTTCTATTGTGTTAGGAATGGGAATCTTGCCAGAGAATGTTATAACAAGAAAAGTGACGAGGCTAGGAATAAATACAAAAAACATACAGGACACTTTGCAAAAGAAAACATGAATTTTGATTCAAAGGATCTCATATTGTTTGTGTCTAATGTTGCATTGTCTGTTGAAACTGATGATCTTGACGCATGGTTTGTGGATTCTGGAACCTCAATTCACATGACATGTAACAATAATTGGTATGCAAACTTTAAAGAAACAAACAATGGTGCCCACATTTATCTCAAATATGGTCATGCATACCAAATCAAGGGATATGGAGACATTCCAGTAACACTGCCAAATGGCATTGTCAGGCATATTCACAATGTTGTATATGTCCCTAGGATAAAGAAAATTTTGATTTCTGTGTCCACAATTACAGATCAGAATTTGAAGGTCAAATTCTTCAAAACACATTGCATAGTGAAGGACTTGTTGGATCATTACATCCCTGTTGCTTTAGGATTCAAAGTTGGAGGTCTATACAAACTTGATGTTACCAGCAAGAATCATCAAGCATTGACTTCCGCAACCATGCCAATAGAAAGTGTTTGGCACGAGAGGTATGGTCATATCAATTATCATGATTTGTTGTTATTACATAAACAAAGTATGGTTGAAGGAGTCCATATGTTGAAGAATGATTATGTTGCTTGTGAAGGTTGTGCATTAGGGAAAATGCACAAAGATGAATTCCCCTCTAATTCTAATAGGAGAAAAAGAGATGTATTAAAACTTGTGCATATTGATGTTTGTGGACCAATGAAGACAAGGTATTTAGGAGGTTCTTATTACTTTCTATTGTTTATTGATGATTGCACAAGGTACACATGGGTGTACTTCCTTAGGAAAAAGAGTGATGTTTTTGAATACTTTAAGGAATTTAAAAACATGGTGGAGAAGCAAATAGGGAATTCCATAAAAATCCTCCATTCAGATCAAGGGGGAGAGTACATATTATGGAACCTCATAAAGTATTGCAAAGATCATGGAATAATACAACAATTTACAGTGCCACACAATCCACAACAGAACGAAGTTGCAGAAAGGAAAAATCGAACTCTGGTGGAGTGTGCACGAAGTATGATGAAAGGTAAGAATCTCTCAAATGTTTTTTGGGATGAGGCCATTAGTACTATTGTTTATTTAAAGAATAGAAGTCCAACAATGTGTTTTGATCATAAAACTCCTTTCAAAGCCTTGAATAGTTCCAAACCAACAATTCATAATTTGAGGGTATTTGGGTGTAAGGCTTTTGCACATATTCCAAAGCAGAATAGGGAGAAGCTTCATGCTAAATCCATCAAATGTATTTTTATAGGGTACTGTTTAGAATTTAAAGCATGTAAACTATTTGATCCATCTACTCACAAAGTGTTTGTGAGTAGAGATGTAATTTTCCATGAGCAGGCAAAAGGAAGTAATGAAAGCAACACTCATGAAGGATGGCATGTTCTACTTGAAGATGAAGAGGTCAAATAAGAAGTTAAAGAGCAACAGTAGCAGGAAGATGTATCGGAAGATGCATCCAGTGACATGGATACATCCAGCAGTGAAGAAGGATCTTCACAAAGTGGAGAAGAAGACACTATCCAATTAAGAAGATCCTCACAACAGGTTCGTCCACCGAAAAAATATAAAGACTATGCCCTGATGAGTAATATTTTAAATGTCATAGAACCCATGAACTTTAATGAAGCTAATGACCATGAAGAGTGGAGAAAATAAATGAACGAAGAATATGATTTCATAATGAAAAATAAAACTTGGGAAATGACTACATTACCTAAAGATAAAAAACCCATAGGATGTAAATGGATATACAAACCCAAATTTAAAGTAGATGGTAGTATAGATAAATATAAAGCAAGATTGGTGGAAAAAGGGTACTCACAAAAGGAGGGCATTGATTATGAAGAAATATTTTCACATGTAGCTAAACTAAATACTCTCATATTGTTAATCGCATTAGCTACAAAGTACCATTGGAAGCTTCACCAATTAGATGTAAAAATTTGTTTTCTGAATGGTGAGTTGAAGGAGGAGGTTTACCTTACTCAACCAGAGGGGTTTGTGAAAAATGGTTAGGAACATTTAGTATGTAAACTAAAGAAAACTTTGTATGGGTTGAAACATGCACCTAGGTCATGGTATGAGAAGATGGATTCCTTATTTCTTTAACAAGGTTTTATGAGGAGCAAAAGTGATCCAAATATGTATACCAAGTTTGATAAGAAGGGGCATGTTGTATTGATTTCCTTATATGTTGATGATTTATTTATTACAAGAAATTCCAACAATTTGATTAATGGAATTAAGGAGCAGATGCCACATGTATTTGAAATGAAAGATCTTGGTGAGTTACATTACTACCCAGGTCTTGAAGTTTGGAGAAATGTTGGTCAAAATTTTGTTTCTCAGGGTAAATATGTCAGAGAAGTACTTAAGAAGTTTAAGATGGATCAGTGTAAAGTCGATTTTATTCCAATGCAGTAGAGCATAAAACTCTCTCGTGATGATGGTTCAAAGGAGGTAGGGTACAATGTATAGATAGATGGTGGGAAGCTTGAACTATCTTGCTACAGCCAGACCTGGCATAGCATATTATGTTAGTGTTTTAAGTCAGTTTATGACAAGACCTATAGAAATCCATTGGAATGCAACAAAAGGGTTACTCATGTATCTTAAATGAACAATTGATTATGGTTTTAAATTCACTATTCATTTGATGTTGAGCTGACAGGTTACTCAAATTCTGATTGGGCTGGCAATCCGGATGATCGGAGATCTACTACAAGATATGATTTTATTATTGGATCCAATATTGTTTCATGGAGCAGTAAAAAACAACCTAATGTATCTTTGTCATCTACTGAGGCAGGATATAAAGCTTTGTGTGCAACTACTTGTGAAGTTGTTTGGTTAAGAAGACTTCTTCGAGATGTTGGAGAAGAACAAAGGAAAGCTACAATGACCAAATGCGTTAACCAGAGCTCAATCAAGTTGGAAAATAATCTTGTTTATCATGCAAGGACAAAGCATGTTGATGCTCAGTTTCATTTTGTTCGAGAAAAGATGCAGTCTAATGATGTTGCTTTAATGTATTGTAATACCTGTGAACATGTTGCTTATATTTTCACTAAACCTCTTAGGAAGATAAAATTTGAATTGTTTATGGGGATATTAGGTGTGGAAGTCAATCATTTCTCCATTAAAGGGGAGACTTAGAAATAATGAAGAAACTATTTGTTAGATAGTTACATAGTTACGATTATGTATTTATTTAGACTTAGATCCTATTTTCTAGTGATTTGCTCTATCTCCTTGAACCGAATATATTCCTTTATAATCATATATCTTTATTGTGGAATTTCAATGGAATGAAAAGTTTTGCCATTCATTCAATTTGTCTTTCCATTTTTTAAATAATTTCTTCTTTACTTATTATAAAGTTACAATTACAATTCATCAAATATGAATAAAGAAATTTACATGTTAATCTTTACATCTATTTTTATCTCTTTTAATGTCTTAATATTCTTCATAATGTTTTGTATATTTAAAAACACATCACTATATTTTAATGTTTTATACTTGACGAATAAAAAGACAATGACAAAACCATACACTTTATTTTATTGTATTTGGAAAAAAAAAAAAAATTCTTTCCTCAATATTTTAATTTTTTATAAAATTGCAATTGATAAGACATAGAGGGGTAAATTCATGTTAATATTTATATTTATTTTTCTTTTCCTTAACATCTTAATACTCTTTAAAATATTTTATATAAATTCATTATTATAAAATAAAATAAAATTTGATTTTTTTAAATATTTAAAATTATATAAAAAAAATTAATAAAATAAAATTATATAAATTTTATTTTTATATATAAACTTTGTATTTTTCTTTTCACATGATCAACACAATGTAACTAGAGTCTGTGATAATGAATTTCAGATTTCTATTCAAAGATATTTATTTAACTGGAGTCTCGGAAAATGAATTTTAGATTTCTATTCAAAGATATTTATTTAACTTTGAGCGAAAAGCCATAGAGATGCGGATTCCAATGCCGCAATATTCAATGTATTGATCACTTAGCATATAGTGAAATTAAAAAATTTAAAAATTTTAAACATTGATGATTATTATAAAGTAAACAAATATAAAAATCGTAAGTCAATTGAAATTCATGCGTTGATTGTATGGTAAGAGCAAAGTTCATTTGAAAATCTTAAAAGACGATTTAGTTTGAACCATAGTTAGTAACTCATAATCATAGTTTCAACTATTCTCTACACCGAGTGGGAAGATAACAAGCAAGGACTTTCTAGGCGCTTCAAAGTTTTCTACTCTTTGCATGAATTATTTTTCTTAATTTGATGACAATTTCTTTCTATGAAGATTAGTTTTGATGTTTGAAATTACGCTGGAATCCTGGCTAAAGACTTGGGGTAATGGAGCATTAGCTTTTATTTTTGATAATTTGTAATGTCAGCAATGAATTTACTCTATATTGTTGTCAGAGTTTTTGAGATGATAGCTGAAAGATGTTTAATAGAGATGTAATCCTATTATATTTACTAATATAAAGAGTAATTTTCTTTTTTGGAAAAAGAAATGCAAAAGTAGAGGGGATATTTATACGAGAGACATTTACCAAGTGAAATATGGGAGTGGATAGACTTTTTGAAGTGCAAAATTGGTAAGGAGTCAACATGGTTCGAATTTAAACTTGTTACAAAGAAATTTTAGGTAGGTAATTTCATTCACCTTAACAATATTTAAGTTTTCTAGATGGATTTACAAATTTCTTGAAATATAGATTTATTTTTATTCATATTTACAATTCATTTCAACAAAATAAAAGGGTTTAAAACTCACTTTTAATGTTGGGAACCTAGCTTTGTTGTTGTTTCGCTCCAACATTTTGTTGCTACAAACCTTAACAAGAGGTGTTTAGTTCTTTTACCATTTCACAATACTATTTATTATTTTAGGGCTTAGAGTATTTGTATTTTTGGGTGTTTGTTTGCATTGACGATGTTTTTTATGTAAAGAATATCTTAATGGATTGGGCTCCTCATTTCCTTGAATAAAACATGGGTGCTAACATGTTACTTCTCAAGGTAGAGCATGGGGGCGTGGGATACTTGTATAAATGATAACCAAGAGACCCAAAAATCATGCTTATACGTGTAAGTAATGTATTTAACAGGCTCAATATCAATTTGGGATATTGATGACCAAATTGGTGCTACAATAGATGCCCCTTAATGTGTAAGATTAGAAGAGAAACTAATGGCCAAAACACATTTTCATTTAAAGAGATGATTTTTCGAAGAATCAAGGAGGAGTTTGGGATTCCAGAGATGAAAGATTCACCTACAGGCACAAAACAAGGTATCAAAAAAATATCCTCCCTAAGGCGGATATACCCATGTTCAATTAGACAATATAAGTATGGCCTCCAAATCAATTCCAAGGATAATTCATAAGATATAAACTGTAAAATCTTGGCATGAATAAATACATAGCGGGTCCATGCAAAAATAAGATCATAGCCATGAATGATATATGTCTATATGTACATCTAAAGGACAATTGAAATTGTACTATAGACAATGGTTCTTCATAGTACCAGTGTAATATAAAAATTGGTACTATAAAACAACTCAAGCAGTAGAATCGATAAGGGATGACACCCAAGCCCAATATCTTCAACCTATATCAACCAAAATGTATAAATCTTCACCATGTGAATAGATGTGTCCTGTCACTAGCCATTGATGCATATCATTTCTGGACACAGGGTAGCCCATCGATAATGATAATGGGTGCCAAGGTACATAGTGTATTCAAATAAGGGTGAATACATCTTTTGATGGAAAACAATTAATATAATTAGTTGATCAGAGGACATTGATGAAAACCCATTGTTGAATGCAAGTTCCATGGTATTAAAAGGATAGGCTAGATACCAGTCACAAAGAAAATGAGTAAGATTCAATGAGGCGAGATTAGTCGAAAGGAGGACCATAATGATTCCCACATCAACCAACATAATAAAAGATTAGTAGATGATGATTGATTTGAAGTATTGGACAAGAACATTGAAAAATCATACCACCAAGTACAACATTTTTATATTCCAATGAAAAATACCATAGGAGAAGGACCCCCATATCAACAATTAGGAACGAAAATCATTGTTAGAGGAAAGATGTTCCACCAATAAAGAAAATCATTGTAAGAGGTTAGGTGTTCCACCAATATTGAAAATGGAACCTAAGGTACAACATGAATTCCACTAGGTGAATAAATGTTTTGACATTGAACATAAGGGAAATCAATCCATTAGTGACCATTAATGAATGTGATCTACTAAACTCTAGGAAACCTACTAATAATGATAATATGTTCTAGGATGATATTTATCCCTACAACTATCCCCCAAAGCAATGTGTTGAAGTTGATAGGAGTAAACCCATTAGCAAGAAGAAAATAATAAATCCTTCTACATTGGCACAATCTAATAAAAGAATTGGATGTGAATGTAAACCAATATTTACTTGACTCAAGGAATGGCCGACATGGATGGTCAAAACAACTGAGAAATTATTGACATGGATAGTCAGGACAACTAAGGAATGATCGACAAAGGTTTTCAACTTAGAACTTCCCTTGAATAAAAGTGCCACATAATAAATGTATTAGGAAATAGTTGACACCAAAAAGAGATCAATGATACACACAGTTGATGCAACATGAATTAAGGAACAACTCCATAAAGACTAGAAGAGTATCCAATGAGGAGGAGTTTGTTTACAAACTCAAAACCATGGTGCAAATCCTAAAGAAATTTTTATTCTCAACTACAAATATAACAAACTCATCTATAGGTTCTTTGGTCAAGGGAAGTGCAAATGGCTACCATAAATTCATAAGATGGAATTAAAGGTCTTGATTCTATTAACTCCTTTTGTTGATTAAAGAGTATGCCTTCCTTGATAGTCTATCTATTGAGCACAATTCATAAATGGAATGATTGGTTTAGTTCATATACTAGTTCATGTAGTTGATGGAAATAACCCTAATCTTAATTCTCTTGTGGTTCAAGCTTCAAATGCGAGATATGAGAAGACCACGGTTCGGATGCTTTGGCCCATGTGATATTTTGTATAGACCATATTTTATGATTGAATTTGTTATCCCCCTTTCTCTTTTTATAATATTTGATATTTTTGTGCATTTTTAATATTATCAAAACCTGAAAAAGAATAAAAGGGTGATCAAATATAGTAGAGGAGATGGGTGTCACAAGAAGCAATGAATCAATCCTAGTACAATAGGGGTATAGACGAGCAACCAAATATAAGAAATCAAGAAGTGGATGCCTAATCGAATGTCTCCTCCAAGACAACATGTTTTGGCATGCAATTTCTTTGAGTAAGGGAGAACCTTGGAAAATGATGAAATGCTGATTAGTAAGAAGCAGTGAGCAAAGAAGTGCAACAAGTAGCATAAAACAATGCACAATAGAAAAAAACCAAATATAAATATGGAAATCCCCATGGGAATGGTTAGAAATAGACGAGAAAACTGAGTGTAGTTCATAATGCAATCTCAAACTACAAAGGGTCCTCGTCTTCTCATGAAAAAAATGATAAAGGATCCATGTGGGAAAAGGGTGCTACACTAGGGGATCCCATCATATGATATCACTTATGTTGGGATAGTGCACAATGAAAATAAAATGCTAATGCACCAATATACGATGGGGTCGGCACTTCAATGAATTTGGGTGGAAAAAGGTTTAAGTGCATTGAAACAAAAGGGAAAACTAACCATGTATATAATCTCCATAATACACATAACTAGGTAAAATAATACATAAAACATGATCCCAAAACAACTGTGAATCTAAATTGAAATCCTACACCCAAGAAACAAAAATACCAAGATCATGTCTCAAAAATCCAGAAAAATAAATCTACTAAAATTTTCTAGGACATGGAAATTATTAACCTCTATATACTCAATAATATCATATCAACAATGGAGTATATTATGAAGACTCAATAACACCAACATCTAAGGATCTACAAAGAGAGACCAAACTCAGAAGGAAAATTAATATTTTATTCAATGAAAAAATTTGTATAAACATACTAGATGATGCCAAGGTCTAGGGATCTACAAATGGAGAGATCGAACTTAGAAGGAATATCAATATTGAATTAATGGTGGAGTCTAGAGAAATAGACTCAAGAATGCTAAATTTTGAGGATCTACAAATAGAGAGATCATACTTAGAAGGAAAACCAACATGCAACTCATTGTGATAGAATCTAAAGACTCAAAAATGTCATGTTTTGAGGATCTATAACTAGAGAAATTAGACTCGTAAGGATAATCGTTGTTGGATTCAATTGAAAAAACATCCAAACTAGGGAGATCATCCCAAGAAATAACAAAACCAATCATGGCCTCCATGCAAGTTTATTTGAGGGGAGGACATCATCTCAAAGAGAATATACGTTAAAACATTCAATTAGACCAGAGGGGGGTGATGGGTCAATGAGGTATTCCAACAATAATCAGTTAATTTCATAGAATCCTCATCACAAAAATTTTGAGGTCTAAAATAAGTCTCAAAAATAATAAAATAATAGTTAAAATAATAAAATAAGAGTTATGATTTTTCAATCAGAAAGAAAGAAAATTACCTTTTTATCATATTTTCAACTTATATCCTTATAATTTTACTTAAACTTCAAGTGTAGGAACTCATTTGATGCAAAATTAAATTACACATCCAATGAGTATGCACTCTGCATACTTTTGATAGACCCACAGTGAAATAAACTGGAACTACATGGAAAAAAGTGAAAATATTCACATTTTTTCATGTATTTCCAATTTATCTCGTTGCGGGTCTATCAAAAGTATGCAATGCGGGTACTCGTTAGATGAAAATTTTAATTGTGTATCTAACAATGCCTACACATGAAGTTTGAGTAAACCTATAAGGAGAAAAGCCAAAAATACAATTAAAATATTTTTTTTCCCTCCAGAATTATTTACCCTTATCGTTGGCATCATCATCTTGAATCCTATTGGTTCTTTTAAAGTTGATGTTGATAGCACATTTTTTTAGGCTCATTTCTTAGCTCAAACTTTCTTTAATGAAGGGCACTTAAATTTTCAATCCATGTCTATAATGCTTTAGAGGTGCTATGCACTGTATGTGCAACCACAAGGTATCATCTTGTGAAGATGTGTTGTCTTATCCTATGAAAGATATGAAACTAATTACTTCAACGATTAACAAAATGAACACAACGAATTTTTGCATGTTAGGTGAAGGAAATTTAGTCTACCACAACCCATTCAAAATCAAAATATCCAGAACAACCATGGTTGTCTCTGAATAAAGGAAACTTGTTGTAGAAAACCCTCCAATTGAAATAGATCCATAAAAAACAATATTGATGATGATGATTAACATTCACTAAGATCAAATTGGCTTATCGGAACTTAAGAGGGTAAGTGATTAATTTAGATTCTTTAGAATTTTGTTTCTATACTCAAAAAGCATTAAGAGAATCTTTCCAAGATCACTGTAGTTTTGTTGAGTCAAGAGGTTAGGAAGGTTGGTAGTGTGACAAATATTTTGAAAATGAGATCTAATATGGGTATAAGTTGGACAATCTAAGAGAAAGTTATTTTCATCTTCAACCTTCTTAGTGTCACGAAGGTGACACATTCTTTCATCCCATGATGTTTTAGGAATTGACCAATGCCCAGTTTCACTATCAAGCTCATGAGAATTTGTTCATATCTTAGCAGTGTTTTTTCTTTTTCTTTACACTTGTCAAAACAGATAGATAATTTTGATATTCTAGATTAGGGTTGATTACATCCTTATAATACATTAATTTTATTTTTTCCTCTAACTCTTTATCACACCACATTTTCTCCTTAAATTTTGATTTGATGATATTTTTAATAGTATATTTATTCTGCAAAATGGTGTCTTCCATGATTCCCCAATAGTTTAGCCAAGACCGGGCATCTTTATTCCATCCTCGCTTCAGTCGATGGTGGTTACGAATCAAATTCGAAGCAATTTTAGGAAGCCAATTGTCCTCCATGTTGTTTAAATTGTTCTTATACATTATGTATCTAGTCATAGCCATGCTCTCAATGGGAGATATGCTTGTTTCTAAGAGGAGGATGGGATAGCGTGTATTTCCTTTAATTTTTAGATTATAGGTTATAAAATTCTTTTGTATTTTCTCTATCTTTCTCCGGGATTCACGAGAGATACTACAGCCCCAGACTTCACATCCATAAAGAATAATATGTGTAACAAGAGTCTCAAATATGAGTTTATTCTTATCCCAACTCCAAAGATCGATTGATTTACAATTGTTTTCAAGCCCATAATAAGCTTTCCATCCCATAATAATCTTTTTCTCAATGCTATAATTCCAATTGAGTTTGTGGTGAATATCAATTCCAAGATATTTGTATGAAGTCACTTCCTCCAAGTTATTGTTTTCATATACGAAGGTATCATAAGTGATCTTATTGGATTTAATAATCATGACCTTATTCTTATAAATATTAACATTCATACCCATATTGGAGGAAAAATCCTTGAGGATTATTAGTTGGTTTTCAAGATCACGGGGACTCATTGCCATAAGAATGATATCATTGACATAAAGAAGAAAATTAATGACTATACCAGTGAGAGTAGGGTCGACAGAACCTGCTTTTTCCAAGCAATCTTCTAACTTGTCAATGTATATGCCAAAAAGGGTAGGGGACAAGGGACAACCTTGTTTGACTACAATATTGCATTTAATCTCTTTCGAACAACCCTCAGTGTTTTTAAACTGAGCAATAATGTTCTCATACATCCTTATTGCAGAAACCCTCAACTCGAGAGGCAATTTTATCTCTTCCAACCTATTCCAAAGGTTTTTCCTAGGAACCATGTCAAAAACTTTTCTAAAGTCAACAAAAAATATTAGTTTTATTATTGTGGAGCTCCTATGCAATGATCCTAAAGGTAACAAGATGGTCCACAGTTGAATGATATCTCCTAAACCTGACCTGTCCTTTAGATATTTTATCGTGAATTTCTAGCCAAAGGCTAATCTTATTTTCCAAAATAATTCCATAAAGCTTGGCTAAAATCGGGCTAATCATAATGGTCCTATAATTAGAGGGAATGTTTCTATCACCATTTTTAAAAATAGGAACAATGAGGCTTTATGTCCATGATTTAGGGAAGCCTTGCTTGACTGATAAATTGAAGAGCTTGTGTACATGAGGGATAAGGATAGGCCCTCCAATTTTAAAAATTTTAGCCTGGTAGCCTTCAATGTCCTTAGCTTTCCCATTTGCAAGTCGCTTAACCCCAAACTCTATGTCATCTAAAGAAAAAACTTCATCCTCTGTAGGGACAATAAGAATGGTGTCCATGGCATTACGGAACTTGTGAAGATTTTTAAGGTAGGAATTCCAAGCCCTTAAGGGAATCATATCATTTTCTTTAGTATTGCAGTTTAGAATTTGGCTCCAGAACATCTTAGGATCCAACTTAGATAGTTGTGAAAGTTTCTCTTGACTTTTATTGATATAGTACATTTTTTTTCCTTTTAATTAGGGATTTGTATGTATTGATCTTATCAAGTTTTAAGGACTCATTAGAAGCATCACTAATGGGTTTCCTAGCAATTTTACATTCTTTATCATACCAAGGGTTGTGTAACAAACCTTGTCATTACGACAACAAGCCTCACATAACAAGTGCAATTTTTTTTTTTTTAGTGTGTGGGTGTAGGAAGGTAATAATGACAATATACTCAACATCCCATCACGACGACGAACACAATGCATGCAACTCATGCCACAATAAAAATAACTACCTAA
Source organism: Picea engelmannii (assembly GCA_009831015.1). NCBI lineage: Eukaryota > Viridiplantae > Streptophyta > Pinopsida > Pinales > Pinaceae > Picea > Picea engelmannii. Next base: position 47,473 of record ML804722.1, read on the forward strand.
CATAAAAGCACATCAAGCACCTGGAAGAAATGTACGACATTCAACCAACGAAAAATAAGAATGACTACCCAAGAATGACTACCCACCCGTCCTACACTGCAATGGTTAGGAACTCCACGACACATAAGCAACGCTCAAGCCCAGGTTCCCATCGATTTTGAACATTTAAGGTCTCAAGGCTGGCGACAATTCTGCGGAACAAGGAGGTGTCTACATCCCGCCCGACACAAGAGACCAAGCCTACTAAGCTAAGGACAAACAACCTAACAACCCCACACACCCAAAATTAATTACACAAGCAACTAGAACCCTTACAGTGAGCCACCAATCACATTAAATGTTTACAAAACCAAGTACAAACATTAATTATAATGAACAACAACACTCACACAGGAAGCACATACTCCGATCAAGTTATCGTTCGCCTCTATCCAATAGGGAACGCCATGATCCCCTCATCCGGGATCATGACGTCCCCAGGCGACAGGCGCGATGATCGCCCTGAAGAAACACAATCCTATTTGGACCGACGACTCAAGAAAACCAATGTGCTAGAAGATCGGATGCACTATCGAATCAAAATACATCTAACCCAAGCCCTAATCGACGCGTGTTGAAGCTTGGCGAAAATAACATTCCTAAACTATCCAACCACAAAGTTGAGCTTTCTTGAACCGAGACCCCCAAACGATAGGATTTGATGCCTATGCAATCTTTTACAATAATGTTATGAGATCCATTTTTAATGGTTACATCCCTTATAGAGAAAATGCTAAAAGATGAACATGACAAATTACACAATTAGGTATGTAAAAAGCTTGGTAAATTACACTTTTACTGAAAATTTTATTACTTGCAAACTAAGATTTCTCATTGGATCGGATACCCAACTAGTTGACGTTCGGTGCACATGTGGACCTTAGAGAGTCCAGTATTAACATATAAAGGTGATATCAACAAAGGTTGAAATCACTTTAACATTAACATTTGACTTTACAGTTCTTAGCTTCACTGCTAGGTAGGATATTTTGACTTTGCTACAATTTGTATTTCCTACCAAGAAAATAACTTCTAAGGATTTGAAACCTTTTCCAATTATTACAGTGGTTCATCACCATTTGGTAATGCTCACTTTTTCACGTCCCTGGCCAAATGCAATGATTCTGACTGTTTCATAGCCTATAGCTATGTTGTCTTCCTACAAGAATTTTAACTTGCATCTTGTAGATTCAACGACCATATCAGGGCATTAAAACGCTAAGCTTAAAGGATTAAAATTAAAATCAACTCAGAGCATTAACACGCCAGAATCAACGACTATACCCGAGCATTAAAATGCCAGTCTTAAAGGATTAAAACTCAGTTCAGTTTAGAGCAATAACATGCCAGATTCAATGACTATACCAGAGCATTAAAACTCCAGTATTAAAGGATTAAAACGCATGTTAAATAAGCAAATAAAAACGCATAACTAAAGGGATTATATGGAGTAAGAAGAATATTAAATTCGCTAATTAATTTCATCCTTAAACAACACTTTAAATGCAGACATGTTCATATTAAAAAAACGCAGCCATGAAGGCGGGGTGAATTCGCCCAGAGGTCGTGGGGTAACCCTATGTGATTCGCTAAGGAATCGTGGTGGCAATACGGTGTAGAGAGCCATGAAATCGTGGTGTGAAGGCTGTGTGTGTGCCATGAAGATGGTGGTGTGAAGCTGGTGTAATAAATCGTTGTCCACCCAATATATATACAGAAAATAGTAGTGAAATGGAGCACGAAATTAGCTGTGAAATAGAGCACGAAATCACAATCTTTAATGTAAAAACCAAGGGTAAATTCGTTGTAAATCTAGGTGCAGTAATGATTAAAATCGTTGTCGAAGATGAACTTGGAATCGTTGTCCATTAATGGATTAACCAAACAAAACGTATATCACTGCCCTTTTCATCCAGGAGTTATCCCATCCACTGTCTAAAAACATAACCGTCTTGTAATCAACAATCATCAATATCGCTATAAAAAGAAAATTGCTATCATGAAAAAAAATACAGGGATAATGCCCTCATTGGATCGATATCATTAAATAACACAAGGAATACATCACATGTAAAGTTTACTGTAGCATATATTTGTTGTCTGTGGTTAACACGTTATTGTTGTCCAGAATTTGTGATGAGGTTGTCTAGATATATAACACGTTGTCACTAGTAATCGATTCATTGTCATGCAGAGCAGAAGAGAACAATCCATTGTCCAACACAAAGCAACATAACGGTAATGAAATGCAGTCTGAGGTGGTCAACGCAGAGAAAAAGGATGCAAGTATCACTGTAAAATCCGGTGGGAGTATAGGTGAAACGCAGGTGTAAAAACATTAGGTAAACTCACAGAGAAAAACATTAAATGTAGGTTTAAATCGTTACCAGGAAGGGCATTAAAAATGCAGAGTTCATTTCATCAACACAGAGGGTAAAAGTGGATCACGAAAGGAAGGGATAAACAATCACAAAATTATCCATTCGCAAGGGCGCAATACCACCAGTCAACCAGGAATAATCAGAAGGGGTAGACGGATAATAGGTTCATCCTTCGCTTCATCATCCTCGTACAAAAAAGTAGGGCCTTGAGATCCATAGGTATTTTAAAGCTAAGGCGATGACCGTAGATCAGGCTCCTGGCCGACTGCTCAGGCGAGGACTGGTGAACTAGGGACGAAGGCTAAACAACCACAAAGGTCACAATCAACACAACAAGGTGGTCAAGACATGCGGGGAAATAAACCATGAGAGTCAATCTATCATCGAGCTAGGCTAAGAAAATTTCAAAAAATCATCTAGACGATCAGTTCACTCACCCAAGCAAAAATGCAGATTCAAGAATAAGTTCTAAAACAATTTACCATACAAAACTAAGAGAGCGTACCATTGCCTGATCGCCCGCTCTGAATGACGTCCCGTGTGCTTCGTGCAACTCCTGCTTGCCGACTGACAAGACTTCACTGGTACCTCCCAGCCAATGCTAGGGGTACTCTTCTTCCCCCTTAGCCCCCTGAGCCGCAAAGGGGCCACGCAATCACTATCCAGAGATTTCGACTAGCTCCCAGCTCGCCTCGCAAGGCCAAGCTACCACTCCTCACCGAGCTGGGTATCCCAACTCCCACAAGTTAAGTCAGTCAAGTGGATATTTCTGCAGCGTAATGTTACGCAAACAGAAGAAGATCCTTCATCCTTCTCCTTCCTTCATTATATAGAGTTTCGAACTTCCTTTCTTTCCTAAAATCTCATTTAATTAAAGTTTTAAAAATAAATTCCTAAAAAATTCCTCTCCGTACAAGTGTCCCCCATCCCCTACATTCCTCCATAAATTAATTTCTTTAATTAATTAATCATCTTTATTTCCCTCACCCACCTAGAGTTACTCCTAGAATCACTCCTAGGTGTCCCCAAATTCTCTTACAGGTTTTAATGGCTTTTCCTATTATTAAATTGCTAGTTCAGTTTAAATTAGAGAGCTCTTAAATGGTAGATACTTTTCTAAGTTTGACTTTCCGCTTTTCCCCTTATGTTCCCCTTTTTCCCTTTTTATGTTTACCTCTTTTCCTAGGTTCCTAAATTTTTAGATTTTTCCCTCTTTCCCCTTTTTGTTAGAACTCAAAAAGGCAGGTGTGGAAATTAACCCCCTTTTTCCCTTTTCTCATTAAATTAATATATTTTAAATTATCATAAAATAGTAAAACGATTAATTCCGTTTTTAAATTTTAATGCAACAGATTTTTTTTTTTATGAAACAATTAATTTCTTACTCCCTTCGTGTTACAAGATTTAACGAAGGTCATAATTATTATTTATGTGGTTTTTATTTTTATTATTATTATTATTATAGAGAGATAAATTTTATCACTAGCATTGTTTAGACTTAAACCTTAAATTTTCGTGATGGGCGACATTTTATTAGGGAAAAATGTTTTTTTTTTTAATTCTTATCACATTGATCATCCTATGGCTGTATAGGTTCATTCATCTATCATCAACACCGCGACGTGCCCTTTAGGATGCACTAGGTGCTCCAAGGGTGTCACTCGCCCTAATATGTTTCCCTTGCGCGGCGTGCCCTTCAGGACGCACTACGTGCTCCAAGGGTGCCACTCACCTCTTGACTGCCTTGCTAGACATCAAAAACCCCTAGAGTCAAAACTCCGCTAGGTGAACTTGTGGGAGACTAAGGGCCTCTAAGGAATAAGGCCCTGGCCTTATTGCGTGACCCTTAGAATCATCGTGAGCGACTATCGCAGTCTGTCCTCATAGCATCGTGAGTCCTCTCGAACTAGGTAAACATTAACCTACAGTTCGAGCCACAGCGAGAGTGCTAGTAGGCTATGGCAGGGTTGTTGTCCACACCTCTCCCTCAACATCTTTGGTAGTCGTGCGTGACCCCTTTACTCCACATGTGAGTCTAGTCAGCAAGCTATCATCAACCTGCATCATCAACAAATCATGTCAGAATATATCCATATCATATCATCTAATCAGATGCACTAATATCACAGTAAAAAAATCAAACCCCAATGGCAAACTCCCTGACTCGATCCGGAGTCCAAGGGGTTCCATCGATGCCTCTACATCCTTGAGGTCCAAAATCCTACACACTCAGTAAACCGAGTTAATAGCACCTATCTATGTCAATGTAGTAAAACAACATGTCACCAACCCATAATGCCTCATAATCAAAATCAAACTTTTTAATAGCATAACAATCCGGATCACTTGCGAGCAAGTGTCCTTAAAGAATAAGTTCGCTGAGTGCGCTAGAGCAGGATGTTACATACACCCCCTCTTGGTCTAAACTTCATCCCAAAGTTTCACAGTATATATGCCAAAATAAAGTGTATCACAGTATCATATATCTATCTATCAAACAAAAATGGAAACTACTGGCGCATATCATATGTGTCCTCCCAGGTCGCCGAGTGCGGACTATAATTGTCCCACTGGACCTTGACCTGATCTATCATTCGACATCGTAGTTTTCGAACGCGATGATCCAAGATGTAGATCGACTCAGTCGTGAGTGCCCCCTCGTCCGATACCTGCAAGGAAATTATGTCAATAACATGTGTAGGATCACTAATATAATGTCTCAAAACAGATACATGAAAAACATTATGCATACGCCTCCCTCAAAGAATCAGGCAAGGCTAGTCGATAGGCCACGGGCCCCTTTCTCTCCACAATCTCGAAAGGTCCCACAAACCTAGGAGAGAGTTTAGCTCCCTTCCCAAACTTGATCGAACTCTTATGCGGTTTAACCCGCAAGAAGACTCGATCACCAACCTCATAACTATGGTCGACACGGTGCACATCAGAATAACTCTTTTGTCGATCCTGCGCTTCTTTAATCCTTTGTCTTAATGTTTGCATTTTCTCTTCCATTTCTTAGATCGCTTCTGGTCCCACCAGGACCCTATCCTCAAGTCAATCCCAACTCAAAGGCGTCTAACATGCTCGCCCATAAAGAAACTCGAAAGGCGCCATCTTAATGGTGCTCTGGTAATTGTTGTTGTAAGCGAACTCCACTAGTGGCAAGAATTCTTCCCAACACTTTTGTTGGTCCATCACGTACATGCGCAACATGTCCTCTAAGGTCTGGTTCATTCATTCAGTTTGTCTGTTAGTCTCCGGGTGATACGGAGTACTAAAGTTAAGTTAGGTTCCTAAGGCCTCTTGGAAACGCGTCCAAAATCATCGAGTAAACATTGATCCTCGATCGGATATAATCCTCTTAGGCACGCCATGCAGCCTCACAATCTCACTAATGAAAACTCTAGCTATGTCAGGTGCCTGATACATCATACGCATAGGAATAAAGTGAGCACTCTTCGTCAGAGTGTCTACTACTACAAAAATCGAGTCATGTCTCCTTGCCGTCAGTGGCAATACAACAATAAAATCCATCGAAATAACCTCCCATTTTGATTCTGGAATAGCGTGTGGTTGTAGTAATCCTGCTGGGTGTTTATGTTCAGCCTTTACTTGCTGACATTCTAGACATCTAGCCACATAGTTGACTATGTTTTCCTTCATTCCCTTCCATAAGGATAAGGGTTTAAGGTCTTCCCTCATCTTCGTGATTCCCAGGTGGGCCATGTAAACTGCTCTATGAGCCTCGCTCAGGATCAACATCCTCAACTCGTCGTTCGGCGGTAGGTAGATACGATTTTTAAACCTCAATAAACCATCGCTATCAAATGAAAATCCTTCAAATCGTGGTACCATCATTGTGTTTTGTCCGATAAAACCCTCGACCGCTTTGTACCATTCATCGTCATGCTGTAAAGTTAGAATCTTTTCACGTAGATTTGTTTGAAGAGGCAGCACCGAAAAGATGCGTTGTCTCCGACTTAATGCATCCGCCACTCAGTTCATTGTTCCTTTTATGTAAGTAATCTCGAAGTCATACTCGCTAAGCAATTCCGACCAACGCTGTTGTCGCGCGTTCAGGTTGCTTTGCGTAAAGATGTGTTGTAGCCCATAATGGTCAGTCTTTAGTTCAAATTTTCTTCCAACAAGGTAGTGTCTCCAAACCTTCAAGGCATAAACGATGGCTAACAACTCCAAATTGTGCGTCACGTAGTTCTCCTCATGCCTTCTCAGTTTCCTCGAAATGTAAGCGATCATTCGTTCATCTTGCATCAAGACCCCGCCTGAGCCTTCCTTGGATGTGTCAGTGCATACCAAGAAGTCCGCATCTATGTCAGGGACCTTTAGTATCGATGTTGTCGTCAACAACTCCTTGAGCCTCCAAAATGCTTCCGCGCATTTCTCGGTCCAAACAAACTTCTGGTTTTTCTTCTGCAATTCCGTGATCGGATTTTCTATCTTTGAAAACCCCTCAACGAACCGTCGATAGTATCCTACTAAACCCATGAAGTTACGCACTTCCGGGACATTCGTTGGATCAGGCCATTCTATAATGGCCTCGACCTTTGCTAGATCCACAACGATAGCTTCACCGGAGATGACATGCCCTAAGTAGTGAATCCTCGATTGATAAAAAGAGAATTTGGACAACTTCCCATACAATTTGTACTCTCGCAGACACTGTAGTACCAAGTGCAAGTGCTCGTCATGCTCCTCCATCGTCCGCGAGTAGATCAAAATATCGTCAATGAATACTTGGACGAACTTGGCCAAGTACTCGCGGAACACCCCATTCATCAAACTCATAAATACCTCTGGGGTGTTTGTCAGTCCAAACGGTAAAATAGTAAACTTGTAATGCCCAAACCTCGTCTTAAAGGTGGTCTTAGGGACATCATCCTCCTTGATCTATAATTGGTGATACCCTGATCGCAAATCGATCTTGGAGAACACTTGCGATCTTGGAGAACACCGTCGTGCCCTTCATTTGATCGAACAGATCATCAATCCTTGGCAACAGATATTGATTCTTGATCGTGGCCTTGTTCAATTGACGGTAGTCAATGCAGAGCCTCCATGACCCATCCTTCTTTCATATGAAAATAACAGGCGCACCCCACAGTGACATGCTTGGACATATCAGTCCCAGGTCCAACAACTCCTTTAGTTGCATTTTCAACTCTTGTAACTCCGGGCTTGACATCCAATAAGGCGTTCTAGCTATCGGTTATGTTCTCGGTTTTAGGTCTATAGTAAAATCCAATTCCCTCTCCAGCGGCATCCTAGGTAACTCCTCCGAAAATATGTTCGAAAACTCTCTCACCACTGGAAGGTGTTCTAAACCTTCCGCTAATCCCTTCTCGTTTAATGCAAGGATCACATAAATCTTGCACCCCTTGCGCATGCTCTTCCATAGCTGTAAGGAAGAGATGAACCTCAGGGAAACTCCCTGGTTCCATCCTACAATCACATGTGTCTGTCCCTCGTCATTGACCAAGCTCAACCATTTCATATTACAGTTGAGTATCGCCTCATGCAATTCCAAGCAGTCCATACCAATTATGACATCATAAGATCCTAAGATCGTGACGTACAGGTTGGCCCTTGTGACAAACTCTCCCAAGGTAAGGATACATCTTGTAACCTTTCCTCCAACCTTTTCGACTTCCTTTACCTTAATCCTTTTTAGCGCTGCACTAGAAATGAAACTCTCGGTAGCACCGGGAGCTATCAAAATACTAAGGGTATGGTTAGCAATGATACATGTCGTCTCGAGCACAATTGACTGATGCTCTGCCTGGCGGTTATTCACCACTGCATGAATCTGATGGGCCTTGCCCATATCTCCCACAGTAGTGGGTCCAACTGATTCGGACACTCTAGTCCTCTCCACAGGGCAATCGCGTTGGTAGTGTGGCTCCCCACATGTCCAACACCCCTTCTTCAGCCCAGTAGTCGTGGTACCCGAAGTAGAATATGATGGCCCACTGGCCTGGAATCCTGGTCTGTTTTGCTGAACAGGCCTAAACTGTTGCTACTACGGTCGATATTGCTGTTGATTCTATGGTCCCCGATAAGGTGTTCGTTGTTGAGGCATCGGTCGCCGAGGTGTAGTGAAAGTGGATCCCCTCTGGAAACCATGATATATTGGTGTATGTCTGGCTGGTGTCTGATGTTGTGGTGCTCCAGATGACACCTGCCCTACTGGTCTCGCTGGAGTCCTGGTCTGACCCCCACTGATAAGCTCCTCCTCTGCTATGAGGGCCTTCTGGACGACATCATGCAAGGTTTGAGGCATCAAAATCTTGAACTTTGCACGTATGTTTCCGTTAAGGTTGAACACGAACCTATTGAACTTAAGTTTCTCAGTTTTAAGGTGTGGAGCATACCGAAATAGCTCCATAAAACGGGCCTCGTACTCGGGCACCATACGACCGCCCTATCGTAAGGCGTTGAACTCATTGAGCTGATGCTCAATGAATTCCTTTGAAATGTACCTCTCTTGGAACCGTTCCCATAAAACATCTTCGACGGCCACGTTCAACTGTGGTAAGAGCGTCTTCCACCATAGAAGAGCACTCCCCTTCAGTTGAAAGACTGCCATGCGGACCTTCATGTTGAAGGTATAATCGCGAAGTGCGAAGCACATCGCCATGTTCTCCAACCATGCCTCGGCAACTGCGTTGTTCGGGGCACCAAAGAACTCATGAAATTTGACCTTCTCGAGTTCACGGTGAATGCTACCAGTACCGACCAGAGCGCGCGGTGGAACCTCAGCGGGTGCCGGCGCCCTGGCCTCATCTCTGTCCAAACGGCTGATCAGTGCCTCGGAAATGTGCTGAAAAGATCTCATCATTCCGACTACATCACCAACTACTATCTTCTCCTGTCCGAGAACCTGCTCGTCTCCCTGGGGGTTATACCCCTCAGGCATGGATGCTACTGGAGGCGTCGCACCTCCTCCCCTAGCACCCCGTCATTTGCCTCTGCGGTGTCCTCTAACAATGATTACCTGCAATAATACAAGTCAACTCGATTAGCAACAGTATAATCAAATCATATCAACAAAAGCCGTAGCGATCCCAAGTCGTGGGTTGAACCCACTATGATACCATATGTAACGAACCTCGTCGTTACGACAACAAGCCTCTCATAACAAGTGCAAATTTTTTTATTTTTATTTTTTTAGTGTGTGGGTGTAGGAAGGTAATAATGACAATATACTCAACATCGCATCACGACGACGAACACAACACATGCAACTCATGCCACAAAAAACATAACGACCTAACATAAAATCACATCAAGAACCTGGAAGCAATGTACGACATTCAACCGACGAAAAATAAGAATGACTACCCACCCGTCCTACCCTGCAATGGTTAGGACCTCCAGGACACATAAGCAATGCTCAAGCCTAGGTTCCCATCAATTTTTACCATTTAAGGTCTCAAGGTTGGAGACAGTTCTGAGGAACAAGGAGGTGTCTACATCCCGCACGACACAAGAGACCAAGCCTACTAAGCTAAGGACAATCACCCTAACAACCCCACGCACCCAAAATTAATTACACAAGTAACTAGAACCCTTACAGTGAGCCACCAATCACATTAAATGTTTACAAAACCAAGTACAAACATTAATTATAATGAACAACAACACTCACACAGGAAGCACAGACTCTGGTCAAGTTATCTTTCGCCTCTATCCAATAGGGAACGCCATGATCCCCTCATCTGGGATCATGACGTCCCCAGGCGACAGGCGCAATGATCGCCCTGGAGAAACACAATCCTATCTGGACCGACAACTCAAGAAAACCAATGCGCTAGAAGATTGGATGCACAGTCGAATCGCAAGACATCTAACCCAAGCCCCAATCGACGCGTGCTGAAGCTTGGCGAAAATAACATTCCTAAACTATCCAACCACGAAGTTGAGCTTGCTTGAACCAGGACCCTCAAACGATAGGATTTGATGTATATGCAATCTTTTAAAATAATTTTATGAGATCCATTTTTAATGGTTACATCCCTTATAGAGAAAATGCTAAAAGATGAACATAACAAATTACACAATTAGGTATGTAAAAAGATTAGTAAATTACACTTTTACTGAAAGTTTTATTACTTGCAAACTAAGATTTCTCATTCGGTCGGATACCCAACTAGTTGATGTTTGGTGCCCATGTGGACCTTAGAGAGTCTAGTATTAACATATAAAGGTGATATCAACGAAGGTTGAAATTACTTTAACATTAACATTTGACTTTACAGTTCTTGGCTTCACTGCCAAGTAGGATATTTTGACTTTGCTACAATTCATATTTCCTACCAAGAAAATAACTTCTAAGGATTTGAAACCTTTTCCAATTATTACAGTGGTCCATCACCATTTGGAAATGCTCACTTTTTAACGTCCCTGGATGAATGCAATGATTCTGACTGTTTCATAGCCTATATCTATGTTGTCTTCCTGCAAGAATTTTAACTTGCATCTTGTAGATTCAACGACCATATTAGGGCATTAAAACGTCAGGCTTAAAGGATTAAAATTCAAATCAACTCAGAGCATTAACATGCCAGAATCAACGACTATACCCGAGCATTAAAATGCCAGCCTTAAAGGATTAAAATTCAGTTCATTTTAGAGCAATAACACGCCAGATTCAACGACTATACCAAAGCATTAAAATGACAGTATTAAAGGATTAAAACACATGTTAAATAAGCATATAAAAACGCATAACTAAAGGGATTATATGGAGTAAGAAGCATATTAAATTCGCTAATTAATTTCATCCTTAAACAACACTTTAAACGCAGACATGCTCATTTTAAAAAAACGCAGCCATGAAGGCGGGGTGAGTTCGCCCAGAGGTCGTGGGGTAACCCTGTCTTATTCGCTAAGGAATCATGGTGGCAATATAGTGTAGAGAGCCACAAAATCGTGGTGTGAAGGCTGTGTGTATGCCACGAAGATGGTGGTGTGAAGCTGGTGTAATAAATCGTTGTCCACCCAATATATATAAAGAAAATAGCAGTGAAATACATCACGAAATTAGCTATGAAATAGAGCACGAAATCGCAATATTTAATGTAAAAACCAAGGGTAAATTCGTTGTAAATCTAGGTGCAGTAATGATTAAACTTGTTGTCTAAGATGAAGTTGGAATCATTGTCCATTGATGGATTAACCAAACAAAACATATATCATTGCCCTTTTCATCCAGGAGTTATCCCATCCGCTGTCTAAAAACATAACCGTCTTGTAATCAAGAATCATCAATATCGCTATAAAAAGAAAATTGCTATCATGAAAAAAAATACAAGGATAATGCCCTCATTGGATCGATATCATTAAATAACACAAGGAATACATCCAATGTAAAGTTCACAGTAGCATATATTCGATGTTTGTGGTTAACACGTTATTGTTGTCCAGAATTTGTGATGAGGTTGTCTAGATATATAACACGCTGTCACTAGAAACGGATTTGCCATCATGCAGAGCAGAAGAGAAGAATCCATTGTCCAACACAAAGTAACATAAGGGTAATGAAATGCAGTCCGAGGTGGTCAATGCAGAGAAAAAGGATGCAAGTATCACTGTAAAATCCGATGGGAGTATAGGTAAAACGCAGGTGTAAAAACATAAGGTAAACTCGCAGAGAAAAACATTAAACGCAAGTTTAAATCGTTACCAGGAAGGGCATTAAAAATTCAGAGTTCATTTCATCAACGCAGAGGGTAAAAGCAGATCAGGAAAGGAAGGGATAAACAATCGCAGAAGTATTCATTCGCAAGGGCACAATACCACCAGTCAACCAGGAACAATCGGAAGGGGTAGACGACTGATAGGTTCATCCTTCGCTTCATCATCCTTGCACAAAAAAGCAGGGTGTTGAGATCCATAGGTCTTTTAACGCTAAGGCGACGACCGTAGATCAGGCTCCTGGCCGACTGCTCAGGCGAGGACTGGTGAGATAGGGATGAAGGCTAAACAACCACGAAGGTCACAATCAACACAGCAAGGTGGTCAAGACATGCGGGGAAATAAACCATGAGAGTCAATCTATCATTTAGCTAGGCTAAGAAAAATTCAGAAAACCATCTAGACGATCAGTTCACTCACCCAAGAAAAAATGCAGATTCAAGCATAAGTTCTAAAACAATTTACCATACAAAACTAAGAGAGTGTATCGTTGCCTGATCGCCTGCTCTGAATGACGTCCCATGTGCTCCATGCAACTCCTGCTTTTCGACCGACGAGACTTCACTGGTACCTCCCAGCCAATGCTAGGGGTACTCTTATTCCCCCTTAGCCCCCCGAGCTGCAAAGGGGACACACACTCACTATCCAGAGATTTCAACTAGCTCCCAACTCGCCTCGCAAGGTCGAGCTACCACTCCTCACCGAGCTGGGTATCCCAACTCCCACAAGTTAAGTCAGTCAAGTGGATCTTTCTGCAGCGTAACGTTGCTCAAACAGAATAAGATCCTTCATCCTTCTCCTTCCTTCATTATATAGAGTTTCGAACTTCCTTTCTTTCCTAAAATCTCATTTAATTAAAGTTTTAAAAATAAATTCCTAAAAAATTCCTCTCCGTACAAGTGTCCCCCATCCCCTACATTCCTCCATAAATTAATTTCTTTAATTAATTAATTATCTTTATTTCCCTCACCCACCTAGAGTTACTCCTAGAATCACTCCTAGGTGTCCCCAAATTCTCTTACAGGTTTTAATGGCTTTTCCTATTTTTAAATTGCTAGTTCAATTTAAATTAGAAAGCTCTTAAATGGTAGATACTTTTCTAAGTTTGACTTTCCGCTTTTTCCCTTATGTTCCCCTTTTTCCCTTTTTATGTTTACCTCTTTTCCTAGGTTCCTAAATTTTTAGATTTTTCCCTCTTTCCCCTTTTTGTTAGAACTCAAAAAGGTAGGTGTGGAAATTAACCCCCTTTTTACCTTTTCTCATTAAATTAATATTTTTTAAATTATCATAAAATAATAAAACGATTAATTCCCTTTTAAAATTTTAATGCAACAGATTTTTTTTTTTATGAAACAATTAATTTCTTTCTCCCTTCGTGTTACAAGATTTAATGAAGGTCATCTNTGGGCACGTGCTCGCGTTACACGTGGCCGTGTTATCCAACCGATACCACTATAACCTCCAGGTGTGCCCACGATGCCCCTTACGCGGCACACAAGGTAAGTCGGGGGGAATTGAATTCGAAACCTCATGGAACTTCATTTTCACGGCACTTGCCAATTGAGCTGCCCCCCCAGGGGCGAAGGTCATAATTATTATTTATGTGGTTTTTATTTTTATTATTATTATAGAGAGATAAATTTTATCACTAGCATAGTTTAGACTTAAACCTTAAATTTTCGTGATGGGCGACATTTTATTAGGGAAAAATGTTTTTTTTTTTTTAATTCTTATCACATTGATCATCCTAAGGCTGTATAGGTTCATTCATCTATCATCAACACCGCGACGTTCCCTTCAGGACGCACTAGGTTCTCCAAGGGTGCCACTCGCCCTAATCTATTTCCCTTGCGCGACGTGCACTTCAGGACGCACTACGTGCTCCAAGGGTGCCACTCGCCTCTTGACTGACTTGGTAGACATAAAAAAACCCTGGAGTCAAAACTCCGCTAGGTGAACTTGTGGGAGACTAAGGGCCTCTAAGGAATAAGTCCCCGGCCTTATTGCATGACCCTTAGAATCATCGTGAGTGACTGTCGCAGTCTGCCCTCACAGCATCGTGGGTCCTCTCGAACTAGGTAAACGTTAACCTACAGTTCGAGCCACAATGGGAGTGCTAGTAGGATATGGCAGGGTTGTTGTCCACACCTCTCCCTCAACATCTCTGGTAGTCGTGCGTGACCTCTTTACTCCACATGTGAGTCTGGTCGTCAAGCTATCATCAACCTGCATCATCAACAAATCATGTCAGAACATATCCATATCATATCATCTAATTAGATGCACTAATATCACAGTAAAACAATCAAACCCCAATGGTACACTCCTTGAATCGATCCGGAGTCCAAGGGGTTCCATCGATTCCTCTGCATCCTCGAGGTCCAAAATCCTACACACTCAGTAAAGCGAGTTAATAGCACCTGTCTATGTCAATGTAGTAAAACAACATGTCATCAACCCATAACGCCTCATAATCAAAATCAAACGTTTTAATAGCATAATAATCCGGATCACTTGCGAGCAAGTGTCCTTAAAGAATAAGTTCGCTGAGTGCGCCAGAGTGGGATGTTACATACACCCCCTCTTGGTCTAAACTTCGTCCCAAAGTTTCATAGTATATATTCCAAAATAAAGTGTATCACAGTATCATATATCTATCTATCAAACAAAAATGGAAACTGTTGGTGCATATCATATGTGTCCTCCCAGGTTGATGCAGGAGCATCTACGACTTCATCAAGCGAGCCAGCGCGTGGAGGAAAGAACATACAGCTGGACAACGCTAGCGCATACATTTTTGAATTACTTTGAAAAGATTGTTGCGCCGTCGTTTGAATGAAAGCATTCATAAGAAGCGCACTTGCATTGTAAAGAAGATAAGAAGGCATTTAATAGTTTTAATGCTGTTAGATAGGAATTAACTGTAGATTAGACAGTTTTGGCTTTCGAGAGGGAAAACGGAATATAGGCACCCTCCTTTGTATCATTGTATTATTATGATCATTCTCATTCATACAAGAGCAAGGGAGAACAGAGCAGAGAGCTTGTGAAAAATTCCCATGTACAGACATTGAATTAATAGGAAAGCTTTGATTCAATTTCATGGATGTGTTTGATCTCTGTGTGTTGTTGATATTATGATGTTGCATACTTGCGTCTTTTTATGCTTATCTTCTATATGCTGCATATGTGATTGCATATCAAGTTCGAAACCTGAGGGAATGAGGAAATAAGTTCAAATTGTTTCTCTGTTTGAGCCAGGAGATTCCTGCATAGAGTGCAGTTGAATTCCTCCGCATAGAGTGCGTTGAGGAGGCTAAGCAGTTGGACTTTTGTTCTTGTCTACTTAGAGTGAATTGGGTTATTCGAGCCGTGTAGGTGAAGTGTAGGTCGGATTGAAGTCTCAGTAGTAAGTCTGAGAGAAGAAAGGCCAGGGTTGCTGTGACTGTGAAAGCGCAGAACCTGGAAAACTTCAAGTACTGTTGAGAGTGGTTGAAGGTTGAGCACAGGGAGTGTGCGCAAACACTCTGGGGAAGTCCGAGTTGGTAAAACCTCAAGAGGGATAGTACCCTTTGCTCCAGTTGCACAGGACGAAGCTGGTGAGGTGGAAAGCTCTTCAAGAGGAAGAGAATCGACGACTTGAATTTGTTGTGAAGAGTCACGAAATCCCGCAGACCGTCAGATCGCGGAGGAGTTGTGAGGGGGTTATCTCGCAGGCGCACGAGAGAATTTGTTGGTCATTGAATGTCGGCATATCGAGGTTGGTGAGTGTAAGAGTTGCATGCACGTCGAAATCGTGAGTTACGATTTCCCGATTTAATCGGAGCCGTCGATCATCGGAGGGACAGGTGGCACGAGATCCCGAGGAGTCGGGACTCGGCACTTCGGCGTTTTTGAAGTCGAAGGGAGCACGGAGAAACAGTGAAGCCCCGAGTTGCGACAGGTCCCACAGAGACGGAGCGGAAGACAGCACGTGGCATCGCACATCGGCGTTCGGGGTTTTGAAAGGTGAGTAAATCGCCACATATCATCTACCGATTTCCCGATAGGGAAATCCCCGATACACAGAAGTGTTGACCGTTGACATCAGGGGTCAGGATTTGGAGTTGCATATTGCACGGGATGTGCACACAAGGTTCGCGAGTCCGCGAAACCCGATTTCCCGACTGACGAAAGGGAGATCGCCGAGAAGTGTACTGTGGGTAGAAGATTCCCGAGGGAGTCAGAAGAGTTGTTAACTCTTCGGGCCGCGTTGTTGAAGGTCCTGGTGAGAGCGACCGTGTCGCTGAGGGCACGATGAGTTGCGCCAGAGTGGTATCAGAGCCATTAAGTGTTGTCTGTATATTTCAGGCGAGAGAAGAGAGGGAGAAAGAGGAAGCACTCTGATACTCACGACTTGCGTCAGAGTGGTATCAGAGTGGGAGTGTCTTTGTTTTCTGAAGCAGAGACAGAAGAGACATAATGTCGCCCAGGAGAGAAAGGCAGTCACCTGATCGTGAGGATAGGGATGCCCGAAGAAGGGGAAGGCCGGCAGGTAATGCTGAGATGGAACGCCAGATGCGAGATCTCCGAGCGAGGATGGAGGAGATGGAAACTGCGCAGAGACGCGAAGCTGGCACTGGAGAGTTCAGCGATTCCGAGATTGAAGAGGAAGATGGACATGACCAAGAAGAGGTCACAGCAGAGGATGCTTCAACAGAAAGGTTGATCAGAGCCATTTCGAGGATGAGCTCAAAGACAAAGATGGACATTCCCGTCTATGAGGGAAGTCTAAACGCAGAAGAGTTGCTGGATTGGATCCGAGCACTCGACACCTACTTCGATTACGAAGACATCGAAGAGGATAAGAAAGTAAGGCATGCCGTCACGAAGTTGAAGGGACATGCAGCCTTATGGTGGGACGAGCTGCAGGCAGACAGGCGTTCCAAAGGCAAACAGAAGATCAAAAGCTGGGATCGGATGATCGCCAAGATGAAGGCAAAGTTCATCCCCAGAGACTATCAGATTTCACTGTTTAGGCGCATGCAGAACCTGAGACAGAAGCTGATGACGGTGAAAGAATACACCAAGGAATTCTATAGGCTCAACATTCGAGCTGGTCATCAGGAGAGTGATGACGAAAAGGTGGCGAGATACCTGAATGGTCTCAGGTATGACATTCAGGATGAATTGAGCATGGTTACCATCCGAACCATTGAGGATGCGTACCATCCGAACCGCAAGCAGGGACAGCGAGGGCGAGGCAGAAGTCATCCCAGAGGCAAAGCGGTTGCCCAGAAAGAATTCCAGAAGCCCAAGGAGGATTGGAAGAGGCCTCAGGGAAGAGCTGAAAGAGGTGGAACCTCACAGCAGAGGCAGCAAATTGCTGAGCCGAGGAGACAGCAAACAGATCAGCAAGGAGATTATGTTGATGCCAATACATTTCCTCGTACCCGAGGTAGAGGAAGAGGTCGAGGAGGAATTATCACATATTTTACGTGTGGTAAAGACGGACACAAAGCCGTGGACTATCCAAATAGGAAGATGGACAGAGGAAAAGCTCACGCCGCTGAGGCGCAGAGGCGTGACGTGGAGGATAAAGATACTGGAAGTGGGAAGTCACTGACAGTGCATAAGGTCCTTTTGAAACCTGAGAAAGAGGTGGAGGACACAGCTCAGAGATGCCGACTGTTCAGAACGACTTGCAAGACCAAGGGCTGGAAATGCAAGGTCATAGTGGACAGTGGGAGCACCGATAATCTCATTTCGATCGAGATGGTGGAGAAGCTGGAGCTGAAAATGAACAAACACCCGAGTCCGTATAAAGTGACATGGCTGCAAAAAGGACACCAGGTATGTGTTACAAAGCAATGCTTGGTCAATTTTAAAATGGGTGAATATAGGGATGAAATTATGTGTGATGTCATTCCCATGGATGTCTGTCATGTATTATTGGGAAGACCATGGCAGTTTGACAGAAATGT
>ML804722.1:70123-87928 GCA_009831015.1 Picea engelmannii
GTGCATACGCCTCAAAGAATCAGGCAAGGCTAGTCGATAGGCCACGGGCCCCTTTCTCTCCACAATCTCGAAAGGTCCCATGAACCTAGGAGAGAGTTTAGCTCCCTTCCCAAACTTGATCGAACTCTTATGCGGTTTAACCCACAAGAAGACTCGATCACCAACCTCGTAACTATGGTCGACACGGTGCACATCAGAATAACTCTTTTGTTGATCCTGCGCTTCTTTAATCCTTTGTCTTAATGTTTGCATTTTCTCTTCCATTTCCTAGATTGCTTCTGGTCCCACCAAGACCCTATCCTCAAGTCAATCCCAACTCAAAGGCGTCTGACACGGCCGCCCATAAAGAAACTCGAAAGGCGCCATCTTAATGGTGCTCTGGTAACTGTTGTTGTAAGCGAACTCCACTAGTGGCAAGAATTCTTCCCAACACTTTTGTTGGTCCATCACGTACATGCACAACATGTCCTCTAAGGTCTAGTTCATTCATTCAGTTTGCCCATTAGTCTTCGGGTGATACGCAGTATTAAAGTTAAGTTGGGTTCCTAAGGCCTCTTGGAAACATGTCCAAAATCGTCCAGTAAACATCGATCCTCGATCGGATATAATCCTCTTAGGCTCACCATGCAGCCTCACAATCTCACTAATGAAAACTCTAGCTATGTCAGGTGCCTGATACGTCATACGCACAGGAATAAAGTGAGCACTCTTCGTCAGAGTGTCTACTACTACGAAAATTGAGTCATGTCTCCTTGCCGTCAGTGGTAATCCAACAATAAAATCCATCAAAATAACCTCCCATTTTGATTCTGAAATATCGTGTGGTTGTAGTAATCCTGCTGGGTGTTTATGTTCAGCCTTTACGTGCTGACATTCTAGACATCTGGCCACATAGTTGACTATGTTTTCCTTCATTCCCTTAAATAAGAATAAGGGTTTAAGGTCTGCCTTCATCTTCGTGACTCCCAGGTGAGCCATGTAAACTGCTCTATGAGCCTCGCTCAGGATCAACATCCTCAACTCGTCGTTCGGCGGTACGTAGATACGATTTTTAAACCTCAATAAACCATCGCTATCAAATGAAAATCCTTCAAATCATGGTACCATCATTGTGTTTTGTCCGATAAAACCCTCGACCTCTTTGTACCAGTCATCGTCACGCTGTAAAGTTAGAATCTTTCACATAGATTCATTTGAATAGGCAGCACCGAAAAGATGCGTGGTCTCCGATGTAATGCATCTGCCACTCAGTTCATTGTTCCTTTTATGTAAGTAATCTCGAAGTCGTACTCGCTAAGCAATTCCGACCAATGTTGTTGTCACGCGTTCAGGTTGCTTTGCGTAAAGATGTGTTGTAGTCCACAATGGTCAGTCTTTAGTTCAAATTTTCTTCCAACAAGGTAGTGTCTCCAAACCTTCAAGGCATAAACGATGGCTAAAAACTCCAAATTGTGCATCACGTAGTTCTCCTCATGCCTTCTCAGTTTCCTCGAAATGTAAGCGATCAATTGTTCATATTGCATCAAGACCCCGCCTGAGCCTTCCTTGGATGCGTCAGTGCATACCAAGAAGTCCGCATCTATGTCAGGGTCCTTTAGTATCAATGTTGTTGTCAACAACTCCTTGAGCCTCCAAAATGCTTCCGTGCATTTCTCGGTCCAAACAAACTTCTGGTTTTTCTTCTGCAATTCTGTGATCGGATTTTCTATCTTTGAAAACCCCTCAACGAACCGTCGATAGTATCCTACTAAACCCATGAAGTTACGCACTTCCGGGACATTCGTTGGATCAGGCCATTCCATAATGGCCTTGACCTTTGCTAGATCCACAATGATACCTTCACCGGAGATGACATGCCCTAAGTAGTGAATCCTCGATTAAAGAGCATTTGGACAACTTCCCATACAATTTGTACTCTCGCAGACACTGTAGTACCAAGTGAAAGTGCTCGTCATGCTCCTCCATCGTCCGCGAGTAGATCAAAATATCGTCAATGAATACTTGGATGAACTTGGCCAAGTACTCGCGGAACACCCCATTCATCAAACTCATAAATACCCCTGGGGTGTTTTTCAGTCCAAACGGTAAAACAGTAAACTCGTAATGCCCAAACCTCGTCTTAAAGGTGGTCTTAGGGACATCATCCTCCTTGATCTATAACTGGTGATACCCTGATCACAAATCGATCTTGGAGAACACCGTCGTGCCCTTCATTTGATCGAACAGATCATCAATCCTTGGCAACAGATATTGATTCTTGATCGTGGCCTTGTTCAATTGACGGTAGTCAATGCAGAGCCTCCATGACCCATCCTTATTTCGTATGAAAATAATAGGCGCACCCCACGGTGACACGCTTGGACGTATCAGTCCCAGGTTCAGCAACTCCTTCAGTTTCATTTTCAACTCTTGTAACTCCGGGGTTGACATCCAATAAGGCGTTCTAGCTATCAGTTATGTTCTCGGTTTTAGGTCTATAGTAAAATCCAATTCCCTCTCCGGTGGCATCCTAGGTAACTCCTCCGAAAATACGTTCAAAAACTCTCTCACCACCGGAAGGTGTTCTAAACCTTCCGCTAATCCCTTCACGTTTAATGCAAGGATCGCATAAAGCTTGCACCCCTTGCGCATGCTCTTCCGTAGTTGTAAGGAAGAGATGAACCTCAGGGAAACTCCCTAGTTCCATCCTACAATCACACGTCTCTGTCCCTCGTCATCGACCAAGCTCAACCATTTTGTCTTACAGTTGAGTATCCCCTCATGCGATTCCAACCAATCCATACCAATTACGACATCGTAAGATCCTAAGATCATGACGAACAGGTTGGCCCTTGTGACAAACTCTCCCAAGGTAAGGATACATCTTGTAAACTTTCCTCCAACCTTTTGTTTGGCTCCCGAAGCCATCTCCATGAAGTTAAACTCATCCTATTCTACTTCCTTTACCTTAATCCTTTTTAGCACTGCACTAGAAATGAAACTCTCGGTAGCACCAGGAGCTATCAAAATACTAAGGGTATGGTTAGCAACGATACCTGTCGTCTCGAGCACAGTTGACTGATGCTCTACCTGGAAGTTATTCACCGCTGCATGAATCCGATGGGCCTTGCCCATATCTCCCACAGTAGTGGGTCCAGCTGATTCGGACACTCTAGTCCTCTCCACAGGGAAATCGCGCTGGTAGTGTGGCTCCCCACATGTCCAACACTCCTTCTTCGACCCAGTAGTCCTGGTACCCGAAGTAGAATATGATGGCCCACCGGCCTGGAATCCTGGTCTGTTTTGCTGAACAGGCCTAAACTTTTGCTACTACGGTCGACGTTGTTGTTGATTCTATGGTCCCTAATAAGGTGTTGAGGCATCAATCGTCGAGGTGTAGTGAAAGTGGATCCCCTCTGGAAACCATGATATCTTGGTGTATGTTTGGCTGGTGTCTGATGTTGCGGTGCTCCAGATGACACCTTCCCTGTTGGTCTCGCTGGAGTCCTGGTCTGACCCCAGCTGATAAGCTCCTCCTCTGCTATGGGGGCCTTCTAGACGACATCATGCAAGGTTTGAGGCATCAAAATCTTGAACTTTGCACGTATGTTTCTGTTAAGGCCGAACACGAACCTATTGACCTTAATTTTCTCAGTGTTAAGGTGTGGAGCATACTGGAACAAATCCATAAAACAGGCCTCGTAGTCGGGCACCATACGACCGCCCTGTCGTAAGGCATTGAACTCATTGAGCTGATGCTCAATGAATTCCTCTGAAATGTACCTCTCCTGGAACCGTTCCTTGAACAGTTCCCATAAAACATCTTCAACGGCCACGTTCAACTATGGTAAAAGCGTCTTCCACCATAGAAGAGCACTCCCCTTCAGTTGAAATATTGCCATGCGGACCTTCATGTTGGAGGTATAATCGCGAAGTGCGAAGCACATCGCCATGTTCTCCAACCATGCCTCGGCAGCTGCATTGTTCGGGGCACCAAATAAATCATGAAATTTGACCTTCTCGAGTTCACGGTGAATGCTACCAGTACCGACCAGAGTGCGCGGTGGAACCTCAGCGGGTGTCGGCGCCATGGCCTCATCTCTGTCCAAACGGTTGATCAGTGCCTTGGAAATGCACTGAAAAGATCTCATCATTCCGACTACATCACCAACTACTATCTGCTCCTGTCCGAGAACATGCTCGTCTCCCTGGGGGTTATACCCCTCAGGCATGGATGCTACTGGAGGCATCGCGCCTCCTCCCCTAGAACCCCGTCATTTTCCTCCGCGGCGTCCTCTAACAATGATTACCTGCAATAATACAAGTCAACTCAATTAGCAGCAGTATAATCAAATCATATCAACGAAAGCCGTAGCAATCCCAAGTCGTGGGTTGAACCCGCTATGATACCATATGTAACGAACCTCGTCGTTACGACAACAAGCCTCACATAACAAGTGCAAATTTTTTTATTTTTATTTGTTTAGTGTGTGGGTGTAGGAAGGTAATAATGACAATATACTCAACATCGCATCACGATGACGAAAACAACACATGCAACTCACGCCACAACAAACATAATGACCTAACATAAAAGCACATCAAGCACCTGGAAGCAATGTACGACATTCAACCGACGAAAAATAAGAATAACTACCCACCCGTCCTACCCTGCAATGGTTAGGACCTCCAGGACACATAAGCAATGCTCAAGCCTAGGTTCCCATCGATTTTGACCATTTAAGGTCTCAAGGTTGGCGACAGTTCTGAGGAACAAGGAGGTGTCTACATCCCGCCCGACACAAGAGACAAGGCCTACTAAGCTAAGGACAATCACCCTAACAACCCCACGCACCCAAAATTAATTACACAAGTAACTAGAACCCTTACAGTGAGCCACCAATCACATTAAATGTTTACAAAACCAAGTACAAACATTAATTATAATGAACAACAAAACTCACAAAGGAAGCACAGACTCTGTTCAAGTTATCGTTCGCCTCTATCCAATAGGGAACGCCATGATCCCCTCATCCGGGATCATGACGTCCCCAGGCGACAGGCACGATGATCGCCCTGGAGCAACACAATCCTATCTGGACCGACAACTCAAGAAAACCAATGTACTAGAAGATCGGATGCACAGTCGAATCTCAAGACATATAACCCAAGCCTCAATCGACGCGCGTTGAAGCTTGGCGAAAATAACATTCCTAAACTATCCAACCACGAAGTTGAGCTTGCTTGAACCGGGACCCCGAAACGATAGGATTTGATGCCTATGCAATCTTTTAAAATAACTCTATGAGATCCATTTTTAATGGTTACATCCCTTATAGAGAAAATCCTAAAACATGAACATAACAAATTACACAATTAGGTATGTAAAAAGATTGGTAAATTACACTTTTACTGAAAGTTTTATTACTTGCAAACTAAGATTTCTCATTCAGTCGAATACCCAACTAGTTGACGTTTGGTGCCCATGTGGACCTTAGAGAGTCCAGTATTAACATATAAAGGTGATATCAACAAAGGTTGAAATTACTTTAACATTAACATTTGACTTTACAGTTCTTAGCTTCACTGCCAGGTAGGATATTTTGACTTTGCTACAATTCATATTTCCTACCAAGAAAATAACTTCTAAGGATTTGAAAACTTTTCCAATTATTACAGTGGTCTGTCACCATTTGGTAATGCTCACTTTTTCACGTCCCTGGCCGAATGCAATGATTTTGACTGTTTCATAGCCTATAGCTATGTTGTCTTCCTGCAAGAATTTTAACTTGCATCTTGTAGATTCAACGACCATATCAGGGCATTAAAACACCAGGCTTAAAGGATTAAAATTCAAATCAACTCAGAGCATTAACATGCCAGAATCAACGACTATACCCAAGCATTAAAACGCCAGTCTTAAAGGATTAAAATTCAGTTCAGTTTAGAGCAATAACACGCCAGATTCAACGACTATACCAAAGCATTAAAATGACAGTATTAAAGGATTAAAACACATGTTAAATAAGCATATAAAAACGCATAAATAAAGGGATTATATGGAGTAAGAAGCATATTAAATTCGCTAATTAATTTCATCCTTAAACAACACTTTAAACGCAAACATGCTCATTTAAAAAAAACTCAGCCATGGAGGTGGGGTGAGTTCGCCCAGAGGTCGCGGGGTAACCCTGTTTGATTCGCTAAGGAATCGTGGTGGAAATATAGTGTAGAGAGCCACGAAATCGTGGTGTGAAGGCTATGTGTATGCCACGAAGATGGTGGTGTGAAGCTGGTGTAATAAATCGCTATCCACCCAAAATATATAAAGAAAATAGCAGTGAAATACATCACGAAATTAGCTGTGAAATAGAGCACGAAATCGCAATATTTAATGTAAAAACCAAGGGTAAATTCGTTGTAAATATAGGTGCAGTAATGATTAAACTTGTTGTCTAAGATGAAGTTGGAATCATTTTCCATTAATGGATTAACCAAACAAAACATATATCACTGCCCTTTTCATCCAGGAGTTATCCCATCCGCTGTCTAAAAGCATAACCGTGTTGTAATCAAGAATCATCAATATCGCTATAAAAAGAAAATTGCTATCATGAAAAAAAATACAAGGATAATGCCCTCATTGGACTGATATCATTAAATAACACAAGGAATACATCGCATGTAAATTTCACAGTAGCATATATTCGATGTCTGTGGTTAACACGTTATTGTTGTCCAGAATTTGTGATGAGGTTGTCTAGATATATAACATGCTGTCACTAGCAATGGATTCGCCATCATGCAGAGCAGAAGAGAATAATCCATTGTCCAACACAAAGCAACATAAGGGTAATGAAATGCAGTCCGAGGTGGTAAATGCAGAGAAAAAGGATGCAAGTATCACTGTAAAATCCGGTGGGAGTATAGGTAAAACGTAGGTGTAAAAACATAAGGTAAACTCGCAGAGAAAAACATTAAACACAAGTTTAAAGAGTTACCAGGAAGGGCATTAAAAATTCAGAGTTAATTTCATCAACGCAGAGGGTAAAAGCGGATTACGAAAGGAAGGGATAAACAATCGCAGAAGTATTCATTCACAAGGGCGCAATACCACCAGTCAACCAGGAACAATCGAAAGGGGTAGATGACTGATAGGTTCGTCCTTCGCTTCATCATCCTCACACAAAAAAGCAGGGCGTTGAGATCCATAGGTATTTTAACGCTAAGGCGACGACCGTAGATCAGGCTCCTGGCCGACTGCTCAGGCGAGGACTGGTGAGCTAGGGATGAAGGCTAAACAACCACGAAGGTCACAATCAACACAGCAAGGTGGTCAAGACATGCGGGGAAATAAACCATGAGAGTCAATCTATCATCGAGCTAGGCTAAGAAAATTTCAGAAAACCATCTAGACAATCAGTTCACTCACCCAAGCAAAAATGCAGATTCAAGCATAAGTTCTAAAACAATTTACCATACAAAACTAAGAGAGTGTACCGTTGCCTGATCGCCCGCTCTGAATGACGTCCCATGCGCTCCGTGCAACTCCCTCTTGTCGATCGACAAGACTTCACCGGTACCTCCCAGCCAATGCTAGGGGTACTCTTATTCCCCCTTAGCCCCCCGAACCGCAAAGGGGCCACGCACTCACTATCCAGAGATTTCGACTAGCTCCCAACTCGCCTCGCAAGGCCGAGCTACCACTCCTCACCGAGCTGGGTATCCCAACTCCCACAAGTTAAGTCAGTCAAGTGGATATTTCTGCAGCGTAACGTTACGCAAACAGAAGAAGATCCTTCATCCTTCTCCTTCCTTCATTATATAGAGTTTCGAACTTCCTTTCTTTCCTAAAATCTCATTTAATTAAATTTTTAAAAATAAATTCCTAAAAAATTCCTCTCCGTACAAGTGTCCCCCATCCCCTACATTCCTCCATAAATTAATTTCTTTAATTAATTAATTATCTTTATTTCCCTCACCCACCTAGAGTTACTCCTAGAATCACTCCTAGGTGTCCCCAAATTCTCTTACATGTTTTAATGGCTTTTCCTATTTTTAAATTGCTAGTTCAGTTTAAATTAGAAAGCTCTTAAATGGTAGATACTTTTCTAAGTTTGACTTTCCGTTTTTTCCCTTATGTTCCCCTTTTCCCCTTTTTATGTTTACCTCTTTTCCTAGGTTCCTAAATTTTTAGATTTTTCCCTCTTTCCCCTTTTTGTTAGAACTCAAAAAGGCAGGTGTGGAAATTAACCCCCTTTTTTTCCTTTTCTCATTAAATTAATATATTTTAAATTATCATAAAACAATAAAACGATTAATTCCCTTTTTAAATTTTAATCCAACATATTTTTTTTTTATGAAACAATTAATTTCTTACTCCCTTTGTGTTACAAGATTTAACGAAGGTCATAATTATTATTTATGTGGTTTTTATTTTTATTATTATTTTTATAGAGAGATAAAATTTTATCACTAGCATAGTTTAGACTTAAACCTTCAATTTTTGTGATGGGCAACATTAGGGAAAAATGTTGTTGTTGTGTTTTTTTTTTTTTAATCACATTGATCATCCTAAGGCTGTCTAGGTTCATTCATCTATCATCAACACCGCGACGTGCCCTTCAGGACGCACTAGGTGCTCCAAGGGTGCCACTCGCCCTAATCTGTTTCCCTTGCGCGACGTGCCCTTCAGGACACACTACGTGCTCCAAGGGTGCCACTCGCCTCTTCACTGACTTGGTAGACATAAAAAAACCCTGGAGTCAAAACTCCACTAGGTGAACTTGTGGGAGACTAAGGGCCTCTAAGGAATAAGGACCCCACCTTATTACGCACCCCTTAGAATCATCGTGGGTGACTGTCGCAGTCTGCCCTCATGGCATCTTGGGTCCTCTCGAACTAGGTAAACGTTAACCTACAGTTCAAGCCACAGCAGGAGTGCTAGTAGGCTATGGCAGGGATGTTGTCCACAACTCTCCCTCAACATCTCTAGTAGTTATGCGTGACCCCTTTACTCCACATGTGAGTCTGGTCGGCAAGCTATCGTGAGCCTGTATCATCAACAAATCATGTCAGAACATATCCATATCATATCATCTAATCAGATGCACTAATATCAGAATAAAATAATCAAACCCCAATGGTACACTCCCTGAATCGATCCAGAGTCCAAGGGGTTTCATCGATGCCTCTGCATCCTCGAGGTCCAAAATCCTGCACACTCAGTAAACCGAGTTAATAACACCTGTCTATGTCAATGCAATAAAACAACATGTCATCAACCCATAATGCCTCATAATCAAAATCAAACGTTTAAATAGCATAATAATCCGGATCACTTGCGAGCAAGTGTCCTCAAAGAATAAGTTATCTCAGTGCACCAGAGCGGGATGTTACAAGTTGGTCGTTTTATTATTCTTTTTACAGGACACCTCGAAACAGAACTTGTTAATATAAGTGGAAAGGGTAGTTGTAAAATTATGATAGAGTTCTTCAATGTTGTCCTTATAAGTTAGGAGATTTAATTTACTATTTAAATCCTTTAAGAAAATGTCAACTTTACTTTTGTCAAAGTGCAATTGCCTTTTATTATCAAAATTCTCTTCAATGGCACTCTTGTGCATGGCAAAGTTTATAGTTAGAGTTAAAGGTTTATGATCAGAGTCGGGTTCATGGTCATTTAAAAAGTCAAATGTTGTTATTTTGTTGGAAACGTGGATATTAGATATCACATAATCTACGACACTACTACCTATCCCATGAATACAAGTCATCTGGTTGGAGTTTGGCCACTTCATTACTCCATTGTAAATTATTAGGTCTTGAGAGTTGCAGAGCTTGACCAGCTCAGTACCAAACAAATTCTCAATTAGGTCTTCAAAGATTCTTTTGTAGCTATTAGATAAAACAAGGTCCTTATCTATCCATAAAGGATTATTGTTGGAGTCATTACTTAAAAGAGTAGTTTTTTTAGTTGCAGTCCTAGCATTAAAGTCTCATAGCAGGAGGATATTACCTTCATTTTTCTAACTATAAATATCTTGTTCTAAATTATTATAGGGACAATTGCTATCTAGTTTGTTTTTCT
Organism: Picea engelmannii; assembly: GCA_009831015.1. Lineage (NCBI taxonomy): Eukaryota > Viridiplantae > Streptophyta > Pinopsida > Pinales > Pinaceae > Picea > Picea engelmannii. The sequence goes on from ML804722.1 coordinate 80,193, forward strand.
TATAAAAAGTAGAATTAATAGGTGCAAAATCTAAAATTGCTATATACATCTTCTTAGCATTGGTTTCTGAAATTTCTATCCAAATGTACTAATTGAGAGGGTCGATCTTATGAAGTTGAATGCAAGGAGAAATGTTCTTTTTAATATAACAAGCTATGCCTCCTATCCCTCTACAGTGGGACTTTTTGTTCGATGCCGACCACAAGAAAAATCCTTCTATGTTAGGGACCTTAAACTCCTCATGCTCCCAAGTTCCAACTAGACAAATAATATCAATACTACTTGGGATCCATCTTATCATAGGACCTTTGCGCCATGGAAAGCCACAATAGTTCAAAAAAATGATCCTCAGTGTCCCAAATTCCTATTTATTATTATCCTTCTGGTCTCTATCCCTAACAATAGCTTTTCGATTTCTAATTATTTCCCATTTTCCTTCTTTCCTGGCTTCTTTTAATTTTTGAACTTCCTTTCTTAATTTAGCTTGGTCTTCAGGAATGAGGTCTTTATTTATAAACATTCCTAACCCTTTTAAGCTCAGAGAATTACCGAGTAGGCTATATTTATGGTCATTACAACTTACTATAAAACAGATCAACCTATCTTTGTGATCAATTATTTTTCCTAGCCTCTATTCTTCTATGAGGTAAGTTGTATCAATTTTTGATTTATTATTTAATTCTTATTTTACTATTGCTAGCATATCCTCGTCTTGTTGTTCTTTTATACTAAAAATTGTGAGGTTCAAGGCTCTTTTATTACGCACATGGTCCAGTTTGATTAGTTTATTCATTTCCTCTTTGATGGGTTTGATATCCAATTTGTTTTCCAGATTATTGAGGGTCAAATTGTTGGTTAGTTTTTCTTCTAGCTCTTTAATCCTATCTCTCAAGTTGTGATTTTCTTCAACCTCTCCTTCTTGGGTTGAATGTTTATGTTTTTCCATTTCTTGAATCCTATCCTTCATTATCTACAATTCACTCTTGAACCCAAATAATCTATCATCTATTTGAGTTTGAATGGGATCTTTGAAGAGTCTAATTTTTTTATCAACCATTGCCTCTAGCTCTATTTGGAGTTTTACGTCTCTTTCTTCACTCCTTTTTTCTAATGCTTCTATCTCTATTTGGTTTTTGGCATCTCTCTTCTCTCCTTTTTTCTAATGATTTTATATAATTGTAAAGGATCTCTAGGGTGATTTTTGGGGGCCTCCCCTTGTTAGGCTAAGTTTTTGGAATAGGTGGTGGAGTGCTCATATTGAAAAGAAGAGGAAAAAAGTAACAATTATTATTTTGGGTTGACTTTAAAAATGGAAAATATTTTTTTTAATTGATAATAATGATATTAATTATTATCTCTCAAATCAACTTTTACTTATTATACTTACTAATTTACAAACACGCACCCAAGTGCTCAACGAGTTGAGGAAGCTAGAACTAAAAATTATTCAAAATTGTAGACAGTGTTTCGAAAACCACAGAGAAGTTCCCCTCGCTGAGATATCGAGAGCTCAGAACCATACAGAAGTATTATGGTTCACATCACTGAGAGTAACTGCAGAGATTATTCTCGTAAAAAAAGACAAAATCCGCACTCTAAATAAAGAAAATTATCTAAAGTCCATTGACAAAAAGCTATGGACACTCTTCAAAAAGTCATGAAGTAAATCTGCAGTTATCAAAGTAAATAAAATAGCAAGTAGTTCAACAAAAATGTGGAGTGGAATCTATATCCATAGAAATAAAATGTTGATCTATGAAAAAAGGGGATTCAACCACCAATTGCAACTTCAAAGAGGGCCCTTACTCTGAAGCAAGTATGGGGTTGAAACCATTATAGGAAAACATTAATTTCAATAAGAAAATAGAACCCAAAACTTTGTATTATCTAAAAATTTGAAATTACATTGTTCCCACGAAAAAAAATGAAATTTGGTTTTTTCTAGCTAATCCATTAGAGCTTATGTGATCTCCTTAAATACAAAAACATCCTTGGGTTCCCTTAGACAAAATCTTAGATTACTCATTGTTCATTCAAATGTTTCCCTGCAATACAGGAAATTGTCTGACACATTTAAAGCCCTCCCACTATAAGGAAAAGACCTTGTAGCGGAGGTTATAGCAGAGGTTTTTAGTGTTAGAAAATTGGCAAAAATTGCTCCGCTAAAACATTTGTTTTTGGTAGCAGATGTTTTTGTGGAGATTATAATGGAACTTCATTATAACTAAAAAAATATGGGCAACCAGAGGTTTTAGCGAATGCTTTTCTAGGCAATGCGCTTCATGGTGTATACGCACCAGTGCGTTCTCAAACTTAAAGCATCGGTGCTTACATTTCACCAAAAGCACCAAGAAAGTCAAAAACATATTGGGGCACCAATTCTCATCTAAATAATAACGGATCAGTGCTTTAATAATAACAATGCATTGGTCAAATCTATAATACCATGCACCGGTACGTTATAAGAAAAACCCGACCGGTGCATGAAGTTTAGAATGAACTGATGCAGAAGTCTGATATAGAAGCACCAATGCATTGTTTTAATTAAACACACCAAATTTTGATTTTCATTATTATAATTATTGTTGTTAAAACAGTATTATGATCGGTGTCAGTTCATTGTATTACAACACCAGTGTGCATTTTATTACAACACCGATGCTTTTTAGCATTAAACGCACCAGTGTTCATCTTCTCTTTTTAGAAACATCGACCCATGATAGTGCAATTATTGTTATTTTTTAATTTCATTGTTCATTAAAAAATTGACATATCTCTTATAATAGTATTCATATAAATTAAATTTTGAGTAGTTCATTTGGATATGATGTTTGGATTAATTTGTTATATCATCATATTTTACATCTCTTCATTATAATATTTAATCAGCAATGTAACGTTTCACAACGACATCGGACAATGCAATAGAATAAATTAAAACGTATTTTATTATATATGAATAAGAGGCTCTTTGTCATACAAAATGTACCACTTATTGGTAACCCCTTGTCTTTCAATTGGGACACTATGTCCATTACATTAAACAAAATGTTTGATTTTCACAGCCAATTATTTCAAAAAAATACAACAGCTTCCATTGATATCCAAATATATTGATCATCATTCTTCTCCTGAACTATTGTCAGTGCTTGAGATACTTCCATAACTTGGGTTATTTGGTTGAATTTTTTGTTGATTGTCTCGATTGTTTTCCTCTTCTTCAAGTTCTATCTACCAAAAAAAAAAGTGTAATAAGTTTATCTGCATTGGTGAGAATAATGAAAATTGAAATAAATTATATACATGAATGTAAATTGAAAAGCGACGTACCATAGAAAGAATTGAGTCATGAATGATACACATTCTTTCAAAACTAAATCTCACGCCTTATGTCAACAACTATTATGTTGGCACATTTCATTACTTTGTTTCCTGCAAGTTTTATAACCCATAATAAATCATAGATTTAATATAAATGTTTTTTTTTTGTTCCATTAATTATAAAATGAGAGAAGTAAAATAACATACATACTTACAAATTCCACGATTAATTTTGTATATGCCAACATATACTCACAACCCATACTTAACCCAATGTCAACCAATTCTTCAAATGACTCTTCTTTGTATGTTAGCACATGTTTGAAGACATTTAATGATGGTTGTTGTAAAACAACTTGAAATATACAAAAATGAAATCTTAAGTTGTTATAAAGAAATAACAATTACTCACAAAATTTGCTATCAACCATTTTCTTCATTGTCGTCTTGTTTTATGTGTTGAATGGGTTCCATTTTGTTTTGTTTTCTGCAAGAAAATACTTGAAAATTAATATTTAATGCTAAATTATTTATTTATATGTACCTAATAGAAAAATTCAATGATTTCATATATTTGAAGCACGTTGTTGTTGAGATGACTCCTCCTGCGATGCAATTATGTCATTTTCTTTGACCATCTCCTTGTACACTTTTTTGGACATTCCTACTAGCATATTTCAGATATCAACTCGTTGATCCTTTGGGATTTTCATAATCTTCTTGAAAAAAAGTAATATGACAATACATTATTTTTATATCGATATATGAAAACTAAATATAACAAAATTGATATTAATAAATGAATGTTTTGTAGTAATATATACATATTTTAGAAAAACATTTTTAAGAATATTATTTTTTGATTGATTATTTTTTGTTGTTGTATGTTTTTGCTATTGCAATTCTGACAGGTTTCATTGACCATTTCTCTAGAAACACTTCATGTAGTTTAAATATAACCTGGTTCTTGGAATAATTGGATCGATTTCTATATTGTAAGTGGAAAGTATGTCTATACATTTGTTCCACTATAACCCTCGTAGTTTTGTAAAAAAATTCCCCATTTCATTAACCTCCATCACCACTCAAGATGAGCTAAGGACCAATTCATCATCATTTACATATTCTATAATTTTGTTTTCTTAGGACAACATTATGTTCCTTCGTTGTTGGTCCCTATAGAACATTAAACCTATGTTAATTAATCGATTATTTGAAAAATGTTATCTAATATTATTAAGTATATTATTAATTAAAATTCAAAAAATAACTCATATTGACTAGTATTTTTTCATTCATCTGATTCATCCTTTTGCAATTTTTTCATCAAGATTTTACATTCTTATACACTTAGATCACAAAGTATCTTATCAAGCTTCCTCATTTTCTGGCTCTGCATGACACACACTAACCAATACATATTAGTTAATCTTACATATAGTTCAAACATATTAATTTTGTATAGAATTTACAAAGAACTTGTCTTATTTTTTTTGGATGTGTTATCATTGTGCCAATCAGAATTTTTGTTACTTGAACTATTCTCACACATTTTTTAATCAATATACAACCTATATCATTCAATACAAAAGCTATTAATTATATTTTATAAATAAATCACATAATTTTCAACTAAAAAAAACAGTTTTCGATGCACTTTAATAATATGAAAGCATCGGTGCTTTCGATATAGGAAACACACCGACAGAAAAAATTACATTTGTAAAAAATACGTTAAATTACAATGGCATGATATGTATCGATAACATAACCGCACCTAGACTTAAAAAACAAAAACAAAAAAATACCATGAACGAAAAAAATTACACACTGATAAACACTTTTTTTTTTAATTATGTTACAGTATTTCCAATGAGCTTTATTAGTAAGTGCACCGGTGCATTATAGTCAAATAGGCACATCGATAACCATAAACTATTTAAAAAAAAATGGCATGGCCGACAGGGTTTGGATCCGATGCAATAAGTGGTCCCCTTGCATCACATGTCAAACACCTTATATATAGAAACACAAACTCATTAAATCTAAAATTCCTAAAATTAAAATCTATAATTGTGAAGTGATAGAGAGAGTTAAGCCCTGAGGTGAAATTTCGCAATGACATAAGCAAGAAGAAACAAGGGTTTAAGGTAAGTATGGAATTTTTTATTTATTTTTTCTAAATTTTAATTAAATCTAAATAGGGATAGAAATTGTAAAAAAAATATTATTAAAATCAACAGTAAAATTTAAAAATTTTACTATGCAGGATTTTGAGTGAATCACAAAACCCTTAAAATTATAATCTTCTGAATAATTGTGTTACTCCAAAAGGGTTTTGAGTGAATCACTATACTCTTCAAATTCTGATCTTCTGAATAATTTTGTTGTTCCAAAGTATTATGTTGCTCCATAGTGCTCCCCGGTATGCCTCTCTTGCAAATATCTCCCCTGTATTTTTTGGAAAAATAGTGAAATAATGAATAGCTTAATATTATTTAAAGGATTTTATGAAAAGGGTTTGGAGTGAATCACCATACCCTTCAAATTCTAATCTTATAAATAATAATGTTGCTCCACAGTGCTCCCTAGTATGTCTCTCTTGCAAATCTCTCCCCAATATATTTTGATAAAATAATGAAATAGTGAATAACTTATTATTTAAGGGACTTTATGAAATTAAATTAAAAAAAAGTAAATTCCTGCTCATTTTTCAATTGTAAAAAACACAAGGTCACATTTGTTTTTAAGTTTTTTGAAACACTGGTGCGTTTATTAATATAACACATCGGTGTGCTAAATTTTTTTGGAGCACCGATATCATATATTTTTATTTATTTATTTGAAATCTTGAGAACTATTGTGGTTAGTAATTAAACGTCCTGGTGATTTATATTGTTATAGACACATCAATGCATTTTGTTTAAATAAGTGCATTGTTATGATTTAAAAGTTATTTGAATTTTAATTTGCACACAAAATAATATATTCATCTTAAATTATCTTTTAGGATGCATCCACATGACTTGCATTATTTCATAATACACATTTTCTTCTTAAAGTCGTCTTATTCTTAAAAAATTATTATTGATTTTGCTTAAATGCAGGGAGAAAAGATTATAATATAAAATGGTCAATTCTTCAAATTCCATCTCATTCCTTATTGATCAAAGTCCATCATGGAGTTCTCCCTTTCCATCTCCAGTAAGTTCAGATTTTATTTATATTTCGATTATCTAATTGAATTTTTTTATCCATGTCAATCTGAATAAAATGTATCCAAATTTGTAGGATCTTGATTCAAAATCGAGTTCAGATGCATAAAACATTCCACCAGTTCAAAAACATCGGAAGCTCTTATCAGGAGCAACATATCGCAAATAGTTGGTAGATGAAAATGGACAGCCGCTTTACCCTACCAATTGTAACATTCCATCTTCCAGTCGCAATCCTGGGTCAGCGATGGTAATAATTGTTTGGTATAATGTAATTTGAACAAACCAATTACATTGTGTTTATTAATATCATCAATGTACTAATGTTCAATATTTTTGAAATTAGGATTTCGATGATGAGAGACCTACCTATCATCTTTTGTTGCACCCCCACTACAATGTCAAATCGAGAGAATGATGTAATAAGAGCATAACTCAGAGAGGAAGCATACCAAGAATGGTTGATTCAACCACCTATTAAATTCTCACTATGTCTAGATTCACCGATTAAGAATGACTACAACAATAGTATTTCTTCACAAGTTGGCAATGGAGTCAATCAAATAGAGGTTGGTATGGATGATTATTTACGGGATACAAATGTCATTGAGACAACGTTGTTAGATGCATTCTAGAACGATGAGCTAGGGGATAATGCTCATATCACTAATACATTTTTCGAAATCCTGAAATATGCTTCCACCACCCCTCTCATTGGACCTAGCTGGTCAAAGTCTACCCAGCTGGGGACAACAAAGTTACTGTACAACTTGAAAGCAAAGTTTGGCATGTCAATCACATGTTTCTTATCAATATTGAGGTAATTGACCATCAAGTCCCTTATATTTTGAGAAATCTTGTCACACAATCAACATTAAAAACAATTGATTTTATGAACGTTAAATGACATGGTACATTTATATTTCCCACTAACTGCGGGTTATTCAAAGATAAGGTTCTTTCGAGTGATAACGTCTTGCATGGTAGTTGCGAAGAGGTAAAACAAAAGTTGAAAATGTCAGGTGTTGAGTACATATCATATCATACATGTTTGAATGATTGTATTCTATATAGAGGAGAATATGTAGACAAATAGATATGTCTGAAATGTGGGCATGAAAGGTACTATAAATGAAATAAAAAGGGTAAATCACATGGTCCTCCTCATATGATATTGATGCACATGTTTATAATCCCAAG
>ML804722.1:90896-101585 GCA_009831015.1 Picea engelmannii
GGACTGGTCACAAACCCTATCTTCCACAGAGTGTATCTCCATAATTATAGAGAATCAAGAGCTGAAATTTTTACCAGAGGTACCTTGATATGTCTTCTCAATACCATAGTGATTTCACCATCTGAATCGTTCTAGAAAAAAAAGTTATAGAAAAAATGGCAAGATGACCTGAAAATAACATACCTTAGAACACATCACCAAAAGACTTCATCCTCCCTTGAAATTCGGCCTTCTTTTACTTCTTATTTCCTCTGAAATTCCACTTGTATCAAATGAATGTATAATGATGTTTGTTTATACCATTTATGTCAGTTCATTTTAACATTAGGGCCGACCTGACACTTTCTTATTTTGTAATTCTTTTCTTTAATTATCTTGAGGGCCTACATGTACTTCCTTCTTCAATTCACTTTGTCATCTTCAGAAATTCATTTCTCCTCAACCATGAGGATCCATGTGACATGCCACATACCACCGGAAACAACATGATGTATACTATCCATCCATGGGTGTTGTATCTGCATGTGCATTTTCCTTCATGTTCAAATACCTTCATCAATCTTGCGGTCCAAAACCCATGACTAGGGTTGACATCAATGACAACAACCAATTTTCCAACAAGTATTAGCTATGTGGGGATGACATGTATCGCACAGAAGTGAGTCGGGAGTTATCTGAATCCCAACAATTTCAATAGCCATGAAGCATATAGAGGATTGTTTAATTAAATTGAATTAAATTTATTATTCAATTTTGTTATTTTATTTGTATTAATATATTAATGGATTGTTTAATTACCCCCGGATGGGGTGACAAGTAGCGTGATAGTGCCATGTAGGAACGAGCCGGGAAGCAGCTTTAATGCATCTACCGGCTCGTATCACCTCGGCCATTAATCCACATGCATTCGAGCAGGAGAAACCTTGCGATGAGGCCCCTCGCACAAGCGAAGGGTACCCCTCACCAGAGCACTACCCAACAGAGTTTAATGGTGAGGTTTAATGATATGGCTATGACGACTGTGTTGATAACAACGCTCATTGTTCGGGTAACGACATCACACAACAATTTTCTCCGGGAAGTTTTTGTCTCACAGACGAACCAGAGTCGCGGCAGCCTCCCTCCTGCCTCTTTGACTCAACGACCGCACTCGGCAACCCCACCTTTCTTCTGAAGCAATTGGACAGACACAGACAGCGATCGATTTTTTTACAGTGATCCCATCATGCCCCGAATTCGAGGGAGGTCGCGCCGGGGAGCGGCCTGGTATGCGGCGGAGTCTCGGCGTAAACAAAAGAAGAAATTCGAGAGGGCTATGGCGATTGCGGCTCGACGACGAAAAACCAGACCACGTACGCCTCCAATGGCGTACGTGGAAGAGGTCATACCGGAAGGCGGTCTGCCAAGCCCTCCTGGGCACACCCTGTTCATGGTACCAGAGAACTGGAACCCGAGCACGAGCTTTGGCACCCACAGCATGCGTCAGTCTGCTAGCAAGGTTTCTGACCCCTCTATTGCCACCACGGAGAAGCCTTACTTCCCCCTGCTACGTGGAAGAGGAGGCTCCTCCCGAGCCCAACAAAGAAGCGGAGGAGACAGGGTGAGAGCGTCGACGGCACAGGACACAGGATGCGGAGGCGGCCACCAGCGAGGATTGCATGGAACAGCCACCTGTAGCTGACTGGGGGTACCTTAATCTTATCTTTGAAATCAGGAACAAGTTAGACGATCAAATCTTCCGCCTGGAATGCATGGATTAGCGGATGGACATGTTCTTCACGGCACACTCCAGAGCATCGGCAAAAAAGCAATGTTCGACTTGTGCGCGCACCTACACGTTCCCTGCGAGGTGGAGGCACTCCGAGGTCTAGGAAAAACAACTCGGCTCAGAGGTTCCCTCATGTTTAAAACTAGTTTCTGGTCTTGGTGTTGTTGTTATACTTTCTTCCTTTTATTAGCTAGTTACCAGGTCATCTTAGTACTAGATAGAATAACCAGCTTTCATGCTGCGACTATGAGTCCTGGTTTCCTTCGGGCAGGACGTCAACTCTGTCAAATTTTGCTAACTATGCATTCAGTGTGACACATGGACATGGATGCCAGGCTGTCCCGGTTTCCTGCTCAGGCGGGACAGCTGGCATCACTTACAGTCTTGAATTTTGTATTTTGATTATGGTAATATAACATGCACCACCCTTTTTACTTAAAAAAAAAAAAATGGATTGTTTAATTACTAAATATATAATTATAATGAAGTGTGATGTTTTTCATAACAATCCAAGTATTATATGATGTTATTTAAATTTGGTTTTTGTGATAATTTGGTTTTTAACTAAAGTGTTTGTTAGTTTACATACTTTAATCATTGTTTTTGGAATTATTTAAATTATGCCTCCAATGCTGACTAAAACCACAATTAATGAAGTAATTTAAAAATTTGATAGCAATCAATTTATGAAATAATGACAAAAACATAAATAAGAAGATTTGCATCCATAAAAATTTAGGGCTAATAGAATGCTTATCATTGGAGATCATAACTTTTTAAATAATAACATTTTTTAGTTAAGAAGAGTCTATTCAAAAAGAGTAAATAATACAATGGAAAATAACATTTATTCATATGTAATTTGTTTTTTGAAAAAGAATTTAGTTAGTATGAATATGTTTGAACTATCTATGCAATAGGAAAATGTTTATGGTAATTTTACAATTATATTTTCAACCATATTGAATTTTGTGATTTATAAGCATTTTTTTATTTAAATTAAGTCTTTATGTTTCGTATATAAAATTTTGATATAAGTTCACCAATACATAATCTATAATAAGGATCATTTAATAAAAATAAACATCATGATGATAACCATCTAAGAAACATAAACATCATCTAAAATACACATTTAAATTCGCTAACATCATCTAATTATATATAGCTCTAGCACATATAAACATTATTAATTAGCTAACACACAAATCTAATAATCTAACAATGCACCATCATTGTGATCACATCTAAAAAAACACATGCATTGTCTAACATCATCATCACATGCATATAACAAGCATCATTTAACATACACATCTATTAAACACATTTAACAAACATATCTAACATGACCTAACAATGTACACATCAACATCAACATATAAATTAAGTACATCAACATGAACATAAAAAATGTACCTATATATATATATATATATATATATATATATATAAATAACATGAACAAGTCAAACAACTTTTATAACATATCTGGTCCATCCAATGTGATAATGATATCTACAACAGTAGTGAAGGCCTGGTCTGTAGTAAAAGATGATGGATGGTCAGGAGGAAGTGGAAAATCAGGAGGCGGTTGGTCGACTCTGTGAGGAGGAGGAGGTGGAGGTGGAGGAGGAGGAGGTGGTTGGTCGACTCTCTGATGAGAAATAAACAACAGAGGACCAGGTGCTTCTTGCGCATCTGGGTGAGGTGAATAAGGAGGAGGAGGATATGGAGAAGGATCACAGCCACCCTCATCATTCCATGGGGTACTGAACAAATGGGTACTGAAGGAAGAGTGTGTATCATCAACAAACCTCCTCACTGCTAGTAGCATGGTAGCTCAGACGATATGATGCATAAGAGGCATCATATTGCGTGGAATCTCCATCCAAAGCTCCAAGATCATAGAATTTTCCTTGATGTCTCGCATCAACATAGGGCAGACTCCCACCTCAACCAAAAGTGCACAAAGTTGATCGCCCAAATCCAACCTGAATCTAGTATATGGCCTATGATGCATGTCGGGTATCTGCACCCGAGGACCCTGACCCTCCGCAGCCTTTGGAATCTCCTCATCTGCATATGGTGGGGGAGAAGGAACGTCCCCAATGAATGTGTCAATATCTGCAAAATATATAGTACACAACAATAATTAGATAGTTTCATTAAATGATTTAATAAAATAAGTTAAGGAACGTGTTAAAATCAATTTTATTCTAATTAAGTGAGACAATAAAATGAAACTATATTAATTTAAACAAAACACTAATATTACCTCTAACATATGGTGTGAATAACACGTTTAGACATCCTCGTCAGTCCAACCCCTCATAAGGACATGACACTATCATGAACATGTGATCGGCCTCACTGGCTAGTAGCCCCAATGCATTAGTGGAAATCCTGGCCAGAAACTCTGGCTAGCCCCTCTTAGGCATCATCTCACCCCACTTGTGCATCTTCACCTAAGTCATCGACCTAGAAGGTTGATGGAAAAAAGTAGGCATTGTCTCTGAAAACCTCTCAAAAAATAAACAAAACAACTCCGAAGAAAAAGGGAAGTTCACCCTCCCATGTATTATAGAGTGCCATCTATTTAGAGCTATACAAAACTGTTGCAAAAAAATGGCATACCATCTTATACATCGTGGCCTATGTACCAAAGAATCAACATAATACAAAAGAGCACAACTAATGCGCTTCCCATCACTGGTAAAGTGTGAAATGTTCATCACTAATAGTGAGAGGCACCTAACCTCCTCTGCACTGAAAGAAACAATTTGTAGTTGTCCACCAAACCTTTGAAAATTAGTTGGAGAAGGCACATCAACCCCAATATATCTCTAAGAGTACATGAGTTGACTCTCTGCTGCAACACCGACTAGAAGATCAGGGAACTGGGGAAAATCCTCCCCTCTCCTGTATAGCCTAGTGATAAACTATATATCCTCCTCAATGAGATGGTACCACTGATCAGGACCGACACAAAAAACATTTCAATGGACATCCCATTGACGGATCAGTTGCACCAAGAACCCAAAGTGATCCTTCGTGGATGTAGCCTCCTCCTAGTACTTAAGGAGGCCTACATTCCTCAAGAGGACTCGGGTCATTGCAGTAATAGGGAAAGGGTACAAATCCCTCACCCTCACCGCTCAATCTCATGCAACATTGTATAGGTCAACCCTCTGCTCCTATTGTTTCTGTTGTTTCTCTCTCCACTGACGTCTCTGCATGATTAACATATAAAATACATCGGCCTCATACATAAAACATAAAAAAAAATTAGTAAATGAGAAATTTATTTATAAATATGGAAAAATAACTTTCTTCAAAAAATAAGTAAGTTTCATCACCGTCTATGGTGCACATATATATAACATGATGCACTATATGAAATTTGTTATATTATTTTATGTGGTGTGTTGTATAACCTTACTACACCGGTGTGTTAAGGTTAATCGACGCACCGCCTAAAACAATAAAAATTTAAAATCCTAAAGAACCTTAAAACCATTTTTTTTTAATGTATTATTGCAGTGTAGCCTTTCTTGACATGCACCGGTGCGTTACAGGAAAGGTGACGCATCGCACCAATAATTTTTTAAAAATTGATAATTACGCTACTTTGACATTTAAGCTCTTTTTTTTTACGGCAGTGCGTTGAGTAATCATTAACGCGTCGATGCATAAGTTTCCCAACGCACCGTATAAAATAATATATATAATTTATGTGGTGCATCGTTTAACATAACACCCTTATGCATTAACATTATGTCAATGCACCACGAAAAACCAACTATATTATTTTAGACGGTGCGTCGATAAAATGATGTGTCGATGCATTAAAGTTTACCCAACGCACCGATGATTTAGAGTTTACAAATGCACCGCTAAAAAAAATTAGGCATGGTGTTTCGATGCACCCTGTAAATTTTCAAGGTGCACCGTCCACGTTGCGAGACGAACGACTCTAATGCACCACGCAAAAAATTAAAAAAAAAAATTAAAAACAGTGAAAATTTAACCGAATTTTGAATTTAATCCGCTAAAAGTTTAAGTTATAAATAAATAAAGGCATTACATGGACATTTGCTCGTCGAGGAGGCATGGTTACCACATAATCCAAAAAAACATTTTTTTTCATCGTTTGGCAAAATTCAAAAGCCACGCACTAAGCAATGGATGGAAGGAAGACAAGTAAGGGAAGCATCGATGGCAGTGTACTTCAGAGAGACAAAAGTTGCACCGGTTCTTGAGAGCTATACAACACTGAAAAGGATAAAAATGAAGTTTACGCCTGGTATTTTTCTTTTATTTAACCCTATTACGGTGCGCTTGATTATTAGATGTATTGGTGCATCAGTATTTAAGTAGCATACCAAAGTAATTTTTTTTTAAATAACCCTACCACAGTACACCATTTTTTATAGTAATGGTGTGCACCGATGCGTCTGTAGTAGAAAACACACCGGTGCGTTATGTATTTATAAAAATACCATAAAAAAATATCTACTAAAACCTCTGCCTGCCCGCCTCCGCTATAAACGGATTTTTCGGTTATTCTTATAGGGACTTCTATAAAAACCTCCGCTAGAGGGTATTTTCCTTGTAGTGTCCCATGTAGTGGTTGACTTGTAGAGCTCTAAAATCAACTTGAAAATAATGTCACTCCGCCTCATCTAGGATTCAAGGTTGTGTGGTATGAACTAGGTAACATTCTCCCATGAATTTCTCATTGAATATTAATGAAGGGCCAACAAATATAGTAAATGGAGATGACAAGATCCATTGATTTTCTCCCTCCATTCTCCTTGATTGAAGCATTCTTGGATTTTTGAAGTTGGAGAAATTCTGAAGGGTTGAATCTCTCTTGGGTCATGGGACTATCCTCAAGATTTGTAATCTTATGTTCTACAATAAACCTTTAGTTTACAATCAAATATTGGTACTCATAATTTCAATCAATCATAATCAACTCAAATACTAAGACAATATTTTCATATTCTTCATGAAAATAAGCCAACACGTTCATTTAAATAAACATATGTCAACAATATCTAGCTTGGCCATTACAAGAAGAGTAATTCAACAAGTTTTAGTTCATCGAGGATACAAAGTGATGGTGATAGAAATAATACATGTCAAAAATATGGGTTATAGATGATCATCCTAGGGCTCATCATACCCCCCAATAAAATGGTTGAACACCTCTATGCAACACAAACAAATGAACCCAAAATTGGTGTTGAGTTATGACAATCACTCCTCATCTTTTGTTGGTTTTTGATCTCTGCATACCTCTCTAAGGTCATAGGCCATAAAGTGTGTAATGGCATCCATTCTATGGTATCATGCCTCCTTTTCCACTGCACTCCATTTCTTGTTCTCTCCGTCCATGTCTATCTCACTTACAAAATTCCACGATGGTGTCGGATGCAAAAGAAGTGGGAATATAAACCTTAGGCCAATCCAATTCAAGTCCATATTCTTGATAATGTATACATATAGTTATAATCTATATAAAGTAGCTTCCAGGCCTACTGGTGAGGGAGGTTCTTCTCTCTTGAGTGCAGGACTTAGTTCTTCCCACTGAATTTTGTCCAACATCTATAACACTTTTATCCCTTTAATCCACTTATGTACTCCTTATTGTTATTCTTTTCTTTTGTAATGTTTGTTCCTTTGGGGTTAAGGATATTATGAACACTTTCCTTTCCTCCTTTCTTCCTAGATACAAGGGATTCATCTGATTTTATGATAGACTGTAGAGCTTGGAACTCCTCGTCACTAAGTGTCCAAATTTTCACCTAGGAAATCTGTGTGATTGCATTGTTAGGGCATCACAAATGATTATCTTCACAAACCCATGATGGGATAGGGCTATTGGCTTCCCCCTTTCCACCTTAATATGCATATCCTTTACTATATGCTAAAAGGAAATCATGCTTGTCTTCTAGAGCTAGAACTCTCATCTTTGTCTTAAGGTTGTCTAACACATAGACTCGTAGTTCTTGCAATTGTCTTGGTCTACTTGAAATTCTAGTATTCTCATAATGGCAACACATCCATCATATTGTCCCTTAGTAGAAATGGTCATAAATCCTTGAGCAAACTCCATGGTGAAATCATCATCAAATACATACAATCTTGTACAATATTCAAACCATCCATCTTTTTGAAAATTTTCCAGCACCTAATAAGTTACCTTGCAAGAGGATTGTATCTATTAGCTCTCTAAGGTTAAATCGTTTCCCCTGTGCTTGTTGTAGCTTCTTTGATCCTTTGTGGTGACTACTCTTATGCTTAACAAGGATGTAATGTGTGCACTCAAGATCTGTATCACTTACACTATGCTTTCCTAATTATTATTTTTAAGCACATAATGTTCTAGAACAATCACAATCTGTGCCTCTAAAGCGATGAACTTGCCTCTTCCTACTATTATGGTTTCACTTAACGAGACCTTGAGTCTATGTTGAACATGATATGGAAGAAAAAATACTAGTTATAAGCTTGAAATGGGTTACTATTATGGTTTCACTTAATGAGACCTTGAGTCTATGTTGAACATGATATGGAGGAAAAACTACCAGTTATAAGCTTGAAATGGGTTCAAAATAAATTTTAAACAAGTCTCGTGGTGTCCTCATATTGTCATCTTCCGCTATATCGTGAGTTTACCATACTTGGTGATGATTATTCTCTTTGTATCAACACACTCACCTCCTTGCATTGACCTTTTGATTTGATTGTTGTCGTTTTGGTTTTTTCATCTTCCGCTATATCGTGAGTTTACCATACTTGGTGCTGATTATTCTCTTTGTATCAACACACTCACCTCCTTGCATTGGCCTTTTGATTTGATTGTTGTCATTTTGATTATGGATCGACGTGGATCAACTACATGAATGGGTCTCACGCTACCCCTTCCCATTTTGATTTTATTGTTGTCATTTTGATTATGGATCGACGTGGATCAACTACATGAATGGGTCTCACGTTGCCCCCTTCCCCCCTCTGCAACTCAATTTCAAGTGACCATGTTTTAAAATAGATTAATATGATGGTTGGATTAGAGTATGTTAGTAATGGATGGGTTGGATTTAATGGCCAAAAAGTAGATAGAGTTGAAGACTACATTCAAATAAAGTGTTATTTAAAATTAATGTGAATATAACGATTCCCAGTAGTTTCTGTAAATGAGATCATATGTGATGAAATCATAGGCTACATTAATATTTAAATTGATTTTCTTCTTGTTTATTTGAGTTTGAATGATTATATTGATCTCCTTCAAGTTTCTTTGACAAGAATTGGTGTAGAATATTGAAATGCCTTGCATCAAAATCTTGTAGAAAACATCATACAAGTAGCAAATCTTCAATAGTTGTAAATGGAGAAGTTTGTAGTACTGGAAATGCATAAATATTTTGTTGGCGGGAAATGCATAAGTATATAGTGATGGAAATGAAAAAGTATGTAGTTGGCTAGAAATGTATAAGTCTATAGTTTTGGAAATGAAGAAGTATGTAGTTGGCTGGAAATGCAAAAGTTTGCAGCTTACTATACATGTTAAAGTCTGTAGTAGAATCACGTAGGCTATGAACTTTGTAGCATAATTTTGTAGGATGTGAATTTTGAAGCAGAATTATGTAGGATGAGAACTCTGTAGCACAGTTTTGTTTCTGGTGAACTCTATAGTTAGGATTGTAGGTCTCCAAGTTTGTAGCATATTTTTATTAAGCTTGTAGTATGCTTGTCGGTCTTCGAGTATGTAGCAGATTTTACAAGTTCAATGTGTTGTGCATATTTAGATGAACAAACTCTGTACAATCATCAATGCTTACATGGTATTTTGGTTCATACCATTTGATACTCCTTTTGGCTTTTCCTTGATATCTTTGATGAATGCTTATCTGGATAAAGTATAAGTGGAATGCTCGATCTTATTTGAAACCTTAGATAGTGAGTATGTTGGAGTTATTTTCTTGCATTGTATGAAATGAATGTGGCAGTAATCATTTGTTGTTACCTAGAACTATGGCTAGGTATCCTTGGCAATAAATGTGTGACTTGGAGAATGATCCTTGATGTTTGAAAGCTATGAGAGAACTCCTGTAGGTTAATAACTCCAAATTGTAGGCAACAACATATATGAAAGGTTTAAATGCTAGAATATTGTGTCTTGTAGTGCTACATTAGATACTCTTTTTTTAGGTTTAAATGCTAGAATATTGTGTCTTGTAGTGCTACATTAGATACTCTTTTTTGACTTGCAGTTTAGCAATGTATATGTACATTGTGTTGGTACCTTGAACTTGTAACCAACCTATAAACTAATGCTTGAACTTTGACACCTTATAACTAACCTTCAAGATTGATATCTTGATCTACTGGTAAATAAATGCTCTTATTTGGAATCAATCTCATAGCTAAATGATCAATCGTTATTCTTCAACCTTTCATAATGAGTTTGTGGAGTGTCTTTTTGTCATCTAGGATCGATGAGGAGTTATTTGATAATGAGTTTATGGAGTGTCTTTTTTTCATCTAGGATTGATGAGGACTTATTTGATAGTATTCTCATGATTAGAACTATGGTTGCTTATACCTATAAAATAGATTTTCAATTGGAGAGTTATTCATTAAATCTATACGATAACTCTTGTAACTTTATAAGCTCAACCCTTAGACAACTAAACAAAATTATATGAATGATGCAACTATGGCCTCTTGTAGTCCTTGATGTTTAGTTGTGACACTGCCTACTTTAAATTCAACCT
This sequence comes from Picea engelmannii, assembly GCA_009831015.1. Classification (NCBI taxonomy): domain Eukaryota; kingdom Viridiplantae; phylum Streptophyta; class Pinopsida; order Pinales; family Pinaceae; genus Picea; species Picea engelmannii. The sequence goes on from ML804722.1 coordinate 101,454, forward strand.
CTATACCAATAGCCAATATTTGAAGCTAATACCTTGAATCTTGATGGCTTGAACTGTGATGAAAGCTCTTGAATGGAGTTCATAGCTATATGGTCTATCCTTTTTTTAACCTTTAATAACGAGTATGTGGGA
>ML804722.1:106769-126105 GCA_009831015.1 Picea engelmannii
TAAGAGTTGAAGGAACCACCCCTATAGGTCATTATTAAAGTGTTTTGAGGCTTGATAGAGGATGGATATTGATCAAGGAAAGGATTCCAATTGATAGTACCTGCAAAACAAATGTTAGACAACCCAAACCAATACAATATATGATGAAATAAGCCCTGAGAAAAGAGGGAAATCAACAAGGAACCTTGTTGTCCCAAAGTTGCATCATATAACAATGATATATCAGAAACAATAGGATTATAACAACTGAAAATTAGACCATCAAAATCAACATATGATATTGCATAAAAATGCTTATAATTAGTAGATAATGGTCCAATACTTAAACGAAGATTTTGATGTAAAAGAGGGTTGTAAACGAGTGTTATCAACAAGTAATAATGACATCCTTATGGTTGTAGCAAATTTTTCCTGTAGTATCAAGTTATAACCATTGAAATCAATAAGTAAAATTTCCAAACAATAGCCCTTTAGCAGTAGGTTAATTATCACAGCTTACAAGCAATGTTTAGCAGTAGAAAAGTAGAGAAATTGGGAAAAAAAAGAGAGTTTGTTACAACCCTAATGGTTGTAGATTAATGGTTATTACATCAGACTAATCACTTGATCAATCAAGATTCCCTTGAAGCATAAGAGAGTCTAAAGAATGTAGAATTCAAATCCAACTTGATCAATTTTAATCCCTCAATTTTCACGTTTATCAAAGCAACAATTTACAATCTCCAATGAAAATATTAGTGCATTGTTATTGGGTAAATGGAGTCTCTTCCTTGGAAATTTAACTAATCAAATACAAAGAAGAATTTTCTTGAGATTTAAACCCTTATAAAACCAAGAAAACAATAATTCTTCCAAATCATCTAGCTTAAAATCCAAGATGAACTAGGGTGTAAAAATATTCTAGGGGTGTAAACCCTATTACTTCCTAGAGAAACAAACCCTAGCCAATCCTTGAAACAAGGGTGTAAACCCTCTTACTCCATGTGGAAATCCTTGTAGACCTTCAATAGAAAAGAAGAATAAACCTTGGTAGAGGGTGTAATCCCTTTTACTCCTCCTAGGGTTTTAGATATATTTCTTGAATTTAAACGAGCAAGATGACAATAAATTGCAAAAATTACTCACCAAATCCAAGAGAAAAAATGCAAGAAAAGCATTTCTACCAAGAATCGTCCAACGATTTACCAAACAAAACCATACAAGAGAAGCCACTAACCTTTTAATGCTCCAATAGACAAGAATTGCATCCATTATGATGAGAAAGAGAGAGATAATGAATTGTCCAAAAGGGTCGAAATTTTAGTCCAAGACTAATATTATCAAGTAATGAGTTATGTCCAAGTGTTAAATACATCATATAAGGTGCAACATTCAACATCCTAGGCCTCCAATGTGTGAGGTGTATCATCCATTCAATGGGCTTTCAAGCCCCTATGAAGGTCCAAGTGGCTCAGTCCCTCCATGAATAGATTTCACGAGGCAAGGTCCTACAAAGACAAGAAAATACACCCTCTAAGGGTCCACAAGTCACACGAATCATGCCAAGTAAGCCACACTTAATAAAAGAACCACCCAAACAAGTGCATTAAGTCCCCCCTTTTCAAATTAAAAAAATTCTCAAAGACCTTATAAACTTTGTCAAAATTAGGTATGGGAGGGGTGTCATGGTTCCCTATTGGGTAGGCCAATCCCCAAGTCAAGGAATGTTTCCCAAGAAAAACCTCTCTAGACCATGTAATGAGTATGAAGTGGATTAGGGGAAGTACTCTTGGGCATGGGGTTCTTGAAATATCAAGGGCTCATATTGTCTCATTTATGGGTTCCTTTGTTGAGGGTGCACTGTATTAACGCCAAAATTTTCAACCTATTTCATAGGAATCAAGCATAATTGAGGTTTACCCTCAGGAGCATTATGGTATAAATCATGTGGCATTTTGCCCATGATTTCCACAGGAAAAATTAAATGTTTAGGGTCTAAAAAGCTCCAGTATCCTCTGCTTCCTTCCACATGACCCTCGCTCACTCGTCGTGCCATGCAAGTTTGTGCCAAGCATTTTTCTCCACATCACCCCTGCGCATACGCTATCGACCTACCACCTAATGCGCCTCTATTGGTCACAGAAGAAGATTTACATAACCTCGAGGAATCAAAATTGACTTGTAGAAGTCATTGGCACCATCTAATAACATTCATGGGTTTCAGGCCTCATCCTGATCCTGATGAAGGCAGTTACTGAGAATGAAAGCAGTGGTTGAGACCTCATCGCAGCACATAAATGGAAAGCCAGAAAAGATTGGCAGATTTTAGCTCGCGTCTGATAGAGAGCTGCATGTGAAGTCTGACAGAGAAGGTCCAGATGGAAGAGCTTGCATCTGAAAATTGAATATTGTCTACACAGTCTGACAGAGCAGACGCCAACTAAAAACTTTGAATGCAACAATTCTATCACACTCCTAATGGTTGCAGCAGTTATGCTTATATATAGGCAGTTTTGATATTTTGTAAAGGTGGAATGGTTGAGCTAGGCTCCTTGCTATTGTAATATTTTTATGAAGAACATTGGTTCTCTATTTATGTATTTGTTTTTGAGACATCTTGGTTAATCTAAGTTAGCTTTATTGCTCCATATTATTTGCCTCTGATACTGAGAGAGTTCATGATTGACTGATTCACATGAATTGTTATGATTGTATTATGATGAATGTTATATTATAGTGTTGTTATAATTTCTTTCAGTTTCTTTGACATTTGAATTCAAGAGGATCATGCGTTTAAGTTTTTCCTCCTTAGGTTACTGGAAGACATGATGTCCACAACAGACCTCTACACTTTCCTCACCAAAGTATTCCCTCTATTCACCCTTACTCCAACATACTAACTGAAGTTAATTAAGACCTCACCTACATGTGCATACCAGTCCAGTTTTCTGAGTTAAAACGATATCATCTTGAGTCTGTGCCCATTTGACCTCTTTAAAACCAACCCGTGACATAAAACTCCGATGGGTACTGGGCTTACCTCCAACGCAATCTGGAGGTGACTTCTAGTGCTAACACACTGCATCCCTTCATTTTCAATGCAACAACTTTCCAAGCCCTTTATTTGCCTTTATTTTTTATGGTTCGAACATTGAGTGCTATGTGAATTGGAAATTAAAAGAGCACCGCAATGCCACTTGAAGTTATAACACATTGAGTGCCATATGCACTGGAAATTAAAGGACATCGCAATGCATTCCCCCATCAAGTGGGACATTTTTATTTATTTTCTTATTAAAGGTCCTTCATTTTTATGGAGAAGTGTTTCATAGCGCTTAGGACCTTAGGATGAGCATCTAGAAGGTTAAATTATGAATTTTGAATTTTACAGTGCTACCTACAACACCTCTAGGCCTTCATCCCCTTCTTCCCATGAAATGAGGTACAATCCCTACTTGGGGTCAATGAACCCAAAGACCCAAAAGATGAGTAAACAGAGGCGAAGAAGTGTGGAAAGTCGCAAGTATGAGTGGGAATGATACGATGACCCTTCAAGGAGATCCCCCAGTAGCAACCCTTTTCCCGAGGATGACCAACTTACTAAGATACCATGTCAACCACCAACGTGAAATAAGGAAAAAGGTACAAATTCCAAGCAAACGTTCCATAATCAAAAGAGGTCCCTTTGCAACATGCTCAAATGCTTCCAATATTAAAGTGACACTTACCATGAGACTGGACTTGTTACCTCATGAAGAAAGACCTATTGTGTTCTATGGACTGGGCTGGTGTGGCAGGCATTGATATGTTGTTGACGATGAATAGTGGTGTGTGGTGGAGAGGAGGGGCTATGTCTACTTAATGTGGGCTCAACTCGTCATATGGCTCTTGACACTCCATGTCTGCTACATCATCTCCTTATTTACCCCTAGGATGGGGGGTTAACATCTAGCTCCTACATGGGGACATGTGCTCATCATAGAGGGCATGAGAACCTCAACATCTCTTGGTTTTTCCTTTCTCTTATCCCACATCAGGAAAAAATCGCCTTCATTAAAATCCCTTTGCCTTGATTTACGATCAAAAGTTCCTTTAACTTTGTCTTGATTTCTTTCCATTTGATCGAAATCCATTTTTCTAGACTCATCCAGTTCCATGAGTTGATCAATCATTCCTTGTAACTCTTATTTATCAGTAGTGAAATGTTGAGCTATCTACAAAGATGGAATATGGAGGTTTATAGGTAACCTTGCTTGCATCCCATAAACTAATTCAAGCGGGGTTTTCCTGATGGAGGTCTTGGTTGTTGTGCGATCCTCCCAAAGAGTATGTTTGATTTTTTTTCCCAACTTTTCTTATTATCTCCAACGATATATTTTACAATGTTCATGACATTCTTGTTACAAGATTTGGCGAGCCCGTTTCCATGAGGGTAATAATTCAAGGAATGTGACAGAACGATCCCATACTTGAAACAAAATTCATTCATCGCCACTGAACTAAAAGCCTTGGCATTGTCAGTAGTAATCTTGGCAGGAACACTGAACCTATTAATTTTTATTTCTTCAAGGAAGTTCATTACCACTTCTTTTTTTTCCCTCTTTGTTGGGATTGTTTCTACCCATCAACTAAAATAATATGTAGCATTCAGAACCCACTGGTAACCATTACTAGATTTTTCCTTAAATTCACCAATAAAATCCAATCCTCGATGTTGAAAAGGTGCTTCAATCACTACCGGCTTCAAATTAAGAGCGGGTAGTTGTTGTTTTCTCAAAAAGAATTGACATGTCTAACAAGATCTGACATATCAGTGCGTGTCAGAAAATATAGTAGGCCAATAGTAACCTTCTCTCAATATTTTTTGAGTTGTGGTATGGGTAGCAAAATGACCCCCACAGTATCCTGAATGAAGCTCTGAAATCAAATTATCTGCTTCCTCCTTATTTACACATCTAAGAATTACTCCATCAGGGTTTCTCCACCCAAGACCATATTGCATCAGGGAATACTTCATGGTTTTGAGCCTCAAGGCTCTTCTTTTATGATCAACTAAGTCATCATGGCACATAAGATTCTTTAAATAATAAATGTTGTTAGAATACAATTCCTCTTCCTCAAGTTCACTTAGGACAATGTTAACTTGCTCCTTTTCTCCCATCTCAATGGCCTCTTCATTACCTTCAACCAACATCTTGGCCAATTCTTTGCCCTTCATTGTCTTTCTTGGATTTATTTCAATGTCATATTCTTGTATCTGTGACACCCATTTTCCTCTCAACCCAAGACAATCTTGTTACAATAATATATCATTGAATTTTGGATAAGAAATGAAATCTTTAATCTTGTGATACACCACATATGTCCTAAAGTGTTTTAGGGACCATTACCTCCCATTATTAGGGGTAACTAAGGAGACAATGTCTCGAGGCCCTCAGGTTGAAGGCATGGAGTATCGAGAGGAAGATGAACAGGCAGAGGCCCATATCTTACCACACGTCACCATTTGATCGATGACAACATCGTCCACCACACCATCTTGGCTCATAGAGAACAATAGTTCTTGCTCCATGAGGTAACAAGTTCGATGTTGTGGTAAGTGTCATTATAATAAATGAATCATTTGAACATGTTGCAAAGGGTTCTTTCTGTATTTTGAAAATGTTTTCTTGGAAATTATGCCCTTTGCCTCATTTCACCTTGGTGGTTGACATGTTGTCCTAGTAAGTGGTAACCCTCGGGAAAAGGGTTGCTACTAGGTGGTCTCCTTGAAGGGTTATCGTACCACTTCCACACATACTTATCAATTTCCATACTACTTCCTTTTTTGTCTCCTCGTATTTTGGGTTTCCAGACATATTGAACCAAGAAGGGCTTGTACCTCATTTCATGGGAAGAAGGGGCTAAAGGCCCGGAGAAAGATTGTAGTTGCTATAAAATAATAAGAAACTAATGTTGAAAAGAAAGTGAACACAACAAATTAGGACCATCAAAATCCAATCCAACTTGAGCTCTTCCTACTCAGTGCTCGTACAGTCCCAAATTGTAAATGTTAAAGCTTGAAATCTTGTGAAGTGAACTAGCAAACTACAAATCATATGAAAGTCAGAATTGGAAATATGGCTAAAATGGGGTATGGGAAAATAAACACCTAAATAATTGGTAACTCAAGAGAAAGCACACCCTCTACAAAGGAACACATAAATGAGACAATATGAGCCATTGTATGTCTAGAAAACCCATGCACAAAATTCACGCCCCTATCCAAATCATACTCTTTACATGACTTAGAAATGGTCCTCTTGGGAAACACCCCTTGACTTGGGGAATGATCTACCCAATAGGTCACCATGACAACCCTACCATACATAAATTTGGCAAGTTGTATAAGGTCTTTGAGCATTTGTTTATTTTGAAAAGGGGGGATTTGACGCACATGTTTGGGTGGTTCTCTTATTAGATATAGCTTACTTGGCATGATGATTGTGACTTGTGGATCCTTGAACGACGAACTTGTTTGTCTCTGCAGGGCCTTGCCAGGTGAAAGTCTTTTCGTGGAGGCACAAGGTTACCTGGAAGCATCTCAAAGGTTTCATTTTTGGCAGTTAACTCTTGCCATCTACTTTTACCCTCTGGTCCTTTAGCCCCTTCTTCCCACAAGGCAAGGTACAACCCTTCCTAGTGTGGAAAATCCTAATGCCCAAACAAAGGTAGGGGGGAAATGATAGGAATAAATGTGGAAAGTGGTAAGTATGGAGAGAATGGACGATGACCTTTCATACACCCACCCAGTGGCAACCCATCTGAAAGGGAGATCAACTTACTAGGGAATCGTGTTACCCTTCCAGGTATGAACAAGTTAAAGAGCATAATTTCCAAGAAAATGTTATGAAATGAAGGAGAATCCAATGCCACATATTTAAGTGCTTCAAGAATCAGAGTGACACATACCATGATACCCAGACTCATTACCTCATGGAACAAGACTTACTTCTACTTCAGGACTAGGCTCGTGGGATGGATACTGTTGTTGTTGATAAATGGGTTGCACTAAAGAAAAGAGGGGCCCTACAATGCCATGCTCAAGTCATCCGGCTCTCGGTACTCCATGTCTAGGACCTGTGGGCCTCTATACATGATCTCCTTAGTTATCCCTAGGGTAGGGGATAACATCTAGCTCCAACTCAGGGACATGTGATCACCGTAGAGCACATCAGTGCATCTCTGGTATGACCTATGCCTACTAAATCTCAACAAAATGTATTAGTAATCCTTAGGGTGGTGATATCACTCATTGTTCATATATGATATAATTAAATAGAGAGCATATTTAATCTAACATATGATCATGAGCATGCATATATACAAGTGAGACAAAATAATATGTAAAATGTAACTACAACTATGCTAACATGATATGCAGATGGTATATACAATGGATTGAAATCCCTACCTACCTCTACTTACATGTTGGTTGAATGCTATGGGTAGTCAAATAACCAGTGAAACCATCCTAGCAATATCTCATAATACCAACCTATGTGCTTCATCATAAACCAAAACAATGACAAGTCAAGCACAAAAATAACATGAGTTAGAACATGTATCACATCATCGGAAATCGTAAAGTCTAGCTCATGGAGGCGGGAGGGAGGGAAAAAATTATGCCAAGTCACACTTCTAGGAAAGTAATCAATCCATCTCAGAAATGGATCATGGAAAATAAAAGGCTTAAATACTGACCCAAAGACTCTGAAGGTTGGCTACCTTAGACGTCATCACATCCTGAGGTCTGGGAAAGGACTAATAAGAACCTAGAGGATGACTGACAATTTCTTAAGGGAAGGCTGGAAGACTGAGACTATAAAATTCTTCTTAAGGTATTCAACCTACCCTTGGGTTTTAAAAGAAGGCTTTGCTCCGGAGAAAAATCAAGACAAGGGACATGTTTTCCAACTACATGCTTCATCTTCATAATTATCATGCTCATAATTCACTTCATTAGTTAAATATTCATAATTAGTTATATCTTCATAAATCTTCATATGTTTCATCCTCATAATTCACTTCTTTAGTTAAATATTTACTGCATTCTATCGAATCATGGGAAAAATTGTGTTCCTCTTCAAGGGGTTGACAAATTTATTCATAAATCTCTCCTTCTGTATCAGAGGATTCTTGGTATTGAGTATGGTACACATCCCTGAGATATTCCACAATCTCAGTGGTGAATCCTTCGTCCTCTACGGATACTATGAGATTTTGAAGGGCATATGCATATGTCTAGCATTGTGGTTTGACAAAATCAATAAACCTACTAATTAGGTCTACAAAATATTATATACCTGTATCTTCACAACAACTCTTAAACCAATCTTGCAAGAAAGATGGCAGAGAAAGTATGAGAAATTTTACCAGAAAATCCTCCCATTCCAATTCTATAACTCACTTATATACTTCAAGAATTTTACAATGCGAGTAATTGGGAGGCCTCCGAATCATGGAGAGTTGTTTAACCATTTTGCATCAAAATAATGTCGGTATCCTTGAAAAATTTTGAAATCAATAGTCGGATACACTTGTTCCTAGGGCGTCATGATCCCATAAATTCGAAATATCACAAAATTGAGAGTAAGGTGGCATCTTGGAAAAGGTCAGTGGACTCTCTAGATATCCTTTTGAGGATTATCAAAGGGATGAGGGAATCACCCTTAACGGAGTCGCCAGGTAAGATTTTTTAAAAGAATGCTTTGGATAAAGGCTTACCGAAAAAGTGTCGTTGAGGAATATTGACTTAGTGTTCCCCAACAACGGAACCAAAATGTTATCACACAATCTATACTTGCCCAAGGCCCAAATAAAATGAATCCAATATTATCATAATGATGCAGAAGCATCGCTCCATGTCGGCAGCGTGCCAGCCAGCCAGCACATCCAACACGTTTTTAATGAAGAAAGGGAAAGGCACAACCCTCTCAATTTTGAAATTCGAAATTTCAAATAAATGTTGTAAGGATTTTAATGGCATATCATGTCTTTGTACATGTAGTGGTTGAGGTTTCATTTAATGCTTACCTGAATCTAAGTCCAGATCAGTTAGGTCTGCGACTTCCTTTTATGTAATGTAGCCATAGGAGTAGGAGCCGCTCTGCGATAGCGATAGCTTAGAGACGGTGGTTGAGGATAAGTTCATGGGAGCCCTCATTTTGTAAAGGGGAGAAGAAATTAGAGTAGAGAGTTAGGAGGAGAGACTAGAGTAGAGAGGTCTTGAGAGAGAGAGCTGAGACTTGTTATAGTCCAGTCTTTGTAAACATTTGTATATACATATAGATTAATAGAAAAGTAGTTTTTCCTGCATACTGTGTGTTTTATGTTTGCATGTTTTTATGCATTTCATGTTTTAAATACATAACTGGTGAAGTAATTAAAAAGTTTCAATTTCATCCCGTCTTGGAGTGTCCGAGTGCAAGGAGTGCACATATTCTGCAAGGGGTGCGTTGACAGAGGTGAGACAACCTCAAGAAAGCTCAAGAGGGATAGTGTTGAACCTTCATTAGCAGAGGTGCAAGGAGTGCACAGGAAGGAACTCTATCTCGAGTTCAGGGAAGACAGAACTATTGAAGGTTCTGTAGAGCTCTGCTAAGAGGGCATCGAGTGAGTGCATAGAGTGAAAAAGGGAACTCTTGTTTGAGTTCAGAGAGAAGAGAAGTGTCACAGGATGAGACACTCACAGGGTTATTGAACACCCTGCAAGCGCAGCAAAGCATGCTTGAGAAGGAAGTTGCCAAAGGGCATTTGCAACCCTTCAAGGAGAGAAAGGGACAGAGACACTTTGAGGTCAGAGCCATAGATAAGCTTAGAAGATATAGCACCATTTCATGCAAAGGTCTTGCAAGAGGTTGCAGAGTTCGAAGGAACCTTTGAGGTTCAGAGAAATAAAGCTCAAGAGGAGTAGCGATCGTTGGATGAGAAGCAACAGGAGTTGTTGATTCCCCTTTGGAGTGGAATTTCGGCATTTCGACATTTCGGGGTTCGGCATTTCGGCAATTCCGATGACAAGGAACAGGGGCACTTTGCGTTGAAAACACCGAAGTCGTGAAACGCGACATGTCTTTGGAGTAGGGTTGTGGTCACAGAGGAAGTAGCCACATGGACCAAGATTTGGTCAGGGGATAATCGTCGTTGAGCCCATTTCAATATTTCAGCATTTCGGGATTCGAGAAGTAGGGGAGGCTGTGATTTTGGAATCGAGAGTTTCAAACTCCCGGTTCGCGAAATCCCGAAAGATCCAGAGCTATCAGATTTGGATCAACGACAGTCATTGATCTCATACAAGAATCCCCATATCAGAATTCGAGGATTGGAGTGACAAGAGATTTTGGAGTCACTGCATCATGAACTCCCAGTTCGCGAAATCCCGAAAAGATCTGAGCCATTTCGGGAATTCGGGGACTTGGACACCAGGAGATCGAGAGTGAAGAGTCGCCAAAATCGTGAAAGGGAGAATTGCGATCAGATCATGTCCGTCGATCAGGACGAACGTGGACCATCGATCCAGCAGGGTCGAGGGTTTTCAGAGTTTTTGGCACTGGGGAAACGAAGGAGAAGACTGGGTCAAAATCGCGAAAGGAGAATTCACGAAAGGACCAGGGCCGTCCATCAAGGAGGACACGTGGTGAGTGGTCAAGGTTCGAGGAAAAACCCAAAAGGTTCTCTCAAGGAGTAGTACTTCGACATTTCGGTACCTGGGAGGTTGAAGGACCAAGAACCGTCTGCAGTTGGAACCGCGAAGTCGTGAATTCTGAAACCCCGAAAAGTGGGCCGTGGTCACGGGCAGATTTCGACATTTCGGGGCTCGGGGATTTGAAAGACAGAGAATAGGGGGAACACTTGCATCGTGATTCCTCGAATCATGAAAGTTGGTAGCCCTTCGACATGAAGCCCTTTTCGACATTCTGGGAACCAAGTGTTCGAGAGGCCAGGAGTTGGGAGATAGAGAGTCCCGACTCGTGAAATCGCGAAAGTTGAGCGTGTGCATAGGTTTTCTCAAGGTCTATCTCAGGGAATAATAGGGACCTATGGATTTGTTCAAGGGGTCCCAATGGGAGCCTGAAGAGCCATTTCGGCTCAGAATTTGGAACGATCCAGACACTGGGAGGTCAGTGGACCCTACTGAGGTAGGGGGTCTTCATCACATAACAGGGGATGACCTACCAGTGTCACCCTAATAGGAAACCCCTTTCTATTTAGGATTATATCAAAGTTACCCTAGGGGAGACGTCCCCAGTGACCTAAAGGGTTGATAAGACTAAGGCAAGGATGCAAGAAAATCCCCCTCTCACTAGCCACTCAAGTCAAAAGGTTCTTAAGGTCTTTAAAGGATGAAGCAACGGTAAAAATGGAGTGTACCTGCCAGAACAAGACAACAAAGAAAATATGGCATCTTTCAAGTAAAAAAAATGATGTTAGTGCTACTTAAGACCATGAACCTTCAAAAAATAGGCTAGTTGATATAAATTTGCAGCAATGTAACAATTTACAACCGCAATTTGTAATAGCTGCAAAAAATATGCCTTGAAATTGATTGAAAAAGACAAGAAAATGCAGCTTTAACTAGGCTGAATGATAATTAATTGTTGCAAGAAAATTTGGCAATGTCTATCAAGCATATAATGTCCCTTATTTAGAGAATTTGTTGTAGTTAGATGGTTGTAGCAATATTTTGTAACAACAACAAATTCTAGTGCTCAAAATTGCAAGGAAACACCATGTAAACCTAACATTTATCTAGTAGATTAATTGGCAATTGTCACAAGCAATTCTGAGTGAGCTAGGTGCAAGTTATGTAGGTGAATGTAGCAAATTAGCATGAATTAGTATGGATATAGAAGTGATTTGCAACAACAACAAGTTATTTAATGAATTAGTCTGGGTTAGTAGAAGTTATAAAAAGCGTCAAGGAAGAGAGTTTGAGTGTTGAATCAATCCTTCAATAAGAGAGAGGCTAGAACTAGTACCTTCTAGGGATTATGGAGTCAAGTGGACGACTTCTTCTAAGGATGCAAATCCATTTTGATAGTGCAAACAATTCTAAGAGGAATGCATAGGAGAAGTAGTAACTTAAGTCCCCCTATACATTTTCCTCAAGAAAACAAGATACTAGGGTGTAGACAATTCTAGGCCCTAGCACCTTGCTCTCCTTAGGCTTCTTATGGGATAAGAACTTAAGAAAAGATAACTAGGTCAAAACCTTAGAGTGCTAGAAAACTAGGGCTCTAGGGTTTCACTAGTTACTAGATCAATTCAATGATAATCTTGGCAAATAGAAAGTAAGAAAGTAGCAATTTAAGTTCCTTACTTCAAGCATTAAGCATATCATGCAATTTCATAATATTGTATGAGCAAATAAAGCCATACATAAACCATTCAATAAATGACAAAAAATGTAGATTTTACCTACTTGCACCAAGAATAATTATGAAATACCATGCAAGATCACCATAAAAGATTCCAAGATTGATCCAACTTGCAAAAAATCAGCCTTATACAAGAGTGTGCCTCACAATTTCAGCCAATATCCCTTCTAGAGCACAAATTTCAGACCTCTCCTCTTGTGTGAGGAGTTGTGATGTAAAAATGAATGTACTTTTTGTTTATTTATACAAAATTTTTGACCTTTAATTAATTTCAGGTCAAATAAAGGTCGACCTGGCCAATTTACAAATAAATTCAAATTAGACATAAATAAAATTAATTATCATCTAAAAACAATTCCAAGGGTGATGTCATGCCCTTCTAGGGTGACGTTGAGCCTCTAAGGTGGAACGTTGGGCTCCAGATGTTGAACATTTGGCCTCCAAAGGCTCTGGATGATGCCCACATGTGCCAACTAGCTCACAACTTCCCTAAAAATGCAAGCCCTAGATCTAGATGACATTCAGAGTCATGATGGTGACATCATGGTCTCTCAAAGGTCAACATATAGGTGGAAAAGAAAGATCCCCTTGGTCTAGGTCAGTGAGGGTGCCTCCAAGGTGATGTCCTTCTTTCTTCCTGGTGCAAATATCTGATGTCTTCTTTCCCCTGGCTGGGGTTACAACATCCATCTATGGGCTTTCATCCCCATGAAGGTTCAAGGCAATCATTCCCCCATGTGTACCTGTCTACTAGGCACAGTCCTGCAGCAACAACAAGTACACCCTCCAGGCGTTCATAAGTCATAGGGATCATAATATGTAAATCGCATCCAATAATTAAATTACCCAAACATGTGCATCAAACCCCCCTTTACCCAGAAAAATTCTCAAAGATGATATGCAATTTAACAAGTTAGTTTTGGAGAATGTCTTGGGATGACCTATTGGGCTAATCCTCCTTAAGTTTGGGGTGTTTTCCAGGTAAGAAACAATCATGTAATTATATGAGGTAGCGTGGGGTAGTGTTTGGGCATGGGGTGTAGTGATAACAGAGAAATGTAAATCTTACCTGTGGGTGCCTTTGTAGAGGGCGAGTTGCACCTTGTCATGGATGACATTGTTTCCTATCCCATTCATTTCATTTTATTCTTAGCTTCATTGATCTTTTGATTTTATGTTTCATTGAAGAGTTGAGAGACATTGTCCTGGCTTGGTGACTAGAGGTGACAACATTATCCACAAATACTTCACAGAGATTAGAGGTTGTCTCGTGATGAGACCCCCTTTCTCTTGGATATGCCACCAAGAGTCACTACCCTGGTTTGGTGACCAGATAGATAGTAGTGTCATACTGCTACATGCCCATGGTCATAATAGGTCGGCTCGTGATGAGACCTCCTATTCACCAACTAATACCCTGAATGTTTATTTATTTTATGGCTTCCATTTTCTTACTAAGAAGCCTTTTACTGCTTTCTCGGGAATCCCTAGGCGAAGCATCTCAAAGGTTTCATTTTTGGATTTTAATTCTTGCCACCTACGTTTAACCTTTGGGCCTTTAGCCCCTTCTTTCCACAATGCAAGGTACAACCCTTCCTAGTGTGACAAATCCCAATGACTGAACAAAGGTAGGGGGGTGTTGGCCCTTGACTAGGTTGTAAGGAAACGTTGGTCATGTTTGAGCATTTTTGGGAATTCAACAGGTTGGTCGAAGACGGAGCGCCCAGGCGAAGCGGAGATCATAGGATCTCTCCCTTTTTTGGAATTTTTGGGATTTTAGGGTTTATGTAACGAGTATGGGATGTCGGCCCATGGGTTTACCCATGCTTAGGCCCCTTTTTGTAATGTATAAATAAGTAGCTAGGTGATGTAAGAAGTAGTTACTAGTCATTGATCGGCTTAGTGCATGGCTAGTTGGATTTATGCATGACTATGTCGAGGCTTGCAGAGCTAAGTGTAAGTGTTTTGTAAGTGCTCTATGCGGAGAAACTGTGTAAGGATTTGTGCTTTGATCTTATTCAGGGAAGGAGGATCCGGCGATGTGTGTGTAGATCTCCCGTCCTTTGTGGAATTGGATTTGTAGCTTCGTGCATGTAAGAAGATTGGAAGAGATTAATAAAGAATAAGAAGTGTCGGTGGACGTAGCCCTACACTGGGGTGAACCATGTATATCATGTGTTGATGTGCTTTGTGAAATGTTCATAATGTTTATGTATCTATTTTCTTAGTGCACTTTTCTTGATGTGTGATAGGTAGATCCATTGATGCTTACTGCTTAATATATGAATAAATGCTAGATCTTCTTTGATGCTATGTGCTAACTAATTAGATGTGCTTGATCTTGATTACTACTGCACTGATCTATAGTTAGAGTTAATCTGCGAAGTGAATAAGAATCATAACTCAATGTATGATGCCAGCTAAGTGCTCTGTTAAGTGTTGTAATCACAGATCTGTGTCCCAGCTAGGTTGTAGACACTTGAGTCCTGCAACCCCCCCTGCCTCTACCTCAGGTGAGACTTCATCTGCTTCTGTAATATGCCATATATAAAAAGTATGCAGAATAGAAATAAAATGCTAGAAATGGTAAAATAACAGTAATATAACCAGAACAATCACCACAATAACACTGAAATGATGTAAGAATAACAACAGAAATAACACTTTGATTCTGAGAGCAATGTTCATGAGCCTCTTTGAGGGGAAACCTCCAGTCAAGTAGATCTCTATTACAATAATCTCCAAGATAGGGTTCTCATACCCTCAACTCCTATTTATACTAAATATGTCTATCAAAAGAAGCATATAGAGGAAGATCCTTCTAGAAGTGGAAGCTTCTATTAGGTCTTCTTACATTCGACTTATTATATTTTATTGCAAGGCCTTATTAATATTAACCTTTATTACATCTTAATATATTGTTCTACCTATGTGCGGGTTAGGACCCTAACATGTCCTCCCCCTTAAAAACAACCTTGTCCTCAAGGCTTGAGATGTGGAAATTGTTGTAGAATGGTACTTGGTTCCCAAGTGGCATCTGTTGGAGTTGTATCTTTCCACTGGAATAACACTTCATTTATGGTTCTCTGGTGAAGGAGACACTCACGCTGGTCCAAAACTGCTTGTGGTTGTATCCAAATGGATTTTTCTTTGGCTAACTTGGGAAGGTTGGTTTGAATTTGGCACTTAGTTCCAATCACCTTCTTTAAGCATGAAACATGAAAAACAGGATGTAGCTTCGAATGACTAGACAAAGCTAACTAATAGGCTACTTGTCCCACATGCTTGAGAATGATATAAGGACCATAAAATTTGGGCGCTAGCTTCTGACAATGCTCGGCCTTGAGGGAAGTTTGCTTGTAAGGTTGTAGTCGAAGAAACACCTTATCCCCTTCTGCAAATTGACGTTAAGAGCAACCTTGATCTGCTTGTTGCTTCATGCGATTCTGTGCCATGACCAAATTCTCTTTGAGGGTATGGAGAATAGCCTCTCAAACTGTAAGTGTTTGTTCAACTGCCTGGACCTTCGAGACACCAGGTAAGTACGAGAAAACTAAAGGTGGCTTATGTCCATATACTGCTTCAAAAGGAGTCATGCGTGTAGTTGTATGGTATGAAGTGTTGTACCACCATTCAGCTAGGGGTAACCATTAAGCCCACTGACTTTTATTTTCTGAGGCAAAACACCTCAAATATGTTTCCAAACACTTGTTGACAACTTCTGTTTGACCATCAGTCTGGGGATGATAAGTTGTGCTTAGATGCAATTGGGTTCCTTGTAGATTGAACAGTTCTTGCCAAAAATTGCTTGTGAAAGTTGGGTCGTGATCAGAAATAATAGAGTGTGGCATGTCATGAAGCTTGAAGACCTGATCCATGAAAATTTGAGCCACCTTGCATGTTGTAAACGGGTGTTGAAGAGCACAGAAATGAGCATACTTGGAAAGGAGATCAATAACCACCATCATGACTGATTTATTTCCTGATTTGGGTAAGCCCGTAATAAAATCCATAGAGATATCCTTCCAAATAGCGGGTGGAATCGGAATCAGTTGTAGTGTGCCTGGAGATTTGACTATTTCTCCCTTGTTGTGTTGACACACATCACATTTAGCGACAAAATTACGAATGTCATGTTTCATACCATCCCATAAAAAAGAATGTTTGACCCTGTCATAGGTTTTGGTGAATCTGGAGTGCCCCGTTGTGGGTGTAGCATGAAGCTCAGAAAGTACCGTGGATTTAAGCTTTGATTTTTTACTTAAATACAAACGGCCTTTGTATTGAAGCTTGTGATGGAGCCAAGAGTACCCTGGGAAGCTGGAGCATTGGACTGCAATTGTTGGATCAGATGCCAACTTTTGGGATCCTATAGCCATTCCTGGCGAATGGCTTGGAGCCAATCTGGTACAATGAAGGAAAGAGAAAAAAGGGATCCTTCATCTTCATATTTTCAGGGAAGTGCATCTGCCACCACATTATCTTTTCCTTTCTTGTAAATGATCTCATAATCATATCCAAAGAGCTTAGTCACCCATTTTTATTGCTTTAGGAAGGAAATGCATTGTTCCAGAAAATACTTGAGGCTTTGATGGTCTGTCTTAATTTGGAAACGTTGCCCCAATATATAAGGGCACCACAGATCAACGGCATGTAGAATATCCAACATTTACTTTTCATAGATTGATTTACCCAAATTTGTTTTAGATAGATTCTTGTTGGTAAAGGCCAAAGGCCGACCCTCTTGCATAAGGACAATGTCAATTCCTTTCCCTGAGGCATCACATTCCAAGACAAAGGTCTTTTTGAAATCAGGAAGGGTCAGGACTGGAGTGGTGCACATGGCCATCTTCAAGGTTTGAAAATCTTGAGCAATGGCTGGAGTCCAAGTGAAAGAGTTCTTTTTTAGGAGAGCAGTGAGAGGTGCTGCAATCTTTCCATAATTCTTAACAAACTTGCGATAATAACCTGTTAAGCCTAAATATCCATGCAAGATTTTGAGAATCTTTGGGTGAGGCCAGTCTTGCATAGCTTCAATTTTTTTACGATCCACCTTGACACCATCCTTGCCAACCAGATGACCCAAGCATTCTACTTATGAGGCGCCAAAAGCACATTTAGACTGTTTCAGGAAAAGTTGATGCTGAGAGAGTAGATGGAGAACTCGATCCACATGAGCAAGATGGTTTGTCCAGGTTTTGCTATAGATGAGGATATCATCAAAGAAAGCTAAGAAAAAATGACGGAGAAAAGGATGGAAGACATGGTTCATGAGGCTTTGGAAGGTGGAGGGGGCATTACACAAGCCAAAGGGTATGACCAAAAACTCATAGTGGCCCTCATGATTTCTAAAGGCAATATTGGGAATGTCTGCCTCTTTCATATGTATCTGGTGGTAGCCCGAACGAAGATCAAGTTTAGTAAAGAATTGGGCGCCACTCAATTCATCCAGGAGGTCATCAATGACAAGAATGGGAAATTTGTCTTTAATAGTAAGTTTGTTGAGGGAACGAAAGTCAGGACACATTCACCAAGAACATTCTTTCTTCAGGACCATGACCACATGAGAAGAGTAGGGGCTCGTACTAGGACGGATAACGCCTGCATTAAGGATTTCCTAAACCATTTTCTCAATTTCATTTTTTGGGGAAAAGGGGTGACAATACGAATGGATATTGGGAGGAAGGCTTCCAGGTACAAGGGGAATGGAATGATCATGAACACCACGGGAAGGAGGGAGTCCCTGGGGAGTGGAAAATACCACTTGATGTTTAGAAAATATGTCTTGGAGGTATTGCGGCATCGAGGGTGTCTTTGTTGCTTGTATGGCATGGAGTTGGGAAATAACACCAAAATGACCTTTTTTTAGCAGATTTTCCATGCGATGGGAACTAATGATCTCAGGTGAACCGACGATGATGCCTTGGAACTTATATTGGTGGCCCTCCTGGTCGAATTGCATGGTTAATTCCTTAAAATCCATGAGAATGGGGCCCAAAGTCCTTAGCCAGTCTACACCCAACACAATGTCACAACCGCCCATGTCGATAGCAAAAATATGAGATTTCAAGTGGTAGTCACCAATTTGGAGACGCACATTTTCACAACGACCTCCACATTTCATGGAGCCACCATTGGCAATCATGATTTGGAAATTATTGATAGCATGGATGTAGCAATGAGTTTCTTGGATGCGGCGATGAATAAAATTATGGGTGCTTCCACTATCAACCAGAATGATGACCTTCTGATGTTAGATGTAACCGATTAGCTTGAGGGTTTGGGGAGCTGAGAAGCTAGTGAGAGCATTGAGGGAAATGATCGGTTCTAATTTGGGAGGGTCTGAGGGAGGGGTTATGTCAGTGATTTCAAGTGACTCGGACACAAGGGGAGTTTCAACATCCTCTTATGAAATATCCTCAGAGATGGCCATAAAAATATTTTTTTCTTTACACTTTTGGCCCAGGAAATATTTGTCATCACAATTATAACAAAGGCCTTTGATTTGGCGTTCAACTATTTCAGCTTTGGTCAATTTTTGGATATTTAGTGGAGCGGAGGGAGTAGTGGGATTTACTGGTTTAGGGTGAGGGATAAAGGAGGGTTTTCGATTTTGAGAGGATACAACCTATTGTGCTTCTTTAGCTCTTTTAGTATCCTCCACCCAACTCTGAGGACGAGCCATGAGGACATGGGCCCGAATCTCATCCTTGAGGCCACTGATAAAACACTCTCAAAAAAAGGCATCAAACATGCCCTTTATCCGAAAAGCCAGGCGCTCAAAGGAAACTATAAAGTCTTCCACTGTTCCTGATTGTTTCAACTTTTTCAAATGGCCCAAATGGTTGGTGTTAGTGTCAAAGCATTCATAAAGCTCTGCCACAAAGTGTGTCCAAGAAATATACCGTTGAAGGGAAGGTTTTCTCCATTGCCAACATTCT
>ML804722.1:126155-144968 GCA_009831015.1 Picea engelmannii
CACTGGGGTGAACCATGTATATCATGTGTTGATGTGCTTTGTGAAATGTTCATAATGTTTATGTATCTATTTTCTTAGTGCACTTTTCTTGATGTGTGATAGGTAGATCCATTGATGCTTACTGCTTAATATATGAATAAATGATAGATCTTCTCTGATGCTATGTGCTAACTAATTAGATGTGCTTGATCTTGATTACTACTGCGTTGATCTATAGTTAGAGATAATCTGCGAAGTGAATAAGAATCATAACTTAATGCATGATGCCAGCTAAGTGCTCTGTTAAGTGTTGTAATCATAGATCTGTGTCCCAACTAGGTTGTACACACTTGAGTCCTGCAACCCCCCCTGCCTCTACCTCAGGTGAGACTTCATCTGCTTCTGTAATATGCCATATATAAAAAGGATGTAGAACAGAAATAAAATGCTAGAAATGGTAAAATAACAGTAATATAACCAAAACAATCACCACAATAACACTGAAATGATGTAAGAATAACAACAGAAATAGCACTTTGATTCTGAGAGCAATGTTCATGGGCCTCTTCGAGGGGGAAACCTCCAGTCGAGCAGATCTCTATTACAATAATCTCCAAGATAGGGTTCTCATACCCTCGACTCCTATTTATACTAAATATGTCTATCAAAAGAAGCATATAGAGGAAGATACTTCTAGAAGTGGAAGCTTCTATTAGGTCTTCTTACATTTGACTTATTATATTTTATTGCAAGGCCTTATTAATATTAACCTTTATTACATCCGAATATATTGTTCTACCTATGTGCGGATTAGGACCCTAACATGTCCTCCCCCTTAAAAACAGCCTTGTCCTCAAGGCTTGAGATGTGGAAATTGTTGCAGAATGGTAGTTGGTTCCCAAGTGGCATCTGTTGGAGTTGTATCTTTCCACTGGAATAACACTTCCTTTATGGTTCTTTGGTGCAGGAGACACTCGTGTTGGTCCAAAACTGCTTGTAGTTGTATTCAAATGGATTTTTCTTTGGCTAACTTGGGAAGGTTGGTTTGAATTTGGCACTTAGTTCCAATCACCTTCTTTAAGCATGAAACATGAAAAACAGGATGTAGCTTCGAATGACTAGACAAAGCTAACTGATAGGCTACTTGTCCCACACGCTTGAGAATGATATAAGGACCATAAAATTTGGGCGCTAGCTTCTGAAAATTCTCAGCCTTGAGGGAAGTTTGCTTGTAAGGTTGCAGTCGAAGAAACACCTGATCCCCTTCTGCAAATTGACGTTAAGAGCGACCTTGATCTACTTGTTGCTTCATGCGATTATGTGCCATGACCAAATTCTCTTTGAGGGTATGGAGAATAGCCTCTCAAAATGTAAGTGTTTGGTCAACCGCCTGGACCTTCGAGACACCAGGTAAGTATGAGAAAACTAAAGGTGGCTTATGTCCATATACTGCTTCAAAAGGAGTCATGCTTGTAGTTGTATGGTATGAAGTGTTGTACCACCATTCAGCTAGGGGTAACCATTAAGCCCACTGATTTTTATTTTCTGAGGCAAAACACCTCAAATATGTTTCCAAACACTTGTTGACAACTTCTGTTTGACCATCAGTCTGGGGATGATAAGTTGTGCTTAGATGCAATTGGGTTCCTTGTAGATTGAACAGTTCCTGCCAAAAATTGCTTGTGAAAGTTGGGTCGTGATCAGAAATAATAGAGTGCGGCATGCCATGAAGCTTGAAGACTTGATCCATGAAAATTTGAGCCACCTTGCATGTTGTAAACGGGTGTTGAAGAGCACAAAAATGAGCATACTTGGAAAGGCGATCAACAACCACCATCATGACTGATTTATTTCCTGATTTGGGTAAGCCCGTAATAAAATCCATAGAGATATCCTTCCAAATAGCGGGTGGAATCGGAATCGGTTGTAGTGTGCCTGGAGATTTGACTATTTCTCCCTTGTTGTGTTGACACACTTCACATTTAGCGACAAAATTACAAATGTCATGTTTCATACCATCCCATAAAAAAGAATGTTTGACCCTGTCATAGGTTTTGGTGAATCTGGAGTGCCCTGTTGTGGGTGTAGAATGAAGCTCAGAAAGTACCGTGGATTTAAGCTTTGATTTTTTACTTAAATACAAACGGCCTTTGTATTGAAGCTCATCATGGAGCCAAGAGTACCCTGGGAAGCTGGAGCATTGGACTGCAATTGTTGGATCAGATGCCAACTTTTGGGATCCTATAGCCATTCCTAGCGAATGGCTTGGAGCCAATCTGGTACAATGAAGGAAAGAGAAAAAAGGGATCCTTCATCTTCATATTTTCAGGGAAGTGCATCCGCCACCACATTATCTTTTCCTTTCCTGTAAATGATCTCATAATCATATCCAAAGAGCTTAGTCACCCATTTTTATTGCTTTAGGAAGGAAATGCATTGTTCCATAAAATACTTGAGGCTTTGATGGTCTGTCTTAATTTGGAAACGTTGCCCCAATAGATAAGGGCACCACAGATCAACGACATGTAGAATATCCAACATTTCCTTTTCATAGATTGATTTACCTAGATTTGTTTCAGATAGTTTCTTGTTGGTAAAGGCCAAAGGACGACCCTCTTGCATAAGGACAGTGCCAATTCCTTTCCCTGAGGCATCACATTCCAAGACAAAGGTCTTTGTGAAATCAGGAAGGGTCGGGACTGGAGTGTTGCACATGGTCATCTTCAAGGTTTGAAAATATTGAGCAATGGCTAGAGTCCAAGTGAAAGAGTTCTTTTTTAGGAGAGCAGTGAGAGGTGCTGCAATCTTTCCATAATTCTTAACAAACTTGTGATAATAACCTGTTAAGCCCAAAAATCCACGCAAGATTTTGAGAGGCTTTGGGTGAGGCCAGTCTTGCATAGCTTCAATTTTTTTACGATCCACCCTGAAACCATCCTTGCCAACCAGATGACCCAAGCATTCTACTTATGAGGCGCCAAAAGCACATTTAGACTATTTCAGGAAAAGTTGATGCTGAGAGAGTAGATGGAGAACTCGATCCACATGAGAAAGATGGTTTGTCCAGGTTTTTCTATAGATGATGATATCATCATAGAAAGCTAAGAAAAAATGACGGAGAAAAGGATGGAAGACATGATTCATGAGGCTTTGGAAGGTGGAGGGGGCATTACACAAGCCAAAGGGTATGACCAAAAACTCATAGTGGCCCTCATGATTTCTAAAGGCAGTCTTGGGAATGTCTGCCTCTTTCATACGTATCTGGTGGTAGCCCGAATGAAGATCAAGTTTAGTAAAGAATTGGGCGCCACTAAATTCATCCAGGAGGTCATCAATGACAAGAATGGGAAATTTGTCTTTAATGGTAAGTTTGTTGAGGGAGCGAAACCCAGGACACATTCACCAAGCACATTCTTTCTTCAGGACCATGACCACATGAGAAGAGTAGGGGCTCGTACTAGGGCAGATAACGCCTACATTAAGGATTTCCTAAACCATTTTCTCAATTTCATTTTTTGGGGAAAAGGGGTGACAATATGAATGGATATTGGGAGGAAGGCTTCCAGGTGCAAGGGGAATCAAATGATCATGAACACCACGGGAAGGAGGGAGTCCCTAGGGAGTGGAAAATACCACTTGATGTTTAGAAAATATGTCTTGGAGGTCTTGCGGCATTGAGGGTGTCTTTGTTGCTTGTATGGCATGGAGTTGGGAAATAACACCAGAATGACCTTTTCTGAGCAGATTTTCCATGCGATGGGAACTAATGATCTCAGGTGAACCAACAGTGATGCCTTGGAACTTATATTGGTGTCCCTCCTGGTCGAATTGCATGGTTAATTCCTTAAAATCCATGAGAATGGGGCCCAAAGTCCTTAGCCAGTCTACACCCAACACAATGTCACAACCGCCCATGTCGATAGCAAAAATATGAGATTTCAAGTGGTAGTCACCTATTTGGAGACGCACATTTTCACAACGACCTCCACATTTCATGGAGCCACCATTGGCAATCATGATTTGGAAATTATTGATAGCATGGATGTAGCAATGAGTTTCTTGGATGCGGCGATGAATAAAATTATGGGTGCTTCCACTATCAACCAGAATGATGACCTTCTGATGCTTGATGTAACCGATTAGCTTGAGGGTTTGGGGAGCTGAGAAGCCAGTGAGAGCATTGAGGGAAATGATCGGTTCTAACTTGGGAGGGTCTGAGGGAGGGGTTATGTCAGTGGTTTCAAGTGACTCAGACACAAGGGGAGTTTCAACATCCTCTTCCGAAATATCCTCAAAGATGGCCATAAAAATATTTTTTTCTTTACACTTGTGGCCCGGGAAATATTTGTCATCACAATTATAACAAAGGCCTTTGATTTGGCATTCAACTCTTTCAGCTCTGGTCAATTTTTGGATATTTAGTGGAGTGGAGGGAGTAGTGGGATTTATTGTTTAAGGGTGAGGGATAAAGGAGGGTTTTCGGTTTTGAGAGGATACAACCTATTGTGCTTCTTTATCTCTTTTAGTATCCTCCACCCAACTTTGAGGCCGAGCCATGAGGACATGGGTCCAAATCTCATCCTTGAGGCCACTGATAAAACACTCTCAAAAAAAGGCATCAAACATGCCCTTTATCCGAAAAGCCAGGCACTCAAAAGCAGTTATAAAGTCTTCCACTGTTCCTGATTGTTTCAACTTTTTCAAACGGCCCAAATGGTTGGTGTTAGTGTCAAAGCGTTCATAAAGCTCTGCCACAAAGTGTGTCCAAGCAAGATACCCTTGAAGGGAAGTTTTTCTCCATTGCCACCATTGCCAACATTCTTGATCTAGATGGAGAACACCATACCGGAGTTTGGCCAAATCATCTGTAATGTCGTATAAAGAGAAATAATGTTCCATTTGGGTTACCCAACCAGTGGGGTCTGAGCCATCAAATTTGGTCACATCCACCCGTGGAAGGCGTAGGTCACGTTGAAAGTGATGGTGCTGAAAGTTATGAGAGGAATGTTCACCTTCAGTATGTGGGGGTGAGTCAGAGGAAGGGTTGTCTGTAGGGATATGAAGCTTAGTGCATAGTGACGAAAAGATAGATTCAAGCTAGGTGGTCAGGTCTTGTTTAATTTCCTCCATTGAGGACTACATGGTTGTATTGATGGATGCAACATTGGCACTAAGTTGTTTCACTTCTTGTTGGGTCTTGGTGAGACTAGTTTGAAAAGTATTGAAGCGAGCTTCCAAGTTTTGGCTACGGGTATGGGCCATGAGGATGAGGCAACCAAAAAGGGGCGGGTGGGGTCAAAAAAAATTTCGAAAAATGATATGTATGAATGTGATAAGGGCAAAGAGATGAATCCAATGGAATAGGTCTCAAATAATGGTGAAAAAATTTCCAGACTTTTTTTTTTTTTTTTTACACTGGTAGAGTTATACTCTGGTCTGAAGAATACTGTAGTGATGAAATGCCCAAATTCTTAACCAGGAAGAAATGTGTAGTTACTTGGCAACCTGAACACAGTTGCACAACAATAGATCTTGTCTGTTTTGATTTGTTTATGTTGTTGTCCCCAAGGGTTAGGTATTCAAGGGTTCTACAGACAAGGGTTTTCCCTATGCTATAGCTCTTTGATATACGTGTGGGGTCCAATAGTAGTACTCGGCACAATATCTCAGGGCACTAACTAAGGAGGATAGAACATACCCTTAGCCATACTACCTGACTACCTAGGTACTAGAGAGTATCTTCCCGAGTGATGTTCTTAGTGGCACTATAGAAGTCAGGCGGCCGATCGGTTTATCTAAAGAGGGCTTCAGGAAATCTAGGTTGATCTGTACCCAGGTGTTGTCTAATGCGCTACCACTCGAAGGGGTACCAAAAGGGGTTACAAGGGTGGCCAACAGATGTGTGCTTAAGAACCACTTGTATTTCCTGCGTGTATGAATCCCTCAACCGCGGGTTTATGTGTGTAACGACATATCTCTGTGGCTTAAAGACACCAGAATACCTCTCTACCTTGAAAAAAAAATTACCCACAATTTCTGCCAAGGAAAGTGCTCTAATACCACTTGTAATATACCAGATATAAAAAGTATGCAGAACAGAAATAAAATGCTAGAAATGGTAGAATAACAGTAATCTAACCAGAACAAACACCACAATAACACTAAAATGATATAAGAATAACAACATAAATAACACTTTGATTCTAAGAGCAATGTTCATGGGCCAGAAATAGCAATTTTGCTTTGAAAGTATGGATCTAGGTATGTTTGATAGATTTTGTGCTAGTCTGAAAATTATGGCACGGCTAGAAGAAAGAAAATTTAATTTGAATAGATTTGATAGAGATAGTGAAAGATATGTTATTCCTATGCATAGAAATAAATTTTGGACTAACAAGTGGATGCAGGAACCTAGAAAGAATTTTTGCAGAATGCAGGTTCATCACTGTGATCCCAGTGTGCAGTACAGAAAAGAGTGGGGGTCGTTTAAAAGAAAGAGAGGATTGACACAATGTTATAACTGGAGAAGAGTGACACATCTTGTTAAGGAATGTCGTGGTATAGGTCATGTTTGTCTTTGTTGTAAATTTGTTGTCCATAGGGTTTTGGATTGCCCTAGAATGATTGCTAAAGTTGAAAAGATGAACATGAGACAAGAAAACCATGAAGAAGGTCAAGAAACTAAGGATATGTTAGAAAATCAGAACAGATTAGAATCTATGTTATTACAGCTGAAAGAAACCCTGAATGATCATAGAGACATCATTTTACCAGAGATATTAAAAGAAAAGCAGTGTATAGAAACAAGAATAGGAGACTTCAACATAGATTGTGTATTAGACAAGGAAACACATGTGAATTTTATGCCAGAAAGTACTTGGGAAATTTTGGGAAAGCCTGCTACAATTCCTTCATTGGGAAGGATAAGACTGTTTAAAGGAAAGATGATAATCCTATGTGGAAGAGTTACTAATGTACCTATGATTTCTCATGGAACATCGACTGAAGAAGAATTTGAAGTCATTAAGTTTGTTGAGAACAATGCCCCTTTTGCACTTTTGTTAGGAAAGACCTCGATTGAGAAAGATCAAATCTGAAGAAAAGAAGAGGAGGAAGCCACAAAACAGAAAAGGAAAGAATTAAGGGACTTCATGGCTAGAAAAATAGCGTGATTAGTGCAAGAACAAGAGGACAAGTCGAAGCACCTAAGGGCCCAAGACTTAGATGTCGAAGTTGAAAGAACGCAAGAAGGCTTAAAAACCCTATCCATGCAGGAAAGAAGTGCATCTACCCCGAGAATAGTAAGAGAAGATATATTACACTCGAACCCTTTGAAAAACTCTCAGCAGTGTGAAGTTACTACGCTAAGGGAAGAAAAGAATAAGAATGGAAAGAGGAACCCAGAGAGTGAGATCATGGGAAAGAAGGCTAGAAAACTCAGTAAGAAGAAAGCAAAATTAGAAAAACTACAGGAAGCTCCAGAGAAGACTTCGTAGAAGGTAGGCTTGCAGAATTTGAACCTCGCTGGGATAGAATAAAAATGCAAAAAGGTACTTCACCACGATGAAGATATATCACCGTTGAAGGCATCCCAACCATTAGAATGGCGTTGCAAAACAGTTGGAAACGTAGTTATTGCGGAAAACATCGCCATGAGACCGTTGAGACCACACCATAATGGATGGAATCGTATTGATTGAGGCATTTTGACCCATTGGAGGAAACCGTTATGACATTTATTATTTAATTCGTCGAATGTTGCACCGGGACCACTTTTTACAAACCGAGATATCTAATTTAAACAGAGACATGATTGCATACCGCACTGTACTTTCTAGACCTCACCATTGATTCGATTACCTTGAGTATATGTTCGCCTACCTGAGTTATTTTACCACGAGTGTGTATGTCAGGTGAACGTAGAACAGTAGAGAAGTCCATGGTAGAGATCTTAATAGACCTTATGACTGAGAAATTCATGTCTACAGGAGTACAGGCATCGTCGATGGGTGGATTGCAAGCATCCCCCTCGACTGGACGTCGATCTGGGCCATCCCAAACTGCGACAGAGAAAAGAAGAAAGCGTCGCGACGATATGGCGAACACAAAGAAGATCCCATTGGTCTTACCCGACTACATCCTGCCTTTGGCTGGCGCGGTTAGTCGTGACAGCATCCCGCGGGATTTCGAGTACACACTCATCACTGCGTACCTCCCGAACAGGATACACGCAGTCGGACCACAGTTGGGACCAATCCTAGCTCTCAAGATAAGTGATTTCAACCTCAGAGACAGGAATAATTATGTGATGCTCGCACCACATAGGTACCTAACGAAGACGACTGGGAAGAAGCCCAAGATAGTTCCCCAATCATGGACCAAGGAGATTGAGAGATCGACAATCTTGAACGTGATGAAGATCCTTCACTTCGGCCGACATCAAAAGGTTAACGCATGCGTTAAACTCCTCCTGTCGTGCTTCCATGGAGGGTATTTATGGTTAGATAGGTACATCACTGTGGATCCGACGTTGATCCACCTGATCACTGGATTGAGCATGCAGGGACCGGACCCTCACCAATTCTACCCAGGGAAGGCTGCAGATCTCTCCCTGGCACAGCGCATAAAGGAGGCGTATGGCGATGTGAGAACGGGAAGCAAGGCTACAAGGTAGCCTCCATCCAGGATGGCGTAGTGCACCTATCTTTCCAGCTGATAGCGGGCAAGCTCGTCAGAAAGAACTTCCCTACGCAAGCCATAGGATTTGTAGTCGACCTCACAATGAAATGTGTCGAAGGGATGAGATGAATTGGGCGAGCTACCTTGTCAATGAGTTGGAGAAGGACTGTCACGAAGCACGGGACCAAGGCTATGAATTTCACTTTAGTTGGTTGTTGATCCTCATTGAATTTATCGCACGGGAGATTCTGAAGGGAGAGACATTACCAGAAGTTGATCCATCATAACCACTGGCCGCAAGGTTCACCACCTTGTGGTATTCAAGTGATATGACGAAGCAGTGGCAGTCAAACATTTTCTTCCACAGCTACTATATACAACTGAAGCAGACCATTGAATCCTTTCCCCGAATGATGTCGAATACACTCCATAGGTTCAGGCCACTAGCAAAATTCCATGCAGACCGACACTTTATATATATCACCACGTGCGGGGACAAAAGCAAGGAGGAGTTGTAGTCTTACTACAAATTGATTGAGGAAGATATGGAGGAGATAACCAAGGAATAACCAGCCAAATTCCTTGTACCAGTGGAAGATATAGAGCTCTCTGACCCCGATATCATTGGAATTCCATTAGTCACCCGAGTCGGACATGATGGATAGGGCAGTTCCAAGAATAAGAATAAAAAGGAAGAAGTACAAGACATAGACAGTGAGGAAAAAGATAGTGCATCGGAGGAAACTACGTCTGACTCACCTGCAGGAGGCACGACGAAGTAAACCAAGAAGAAGAAGGGGAAGAAGACAAGCAAGAAAAGGGAGAAGTAACACCACCAAAGGATCCCCTTACAAAGGTCGAGACATCAAAGAAAAGGAAGGTTTCTCCACAGAAACCCTCAGCGTGGAAGAAATATTAAGCCACTAAGCCTCAGTCGCAGAATGTTCTCACAGTGGATGATATCCTACTCATCATCACAACTTTCAAAGATGTCTTAGAAGATATCTTGCAGAGACATGAAACAAGAAAGAAACATTGTATGACAGGATTGAGAAAGAATTGAAAGACATCCAACACTATCCAGTCGATCCGTGCAGTGCCTAATACGTCATCATTAGTAGAGAATGTAGAATTGGGGGATGAGCCCACCCAACTATGTAGATTAGCATATGCAACAAAGACTCAACTTCGTCGAGTCTGGGAAGAAAAGGAGCTGGCCAAAGAGGCCTTAAGTAAAGAAAAGGAGGAAGCCTTAGAGAAACTTTGGGTTGCATGGCAAGAGAAAGAAGACATTAGAGCGAAGCTCGAGGAGGATAGAGAGAAAATCCATAAAGAGAGAGATCGGTTGCTTGCGGAGCAGATTGGGTTTAAAGAGATAGTAACTAGAGCACTTTTCTCTATGCCAGACTTGGCACATATGGAAGAAGAGACAACCAAGATCCAAGTGGGGAAGCTCATTGAATCCATTCAGAAGCTTTAATAAAGAGTAACAGAGCTATAACTTCAAGCAATACCTATCACCCCGCAAGAAGTATGAGATCAGAGGGAAGAAGTTGCTAGGAGCGCAGTAGAATGAGTCAGGGCATTGGCCACAAAATGTAAGCAATTAAGCGATCGAAGTGCACAGACCTACGAGAACCTTATAGAAGACCTGGAGCTGAGGAGATTGGAGGCACAGCTCCAGGAGGCGAAGCATCAGGCTTCCACCATGCAAGCGCAGTTGAAGTTGCTTACTGCAGTGGATAATATGAAAAGGTCATAGGAACAACACACAGTTCAGCGATAGATCACTACCATCCAGAGCCGAGTTATGGAGGTGACACAGAGACTCCAACTGGTGCAGGACGAAGCCTGCACACTTTTTGAAGAAATCGAGGGACAAGGATCACAGTTGGAATAGGTGGTTGTGACAGTGGAACAACGCATGAGAGGACTTGTCACCGAGAAGGTACTTTGAGATTTCATTAAGCAGGAGGCTCTGGTGAGGCAACAAGTTAAGGCAGCTTGATCTAAGCTCGAGGCATTTGTAGCAGAGTTTCCCAGATTGGAGTGACTCGGGGCGAGTCATAGGTGAGTGTTGGGGGCCTACTGGCCCTTGACCAGGTTGTAAGGAAACGTTGGTCATGTTTGACCATTTTTGGGACTTCGACAAGCTAGTCGAAGAAGGAGCGCCCAGGCGAAGCAGAGATCGTGGGATCTTGCCCTTTTTTTGGGCTTTTTGGGCTTTTAGGGTTTACGTAACGGATATGGGATGTCGGCCCATGGATTTACCCATGCTTAGGCCCATTTTTGTAATGGATAAATAAGTATCTAGTTGATGTAAGAAGTAGTTACTAGTCATTGATCGACTTAGTGCATGGCTAGTTGGCTTTATGCATGACTGTGTCGAGGCTTGCAGAGCTAAGTGCAAGTGTTTTGTAAGTGCTTTGTGCAGAGAAACTGTGTAAGGATTTCTGCTTTGATCTGATTCAGGGAAGGAGGATCTAACGAGGTGTGCATAGATCTCATGTCCTTTGTGGAATTGGATCTGTAGCTTGGTGCATGTAAGAAGATTGGAAGAGATTAGTAAAGAAGAAGAAGAGTTGGTGGGCGTAGCCCTATACTGGGGTGAACCACATATATCATGTGTTGATGTGCTTTGTGCAATGTTCATAATGTTTATGTATCTATTTGCTTAGTGCAATTTTCTTGATGTGTCATAGGTAGATCCATTGATGCTTAGTGCTTAATATATGAATAAATGATAGATATTCTCTAATGTTATGTTCTAACTGATCAGATGTTCTTGATCTTGATTACTACTCTGTTGATCTGTAGTTAGGGTTAATCTACGAAGTGAATAAGAATCATAACTTAATGCATGTTTTCGTCTAAGTGCTCTGTTAAGTGTTGTAATCACAGATTTGTCTCCCATCTAGGTTGTAGACACTTGTGTCCTACAACCCCCCCTACCTTTACCTCGGGTGAGACTTCATCTGCTTCACAGGTGTTGTCGAATGGGCCGGTAGGTAGGGTTTTGTTGGTGTGTTGTTAAAGTGTTGAACCCTAGGTCTTCCCTATTTCAACAAGGGGAAATGAGAGGAATAAATATGGAAAGTGGTAAGTATGGAGGGAATGGACGATGAACTTTCATAGACCCACCCAATGGCAACCCATCCTAAAGGGAGATCAACTTACTAGGGAATCATGTTACCCTTCCAGGTATGGACACATTAAAGAGCATAATTTCCAAGAAAACATTTTGAAATGAAGGATAATCCAATGTAACATATTTAAGTGCTTCAAGAATCAGACTGACACATACCATGATACCCAGACACATTACCTCATGGAGAAAGACTTACTGCTACTTCAGGACCAGGCTGGTGGGATGGATATTTTTGTTATTGATCAATGGGCTACACTGAAGAAAAGAGGGGCCCTCCGGGGCCATGCCCAAGTCATTCGAATCTCGACACTCCATGTCTAGGACCTGTGGGCCTCAATACATGATCTCCTTAGTTATCCCTAGGGTAGGGGATAACATTTGGATTCAACTTGGGGACATGTGGTCACCATAGAGTGAATGAGAACCTCACAATATCTGGTATGACCTATGCATGCTAAATCTCAATAAAATATATTAGTAATTGTCAGGATGGTGATATCACCCCTTGTTCATATATGATATAATAAAATAGAGAGCATCTTTAATCTAACATATGATCACGAGCATGCATATCTACAAGTGAGACAAAATAATATATCAAATTTAACTACAACTATACTAACATGATATGCATATGGTATATACAATGGATGCAAATTCCTAACCACCTCTACTTACCCGTTGGTTGAATTCTAGGTGTAGTCAAATAACCAATGAAACCATCCTAACAATATCTCATAATACCTGCTTATGTGCTTCATCATAAACCAAAATAATGACAAGTCAAGCACAAAAATAACATGAGTTAGAACATGTATCACATCATCGGATAATAGGGAATACACCCTCCATCAAGATCTACTTTGTTATCATTGAATAAACTACTTTGCAAATGTTGCTACAAGGAGTAAAAGGTCTTACACCCTTGTAGATTTACCTTGCTAGGTTTTATTTCCTCTAGGGAGTAAAAGGGATTACACCCCTTGATAAGTAACAAACCCTAGATCTTACACAAGAGACTCCATTAACCCAATTGATAAGGCACTAATATACTTTTAGTTGAGATATAATATGGTTGCATTGGTATACGTGAAATATTAAGATATTGCAATTGTCTAAGTTGGATTTGATTCTACGTGCTATAAGCCTACTTGTTCCCTAGGGGCGTCTTAATTGGCTTATTAATTCACTTGGTTGTTTAAAATTAATGCTACACCCATTAGGGATGCTGCAAAATATTATTTTCTTCATCTACCGCTCACTATTCTACCACTAGAATTCACTTGCAAACTTCCATCATTAAACTACTTGTTATTGCTATCTTTTGGGTGGATTGCTTGTTGATTTTGATGGCTAGAAGTTACTGTTGTAGAAATTTTTTGCTACAACCATTAGGTTGTTATAAAAACTTGTTGATAACTTCACATAACATCTGCCTAATCACCACCAAATTCTTGTTTTAATGTTCCCATTTTTGGATTCCCATGCCTTGCAGTCAATGGCGACCTTATGAGTTTAAGTCAACCTGACCAAAGAAGTAAAATAAGGGTAACAGTGAGCTCGGGAAATTTGGAGGAGTTATATGGGGCCCTGGCAATCCCAATCACCATATTTCATCATTGGGGTCATTTTTGCACAGTTCGCTCTTGGTTCCGTGGCATTCTAACAATTTCCGTAATCTTGGGTTATTCTTGAGCATATTTTAATTAATTACATTAAGGTACTATTTGGAGCTTATTTCTTGGAGAAATACCTTAGTGTAATAGCTCGTTGGAACCAGGGAAAAAATATCTACAAAATAGGATGATGAAAAGTGACTTTCAATGGCTGGAGAAGTCATAAAGGTGAATTAATCACTTTTTGGAGTAAAAAGGTTCATTAAATTAATAAAGTGATTTTATGAGAAAATATTAAAGATGAATTAAAAGTCACTTGAGGGGAAAAAGATGAAAAGTGGTATAAAAGAGAGACAGGGGCTCATATTCTATCATTATGTTGATCATCATTTCACTTGTATCTTGAGCTCTGGTAGCTTGAGGGTTTTGAGTGAAGAAACCCTAGATATCAACAAGGAGGTGAAAGATTCCTTTGTTCCTGATCCAAGCTTGGTCAAGGTGGTGAAATATTCCAGCCTCACCATTATGTTCCAGTTCAGATCCATTTCTTACGTCATTTATGAAGAGGGGTGCAACTATTGGAAGATTTATGCAGAGAGGGGCACACTATCCAATTAAGGAGGGTTCGATTTGGATTTTGGGAAGGAGTTCTTGAGGAGATATAAGTGGGATTGTATTTGTCTCATCTAGGGTGACTTTTCGTGGCACTTTGGCGGGTTTCTAACACGCATATCTATTTATTATCATAGATGGGCAAAATTCCTGAAGGGGGGTGCACTAGGGGTTTGAGATCTAGTGATTGGGAGTCAATTTTGTCATCTACAACCATGGGATCTTATCATATGAGTTATCCATCAACATATCAACCAGTTTACAACCATTTCTTGGAGTTTGGAGGCCAAATATAGAGAGGCCAAATTTCTAAAGGAGTTTCCATCCAGAGAGGGGCACAACTCAACCATAAAGTCCATGCAATGAGCAGTGGGGAAAGAGGTTGATCTTTAGATCCTTGCATGCAGCTACTGGAGGTTCATGGCATTACATAGCTCTCTCTTTATTGTATATTGGAGGCACCTACAACCACATCTCCTATTTTCTTATGTATTTCCATATATTCTCTTCTATTGTATTGAGGTCAACTATTTAATAAATAAATTCAGATCTGAACTTTTTGGTTATTCTATTATTGTTTCGATGTGTTTTATTTTTGTGTAAGTTCAGATATATCATTGCAAACAAATTGTGCAAACACACTTAGAAATAAACCCAAAACACAAGCTCCACAAACTACAAGTGCGAATTGTTTGACAAAACCTCTTAACCAGAAACATTGAAAACTGAAAAATTCCGCATAGATCCATTTGGGGATCTTACAGTGGTATCAAAGTGAAGATTCCTCCCATCCTGAGGGGTCTTCAATACGGATAAAATTTTCATATTGAATTAGATAATTGACCATCACTTATCTCGTTCACTTTTAATCATGGTACTTAGTGAAAAGATAGTTCAAATGGAAAATTAGTTGGAGCAATAAGTAATTGCAGCGGTGAAGAGGCTACAACCACTTCCTCAATCCAAAGATTATCTTCTTGAAATTCTTGAGTAAGTGGAAATCACTTTGTCTAAGGTGCATCATGAACCTTCAGAGGAGATGTGGGAAGCAACACAATCATCAAGGATTGCATTAGTCACATCTGAATTGTTGAGGCACCAGGATGGAGATGTGTCACTTATGGTGGCCACATGCATTAGCGAGATCACCAGGATATCAACACCAGATTCTGCTTATAAGGATGATGTGATGAGGGATGCCTTTTGGATTATTATTTCCACTTTCCAAGGTTTGGGTGATATACATAATCTCTTGTTTGGAAGGAGGGTAACCCTTTTAGAGACAATGGAAAAGATTAATTCATGTGTGGTGATGTGGGATATTGGATGTCATGATTTGATCTTTGAGATGTTTCACATTTTCTTCTCTATTGTCAGTGACGCTCATCCAAGAAATGTGATAATCTCAATGCAATCAATTATGACTCTTATGTTGGACGAGAATGATTATATTCCAAAGAAGTTGGTAGCAGTTGTACGAGATTCCTTGGGAGGAGGCATGAAGGATGTTTCTTTAGCTAGTCGTAGAATTTATATGTATGTGATGGATCATTTGGATGTAGATACACCTAATTGGGTTGGAGCATTGGTACAGGATGACTCACTTGTAGAGCATAGTCTCACATCACATGATATGCCTATGAGTGATGATCAGAGTAGCGCAGCAGATGTTGCGCAGAGTAGCACAAAAGGTCTTGGGGAGTGCATTAATGAGGATTCCACAATTGACCTTATCAGCAGGAGTTATGAGGTAGCACTTCAACATGATAGAGGTGTTTATTTTCATGAGTGACATTACTTGGCAAGACAATTGAAGGTTAGAGAGGATATGATCATGGTGTCCATGAGGCACCTTGATGATACACATGCATTGGTGACAGGATATTGTTGGAGAGCCACGGTGACACATGGAGGAGAAGCAGAATGAGGTGGATGGAATCACTGATGAGTTGGTGAGCATACAATAATTCTTGAAGAGCACACAGATATCCTTTCAGAGTCTAGAGTAGAGTAGCTCATTGAGGAGTCTAGTCAGGTATCCACTACATCCATCTCAGTAGAGTGTCATTCATATGCTTCAACTATGTCACTAAAGGATGTTGGTGACATGGAGGGTTTGCAGGAATTTGCAGAGAGATATGACCCAGAGGATTTTGATTATGCACATGTTTTGTAGTATGGGGATCATGAGCCACTTCTTTTGGAGATCCCATTGAAGGCTCAAGTCATGATCAATGTTGAGACAATTGAGTATATACCTTGTGGATCAACGAACAGGGAAGTATGTGCATCCAAGGATTGTGGGGACATGTATATTACAGATGAGTACACATCCATTTGGGACCCAGGTTCAATTAACACTAGTGTAGTGATTGATATAGTGGAACATACATAATACATAATTATATGCAGTGGTATACAACAATATGCAATGGTGTGCAGTGGTATACAACAGTATGCAGTGGTGTGCAGTGGTATACAATAGTATGCAGTGGTGTACAATGTTATGAAAAGGGGTACAGTCGTACACAGTGGGGGACAATAGAGTTCAAGGGAGAGTCATACTCTCACTTGATGGAGCAAAGATATTCTAGAGGGGGACGATCCACTTTTTTGCGGCACTACATGGACTCTATAGGTCATACTCTCAACATTAGTAGTGTTTGTGGTTATGAAGGGAGTATGGTTGATCATTTGTGTGAGGATATTCCTTTGGAGGAATGTGATGGTATGGGAGTAGCGTGGAGGCCGAGTGAGTGACTATTCAAATAGTCCCTTAGCGCATAGGGATGAGTTCCATGGAGAGGTACACTCCTTGAAGATTGATCTTCGATTGGAATATCACGAGGGTTGGGTCAGTGAGAAGGATAGCCAAGGAACTATTCTTAGGTATCCTTATGAGTTTTTGGTCATGCCCTTGGGATTGACAAACACACCTACCACGTAACATATTTTCCTACAGTTTTGGAAGTTTATGTTTCTGTTCTTTGATGCTCTCAGTATATACAACAGGACATGGGAGGATCCTGTGAGACAGTTGGATGAGACACGGGGCATGACATAGAGTTCTTATTTAGGGCATGTGGTCAGTGCACAGGATGATAGGGATAATTTGAGGGAGGAAATGATCTACTACAGAGGTGACACGTATTTACTATTTAGTGTTTGAGGCCACACTTGAGGAGATTATCATGAGGGTGATGCATGATACACATTCAGTAGGATTTTCCGGGGACTTGTATGAGAATGAGGTACCACATATGGCAGAGCTAATTTACAGGAATATGTCTTGACTCCAGGCATTGTTAGGATACATTGTCAGGAGTAGGGATAGTAGATTTATCTGGGTGGTTTGGAAGGAGCATGATAGGTATGCATCCATGGAGTTGATTCCTAGATATAGTTTCCATAAATTGAGCATATATGGATTAGAGATGAGTTTCGGTTGGATTCCAATAGTTATGAGTGTAGCACAACAACAGTCAATTGGCCTTGGGAGTGGTGAAATTCCAATTTGGTGGTCGTATCTGGGCATTCATCTGAGTGATAAATTGATTCAGATGGTGATGATGATGATGATCAAAAGAGATGTGACAGTGATTGGTCTGCTTGATTTTTGGGATGTCAATGGAGGGGGAGTTGAGACTTACTTTATATGGAAAGATAAACTTTCTTTTTAGATACCTAGGATCGAGGATGGAAGTGGATTTGCAAACATATACTTCACTAAGGCACCTTTGCAGGGGATGATTTAGGATAATTGTTTCAGTCCCTTTAGGGATGTCATCTTGGGGTTCCAAGAGAGGAGGATGCCGACTGGGCACGTTGGTTCGATAATGATGATCAAAGTGGTCCAGTGGTAGCATGGTGGTTCCTTCCTAGGATTAGTTTGGGACCCTGGAACTACATCGTTTGATAGTTTAGCTATTTTTAGACATGAGAGAGTCATTTCTGATTCTTAGGAGTTTACTCCTGGGATTTCATGAGTTGACAGTTGGGAAATTGGTAGATGGGAGAGTCAACCATTACTTTCAGGAGATTATACATATGGAGCATTGGATTGGTATCTTAGGTGGGGTGTGTTATGAGGGGCGAACCCAGTATTTACAATATCTATTTTCTCTATTGATCGATGGTCTTCATGAGACCTCTTGTGTGAGTACATTGTAGGACAATATTGTGGGTGTTAGGTGCTCGACGTCTTTTAGATTGGTTTGGGACCCGAGGATCACTCTCATTTTCAGTTTGGTTCAACTTGATGATCATAGGGTTTTCATGGCATTGCTTGAGGACAAACAAAATTTGGGAAGGGAGGACTATAATGTTCCCATTTTTGGATTCCCCTGCCTTGAAAATAGTGGTGACCTTATGAGTTTATGCTAGCCTGACCAGAGGAGTAAAATAAGGATAACACTGATCTTAGTCAATTTGGAGGAGTTATATGGGGCCCAAGCTAGTCCATTCACCATTTTTCATCATCAGGATCATTTCTGCATAATTCGCTCTTGGTTTTGTGGCATTCCAACGATTTCCGTAATTTTGGGTTATTATTGAGCATATTTTAATTAATTACACTTAAGGTACTATTTGGACCTTGTTTCTTGGAGAAAATACCTTAGTGTAATATCTCGTTGGAACTTGGGTGAAAATATCTACATGATGAGATGATGAAAAGTGACTTTCAGTGGTCGGAGAAGTCATAAAGGTGGATTAATCACTTTTTGGAGTAAAAAGGTTCATTAAATTAATAAAGTGATTTTATGAGAAAATATTAATGAT
>ML804722.1:145068-158958 GCA_009831015.1 Picea engelmannii
ACCCGTGGAAGGCGTAGGTCACGTTGAAAGTGATGGTGCTGAAAGTTATGGGAATGAGAGGAATGTTCACCTTCAATATGTGGGGGTGATTCAGAGGAAGGGTTGTCTGTAGGGATATGAAGCTTAGTGCATAGTGACGAAAAGATAGATTCAAGCTAGGTGGTCAGGTCTTGTTTAATTTCCTCCATTGAGGACTGCATGGTTGTATTGATGGATGCAACATTGGCACTAAGTTGTTTCACTTCTTGTTAGGTCTTGGTGAGACTAGTTTGCAAGGTATTGAAGCGAGCTTCCAAGTTTTGGCTACGGGTATGGGCCATGAGGACGAGGGAACCGAAAAGGGGCGGGTGGGGTCAATTTTTTTTTTTGAAAAATGATATGTATGAATTTGATAAGGGCGAAGAGATGAATCCAATGGAATAGGTCTCAAATAATGGTGAAAAAAATTCCAGACTTTTTTTTTTTTACACTGGAAGAGTTATACTCTGGTCTGAAGAATACTGCAGTGATGAAATGCCCAAATTCTTAACCAGGAAGAAATGTGTAGTTACTTGGAAACCTGAACACAGTTGCACGACAATAGATCTTGTAGCTAGGTGATTTGTTTATGTTGTTATCCCCAAGGGTTAGGTATTCAAGGGTTCTACAGACAAGGGTTTTCCCTATGCTATATCTCTTTGATATACGTGCGGGGTCCAATAGTAGTACTCGGCACAATATCTCAAGGCACTAACTAAGGAGGATAGAACGTACCCTTAGCCATACTACCCATCTACCTAGGTACTAGAGAGTATCTTCCCGAGTGATGTTCTCGGTGGCACTATAGAAGTCAGGTGGCTGATCGGTTTATCTAAAGAGGGATTCAGGAAATCTAGGCTGATCCGTACCCAGGTGTTGTCTAATGCGCTATCACTCGAAGGGGTACCAAAAGGGGTTACAAGGGTGGCCAATAGATGTGCGCTTAAGAACCACTTGTATTTCCTGCGTCTATGAATCCCTCAACCGCGGGTTTATGCGTGTAATGACATATCTTTGTGGCTTAAAGACACCAGAATACCTCTCTACCCTGAAAAAAAAATTACCCACAATTTATGCCAAGGAAAGTGCTCTAATACCACTTGTAATATACCAGATATAAAAAAGTATGCAGAACAGAAATAAAATGCTAGAAATGGTAGAATAACAGTAATATAACCAGAACAATCACCACAATAACACTGAAATGATATAAGAATAACAACATAAATAACGCTTTGATTCTAAGAGCAATGTTCATGGGCCAGAAATAACAATTTTGCTTTGAAAGTATGGATCTAGGTATGTTTGATAGATTTTGTACTAGTCTGAAAATTATGGCACGGCTAGAAGAAAGAAAATTTAATTTGAATAGATTTGATAGAGATAGTGAAAGATATGTTATTCCTATGCATAGAAAAAAAAATTGGACTAACAAGTGGATGCAGGAACCTAGAAAGAATTTTTGCAGAATGCAGGTTCATCACTGTGATCCCATTACGCAGTACAGAAAATGGTGGGGGTCATTTAAAAGAAAGAGAGGATTGACACAATGTTATAATTGGAGAAGAGTGATACATCTTGTTAAGGAATGTCGTGGTATAGGTCCTGTTTGTCTTTGTTGTAAAGTTGTTGTCCATGAGGTTTTGGATTGCCCTAGAATGATTGCTAAAGTTGAAAAGATGAACATGAGACAAGAAAACCATGAAGAAGGTCAAGAAACTAAGGATATGTTAGAAAATCAGAACGGATTAGAATCTATGTTATTGCAGCTGAAAGAAACCATGAATGATCATAGAGACATAATTTTACCAGAGATATTAAAAGAAAAGCAGTGTATAGAAACAAGAATAAGAGACTTCAACATAGACTGTGTATTAGACAAGGAAACACATGTGAATTTTATGCCAGAAAGTACTTGGGAAATTTTGGGAAAACCTGCTACAATTCCTTCATTGGGAAGGATAAGACTGTTTAAAGGAAAGATGATAATCCTATGTGGAAGAGTTACTAATGTACCTATGATTTCTCATGGAACATCGACTGAAGAAGAATTTGAAGTCATTAAGTTTGTTGAGAACAATGCCCCTTTTGCACTTTTGTTAGGAAAGACCTCGATTGAGAAAGATCAAATCTGAAGAAAAGAAGAGGAGGAAGCCACAAAACAGAAAAGGAAAGAATTAAGGGACTTCATGGCTAGAAAAATAGCGTGATTAGTGCAAGAACAAGAGGACAAGTCGAAGCACCTAAGGGCCCAAGACTTAGATGTCGAAGTTGAAAGAACGCAAGAAGGCTTAAAAACCCTATCCATGCAGGAAAGAAGTGCATCTACCCCGAGAATAGTAAGAGAAGATATATTACACTCGAACCCTTTGAAAAACTCTCAGCAGTGTGAAGTTACTACGCTAAGGGAAGAAAAGAATAAGAATGGAAAGAGGAACCCAGAGAGTGAGATCATGGGAAAGAAGGCTAGAAAACTCAGTAAGAAGAAAGCAAAATTAGAAAAACTACAGGAAGCTCCAGAGAAGACTTCGTAGAAGGTAGGCTTGCAGAATTTGAACCTCGCTGGGATAGAATAAAAATGCAAAAAGGTACTTCACCACGATGAAGATATATCACCGTTGAAGGCATCCCAACCATTAGAATGGCGTTGCAAAACAGTTGGAAACGTAGTTATTGCGGAAAACATCGCCATGAGACCGTTGAGACCACACCATAATGGATGGAATCGTATTGATTGAGGCATTTTGACCCATTGGAGGAAACCGTTATGACATTTATTATTTAATTCGTCGAATGTTGCACCGGGACCACTTTTTACAAACCGAGATATCTAATTTAAACAGAGACATGATTGCATACCGCACTGTACTTTCTAGACCTCACCATTGATTCGATTACCTTGAGTATATGTTCGCCTACCTGAGTTATTTTACCACGAGTGTGTATGTCAGGTGAACGTAGAACAGTAGAGAAGTCCATGGTAGAGATCTTAATAGACCTTATGACTGAGAAATTCATGTCTACAGGAGTACAGGCATCGTCGATGGGTGGATTGCAAGCATCCCCCTCGACTGGACGTCGATCTGGGCCATCCCAAACTGCGACAGAGAAAAGAAGAAAGCGTCGCGACGATATGGCGAACACAAAGAAGATCCCATTGGTCTTACCCGACTACATCCTGCCTTTGGCTGGCGCGGTTAGTCGTGACAGCATCCCGCGGGATTTCGAGTACACACTCATCACTGCGTACCTCCCGAACAGGATACACGCAGTCGGACCACAGTTGGGACCAATCCTAGCTCTCAAGATAAGTGATTTCAACCTCAGAGACAGGAATAATTATGTGATGCTCGCACCACATAGGTACCTAACGAAGACGACTGGGAAGAAGCCCAAGATAGTTCCCCAATCATGGACCAAGGAGATTGAGAGATCGACAATCTTGAACGTGATGAAGATCCTTCACTTCGGCCGACATCAAAAGGTTAACGCATGCGTTAAACTCCTCCTGTCGTGCTTCCATGGAGGGTATTTATGGTTAGATAGGTACATCACTGTGGATCCGACGTTGATCCACCTGATCACTGGATTGAGCATGCAGGGACCGGACCCTCACCAATTCTACCCAGGGAAGGCTGCAGATCTCTCCCTGGCACAGCGCATAAAGGAGGCGTATGGCGATGTGAGAACGGGAAGCAAGGCTACAAGGTAGCCTCCATCCAGGATGGCGTAGTGCACCTATCTTTCCAGCTGATAGCGGGCAAGCTCGTCAGAAAGAACTTCCCTACGCAAGCCATAGGATTTGTAGTCGACCTCACAATGAAATGTGTCGAAGGGATGAGATGAATTGGGCGAGCTACCTTGTCAATGAGTTGGAGAAGGACTGTCACGAAGCACGGGACCAAGGCTATGAATTTCACTTTAGTTGGTTGTTGATCCTCATTGAATTTATCGCACGGGAGATTCTGAAGGGAGAGACATTACCAGAAGTTGATCCATCATAACCACTGGCCGCAAGGTTCACCACCTTGTGGTATTCAAGTGATATGACGAAGCAGTGGCAGTCAAACATTTTCTTCCACAGCTACTATATACAACTGAAGCAGACCATTGAATCCTTTCCCCGAATGATGTCGAATACACTCCATAGGTTCAGGCCACTAGCAAAATTCCATGCAGACCGACACTTTATATATATCACCACGTGCGGGGACAAAAGCAAGGAGGAGTTGTAGTCTTACTACAAATTGATTGAGGAAGATATGGAGGAGATAACCAAGGAATAACCAGCCAAATTCCTTGTACCAGTGGAAGATATAGAGCTCTCTGACCCCGATATCATTGGAATTCCATTAGTCACCCGAGTCGGACATGATGGATAGGGCAGTTCCAAGAATAAGAATAAAAAGGAAGAAGTACAAGACATAGACAGTGAGGAAAAAGATAGTGCATCGGAGGAAACTACGTCTGACTCACCTGCAGGAGGCACGACGAAGTAAACCAAGAAGAAGAAGGGGAAGAAGACAAGCAAGAAAAGGGAGAAGTAACACCACCAAAGGATCCCCTTACAAAGGTCGAGACATCAAAGAAAAGGAAGGTTTCTCCACAGAAACCCTCAGCGTGGAAGAAATATTAAGCCACTAAGCCTCAGTCGCAGAATGTTCTCACAGTGGATGATATCCTACTCATCATCACAACTTTCAAAGATGTCTTAGAAGATATCTTGCAGAGACATGAAACAAGAAAGAAACATTGTATGACAGGATTGAGAAAGAATTGAAAGACATCCAACACTATCCAGTCGATCCGTGCAGTGCCTAATACGTCATCATTAGTAGAGAATGTAGAATTGGGGGATGAGCCCACCCAACTATGTAGATTAGCATATGCAACAAAGACTCAACTTCGTCGAGTCTGGGAAGAAAAGGAGCTGGCCAAAGAGGCCTTAAGTAAAGAAAAGGAGGAAGCCTTAGAGAAACTTTGGGTTGCATGGCAAGAGAAAGAAGACATTAGAGCGAAGCTCGAGGAGGATAGAGAGAAAATCCATAAAGAGAGAGATCGGTTGCTTGCGGAGCAGATTGGGTTTAAAGAGATAGTAACTAGAGCACTTTTCTCTATGCCAGACTTGGCACATATGGAAGAAGAGACAACCAAGATCCAAGTGGGGAAGCTCATTGAATCCATTCAGAAGCTTTAATAAAGAGTAACAGAGCTATAACTTCAAGCAATACCTATCACCCCGCAAGAAGTATGAGATCAGAGGGAAGAAGTTGCTAGGAGCGCAGTAGAATGAGTCAGGGCATTGGCCACAAAATGTAAGCAATTAAGCGATCGAAGTGCACAGACCTACGAGAACCTTATAGAAGACCTGGAGCTGAGGAGATTGGAGGCACAGCTCCAGGAGGCGAAGCATCAGGCTTCCACCATGCAAGCGCAGTTGAAGTTGCTTACTGCAGTGGATAATATGAAAAGGTCATAGGAACAACACACAGTTCAGCGATAGATCACTACCATCCAGAGCCGAGTTATGGAGGTGACACAGAGACTCCAACTGGTGCAGGACGAAGCCTGCACACTTTTTGAAGAAATCGAGGGACAAGGATCACAGTTGGAATAGGTGGTTGTGACAGTGGAACAACGCATGAGAGGACTTGTCACCGAGAAGGTACTTTGAGATTTCATTAAGCAGGAGGCTCTGGTGAGGCAACAAGTTAAGGCAGCTTGATCTAAGCTCGAGGCATTTGTAGCAGAGTTTCCCAGATTGGAGTGACTCGGGGCGAGTCATAGGTGAGTGTTGGGGGCCTACTGGCC
Organism: Picea engelmannii; assembly: GCA_009831015.1. NCBI lineage: Eukaryota > Viridiplantae > Streptophyta > Pinopsida > Pinales > Pinaceae > Picea > Picea engelmannii. The sequence continues at coordinate 150,898 of ML804722.1, forward strand.
CTTGACCAGGTTGTAAGGAAACGTTGGTCATGTTTGACCATTTTTGGGACTTCGACAAGCTAGTCGAAGAAGGAGCGCCCAGGCGAAGCAGAGATCGTGGGATCTTGCCCTTTTTTTGGGCTTTTTGGGCTTTTAGGGTTTACGTAACGGATATGGGATGTCGGCCCATGGATTTACCCATGCTTAGGCCCATTTTTGTAATGGATAAATAAGTATCTAGTTGATGTAAGAAGTAGTTACTAGTCATTGATCGACTTAGTGCATGGCTAGTTGGCTTTATGCATGACTGTGTCGAGGCTTGCAGAGCTAAGTGCAAGTGTTTTGTAAGTGCTTTGTGCAGAGAAACTGTGTAAGGATTTCTGCTTTGATCTGATTCAGGGAAGGAGGATCTAACGAGGTGTGCATAGATCTCATGTCCTTTGTGGAATTGGATCTGTAGCTTGGTGCATGTAAGAAGATTGGAAGAGATTAGTAAAGAAGAAGAAGAGTTGGTGGGCGTAGCCCTATACTGGGGTGAACCACATATATCATGTGTTGATGTGCTTTGTGCAATGTTCATAATGTTTATGTATCTATTTGCTTAGTGCAATTTTCTTGATGTGTCATAGGTAGATCCATTGATGCTTAGTGCTTAATATATGAATAAATGATAGATATTCTCTAATGTTATGTTCTAACTGATCAGATGTTCTTGATCTTGATTACTACTCTGTTGATCTGTAGTTAGGGTTAATCTACGAAGTGAATAAGAATCATAACTTAATGCATGTTTTCGTCTAAGTGCTCTGTTAAGTGTTGTAATCACAGATTTGTCTCCCATCTAGGTTGTAGACACTTGTGTCCTACAACCCCCCCTACCTTTACCTCGGGTGAGACTTCATCTGCTTCACAGGTGTTGTCGAATGGGCCGGTAGGTAGGGTTTTGTTGGTGTGTTGTTAAAGTGTTGAACCCTAGGTCTTCCCTATTTCAACAAGGGGAAATGAGAGGAATAAATATGGAAAGTGGTAAGTATGGAGGGAATGGACGATGAACTTTCATAGACCCACCCAATGGCAACCCATCCTAAAGGGAGATCAACTTACTAGGGAATCATGTTACCCTTCCAGGTATGGACACATTAAAGAGCATAATTTCCAAGAAAACATTTTGAAATGAAGGATAATCCAATGTAACATATTTAAGTGCTTCAAGAATCAGACTGACACATACCATGATACCCAGACACATTACCTCATGGAGAAAGACTTACTGCTACTTCAGGACCAGGCTGGTGGGATGGATATTTTTGTTATTGATCAATGGGCTACACTGAAGAAAAGAGGGGCCCTCCGGGGCCATGCCCAAGTCATTCGAATCTCGACACTCCATGTCTAGGACCTGTGGGCCTCAATACATGATCTCCTTAGTTATCCCTAGGGTAGGGGATAACATTTGGATTCAACTTGGGGACATGTGGTCACCATAGAGTGAATGAGAACCTCACAATATCTGGTATGACCTATGCATGCTAAATCTCAATAAAATATATTAGTAATTGTCAGGATGGTGATATCACCCCTTGTTCATATATGATATAATAAAATAGAGAGCATCTTTAATCTAACATATGATCACGAGCATGCATATCTACAAGTGAGACAAAATAATATATCAAATTTAACTACAACTATACTAACATGATATGCATATGGTATATACAATGGATGCAAATTCCTAACCACCTCTACTTACCCGTTGGTTGAATTCTAGGTGTAGTCAAATAACCAATGAAACCATCCTAACAATATCTCATAATACCTGCTTATGTGCTTCATCATAAACCAAAATAATGACAAGTCAAGCACAAAAATAACATGAGTTAGAACATGTATCACATCATCGGATAATAGGGAATACACCCTCCATCAAGATCTACTTTGTTATCATTGAATAAACTACTTTGCAAATGTTGCTACAAGGAGTAAAAGGTCTTACACCCTTGTAGATTTACCTTGCTAGGTTTTATTTCCTCTAGGGAGTAAAAGGGATTACACCCCTTGATAAGTAACAAACCCTAGATCTTACACAAGAGACTCCATTAACCCAATTGATAAGGCACTAATATACTTTTAGTTGAGATATAATATGGTTGCATTGGTATACGTGAAATATTAAGATATTGCAATTGTCTAAGTTGGATTTGATTCTACGTGCTATAAGCCTACTTGTTCCCTAGGGGCGTCTTAATTGGCTTATTAATTCACTTGGTTGTTTAAAATTAATGCTACACCCATTAGGGATGCTGCAAAATATTATTTTCTTCATCTACCGCTCACTATTCTACCACTAGAATTCACTTGCAAACTTCCATCATTAAACTACTTGTTATTGCTATCTTTTGGGTGGATTGCTTGTTGATTTTGATGGCTAGAAGTTACTGTTGTAGAAATTTTTTGCTACAACCATTAGGTTGTTATAAAAACTTGTTGATAACTTCACATAACATCTGCCTAATCACCACCAAATTCTTGTTTTAATGTTCCCATTTTTGGATTCCCATGCCTTGCAGTCAATGGCGACCTTATGAGTTTAAGTCAACCTGACCAAAGAAGTAAAATAAGGGTAACAGTGAGCTCGGGAAATTTGGAGGAGTTATATGGGGCCCTGGCAATCCCAATCACCATATTTCATCATTGGGGTCATTTTTGCACAGTTCGCTCTTGGTTCCGTGGCATTCTAACAATTTCCGTAATCTTGGGTTATTCTTGAGCATATTTTAATTAATTACATTAAGGTACTATTTGGAGCTTATTTCTTGGAGAAATACCTTAGTGTAATAGCTCGTTGGAACCAGGGAAAAAATATCTACAAAATAGGATGATGAAAAGTGACTTTCAATGGCTGGAGAAGTCATAAAGGTGAATTAATCACTTTTTGGAGTAAAAAGGTTCATTAAATTAATAAAGTGATTTTATGAGAAAATATTAAAGATGAATTAAAAGTCACTTGAGGGGAAAAAGATGAAAAGTGGTATAAAAGAGAGACAGGGGCTCATATTCTATCATTATGTTGATCATCATTTCACTTGTATCTTGAGCTCTGGTAGCTTGAGGGTTTTGAGTGAAGAAACCCTAGATATCAACAAGGAGGTGAAAGATTCCTTTGTTCCTGATCCAAGCTTGGTCAAGGTGGTGAAATATTCCAGCCTCACCATTATGTTCCAGTTCAGATCCATTTCTTACGTCATTTATGAAGAGGGGTGCAACTATTGGAAGATTTATGCAGAGAGGGGCACACTATCCAATTAAGGAGGGTTCGATTTGGATTTTGGGAAGGAGTTCTTGAGGAGATATAAGTGGGATTGTATTTGTCTCATCTAGGGTGACTTTTCGTGGCACTTTGGCGGGTTTCTAACACGCATATCTATTTATTATCATAGATGGGCAAAATTCCTGAAGGGGGGTGCACTAGGGGTTTGAGATCTAGTGATTGGGAGTCAATTTTGTCATCTACAACCATGGGATCTTATCATATGAGTTATCCATCAACATATCAACCAGTTTACAACCATTTCTTGGAGTTTGGAGGCCAAATATAGAGAGGCCAAATTTCTAAAGGAGTTTCCATCCAGAGAGGGGCACAACTCAACCATAAAGTCCATGCAATGAGCAGTGGGGAAAGAGGTTGATCTTTAGATCCTTGCATGCAGCTACTGGAGGTTCATGGCATTACATAGCTCTCTCTTTATTGTATATTGGAGGCACCTACAACCACATCTCCTATTTTCTTATGTATTTCCATATATTCTCTTCTATTGTATTGAGGTCAACTATTTAATAAATAAATTCAGATCTGAACTTTTTGGTTATTCTATTATTGTTTCGATGTGTTTTATTTTTGTGTAAGTTCAGATATATCATTGCAAACAAATTGTGCAAACACACTTAGAAATAAACCCAAAACACAAGCTCCACAAACTACAAGTGCGAATTGTTTGACAAAACCTCTTAACCAGAAACATTGAAAACTGAAAAATTCCGCATAGATCCATTTGGGGATCTTACAGTGGTATCAAAGTGAAGATTCCTCCCATCCTGAGGGGTCTTCAATACGGATAAAATTTTCATATTGAATTAGATAATTGACCATCACTTATCTCGTTCACTTTTAATCATGGTACTTAGTGAAAAGATAGTTCAAATGGAAAATTAGTTGGAGCAATAAGTAATTGCAGCGGTGAAGAGGCTACAACCACTTCCTCAATCCAAAGATTATCTTCTTGAAATTCTTGAGTAAGTGGAAATCACTTTGTCTAAGGTGCATCATGAACCTTCAGAGGAGATGTGGGAAGCAACACAATCATCAAGGATTGCATTAGTCACATCTGAATTGTTGAGGCACCAGGATGGAGATGTGTCACTTATGGTGGCCACATGCATTAGCGAGATCACCAGGATATCAACACCAGATTCTGCTTATAAGGATGATGTGATGAGGGATGCCTTTTGGATTATTATTTCCACTTTCCAAGGTTTGGGTGATATACATAATCTCTTGTTTGGAAGGAGGGTAACCCTTTTAGAGACAATGGAAAAGATTAATTCATGTGTGGTGATGTGGGATATTGGATGTCATGATTTGATCTTTGAGATGTTTCACATTTTCTTCTCTATTGTCAGTGACGCTCATCCAAGAAATGTGATAATCTCAATGCAATCAATTATGACTCTTATGTTGGACGAGAATGATTATATTCCAAAGAAGTTGGTAGCAGTTGTACGAGATTCCTTGGGAGGAGGCATGAAGGATGTTTCTTTAGCTAGTCGTAGAATTTATATGTATGTGATGGATCATTTGGATGTAGATACACCTAATTGGGTTGGAGCATTGGTACAGGATGACTCACTTGTAGAGCATAGTCTCACATCACATGATATGCCTATGAGTGATGATCAGAGTAGCGCAGCAGATGTTGCGCAGAGTAGCACAAAAGGTCTTGGGGAGTGCATTAATGAGGATTCCACAATTGACCTTATCAGCAGGAGTTATGAGGTAGCACTTCAACATGATAGAGGTGTTTATTTTCATGAGTGACATTACTTGGCAAGACAATTGAAGGTTAGAGAGGATATGATCATGGTGTCCATGAGGCACCTTGATGATACACATGCATTGGTGACAGGATATTGTTGGAGAGCCACGGTGACACATGGAGGAGAAGCAGAATGAGGTGGATGGAATCACTGATGAGTTGGTGAGCATACAATAATTCTTGAAGAGCACACAGATATCCTTTCAGAGTCTAGAGTAGAGTAGCTCATTGAGGAGTCTAGTCAGGTATCCACTACATCCATCTCAGTAGAGTGTCATTCATATGCTTCAACTATGTCACTAAAGGATGTTGGTGACATGGAGGGTTTGCAGGAATTTGCAGAGAGATATGACCCAGAGGATTTTGATTATGCACATGTTTTGTAGTATGGGGATCATGAGCCACTTCTTTTGGAGATCCCATTGAAGGCTCAAGTCATGATCAATGTTGAGACAATTGAGTATATACCTTGTGGATCAACGAACAGGGAAGTATGTGCATCCAAGGATTGTGGGGACATGTATATTACAGATGAGTACACATCCATTTGGGACCCAGGTTCAATTAACACTAGTGTAGTGATTGATATAGTGGAACATACATAATACATAATTATATGCAGTGGTATACAACAATATGCAATGGTGTGCAGTGGTATACAACAGTATGCAGTGGTGTGCAGTGGTATACAATAGTATGCAGTGGTGTACAATGTTATGAAAAGGGGTACAGTCGTACACAGTGGGGGACAATAGAGTTCAAGGGAGAGTCATACTCTCACTTGATGGAGCAAAGATATTCTAGAGGGGGACGATCCACTTTTTTGCGGCACTACATGGACTCTATAGGTCATACTCTCAACATTAGTAGTGTTTGTGGTTATGAAGGGAGTATGGTTGATCATTTGTGTGAGGATATTCCTTTGGAGGAATGTGATGGTATGGGAGTAGCGTGGAGGCCGAGTGAGTGACTATTCAAATAGTCCCTTAGCGCATAGGGATGAGTTCCATGGAGAGGTACACTCCTTGAAGATTGATCTTCGATTGGAATATCACGAGGGTTGGGTCAGTGAGAAGGATAGCCAAGGAACTATTCTTAGGTATCCTTATGAGTTTTTGGTCATGCCCTTGGGATTGACAAACACACCTACCACGTAACATATTTTCCTACAGTTTTGGAAGTTTATGTTTCTGTTCTTTGATGCTCTCAGTATATACAACAGGACATGGGAGGATCCTGTGAGACAGTTGGATGAGACACGGGGCATGACATAGAGTTCTTATTTAGGGCATGTGGTCAGTGCACAGGATGATAGGGATAATTTGAGGGAGGAAATGATCTACTACAGAGGTGACACGTATTTACTATTTAGTGTTTGAGGCCACACTTGAGGAGATTATCATGAGGGTGATGCATGATACACATTCAGTAGGATTTTCCGGGGACTTGTATGAGAATGAGGTACCACATATGGCAGAGCTAATTTACAGGAATATGTCTTGACTCCAGGCATTGTTAGGATACATTGTCAGGAGTAGGGATAGTAGATTTATCTGGGTGGTTTGGAAGGAGCATGATAGGTATGCATCCATGGAGTTGATTCCTAGATATAGTTTCCATAAATTGAGCATATATGGATTAGAGATGAGTTTCGGTTGGATTCCAATAGTTATGAGTGTAGCACAACAACAGTCAATTGGCCTTGGGAGTGGTGAAATTCCAATTTGGTGGTCGTATCTGGGCATTCATCTGAGTGATAAATTGATTCAGATGGTGATGATGATGATGATCAAAAGAGATGTGACAGTGATTGGTCTGCTTGATTTTTGGGATGTCAATGGAGGGGGAGTTGAGACTTACTTTATATGGAAAGATAAACTTTCTTTTTAGATACCTAGGATCGAGGATGGAAGTGGATTTGCAAACATATACTTCACTAAGGCACCTTTGCAGGGGATGATTTAGGATAATTGTTTCAGTCCCTTTAGGGATGTCATCTTGGGGTTCCAAGAGAGGAGGATGCCGACTGGGCACGTTGGTTCGATAATGATGATCAAAGTGGTCCAGTGGTAGCATGGTGGTTCCTTCCTAGGATTAGTTTGGGACCCTGGAACTACATCGTTTGATAGTTTAGCTATTTTTAGACATGAGAGAGTCATTTCTGATTCTTAGGAGTTTACTCCTGGGATTTCATGAGTTGACAGTTGGGAAATTGGTAGATGGGAGAGTCAACCATTACTTTCAGGAGATTATACATATGGAGCATTGGATTGGTATCTTAGGTGGGGTGTGTTATGAGGGGCGAACCCAGTATTTACAATATCTATTTTCTCTATTGATCGATGGTCTTCATGAGACCTCTTGTGTGAGTACATTGTAGGACAATATTGTGGGTGTTAGGTGCTCGACGTCTTTTAGATTGGTTTGGGACCCGAGGATCACTCTCATTTTCAGTTTGGTTCAACTTGATGATCATAGGGTTTTCATGGCATTGCTTGAGGACAAACAAAATTTGGGAAGGGAGGACTATAATGTTCCCATTTTTGGATTCCCCTGCCTTGAAAATAGTGGTGACCTTATGAGTTTATGCTAGCCTGACCAGAGGAGTAAAATAAGGATAACACTGATCTTAGTCAATTTGGAGGAGTTATATGGGGCCCAAGCTAGTCCATTCACCATTTTTCATCATCAGGATCATTTCTGCATAATTCGCTCTTGGTTTTGTGGCATTCCAACGATTTCCGTAATTTTGGGTTATTATTGAGCATATTTTAATTAATTACACTTAAGGTACTATTTGGACCTTGTTTCTTGGAGAAAATACCTTAGTGTAATATCTCGTTGGAACTTGGGTGAAAATATCTACATGATGAGATGATGAAAAGTGACTTTCAGTGGTCGGAGAAGTCATAAAGGTGGATTAATCACTTTTTGGAGTAAAAAGGTTCATTAAATTAATAAAGTGATTTTATGAGAAAATATTAATGAT
>ML804723.1:3881-36476 GCA_009831015.1 Picea engelmannii
TTGTCGGAAAATTTCTTCCTCGCCAGTATTCGCCAAAGTATATTCGCCAGGGAAGACGATATGGCCTCGGTCACATTCACGGCAATTCTGCCGCTCTCACTCTCCTCCCAAATGGAGCGGATCATTGCAGACACCTCCTCCTCCGATAGTAGACCCGACAACCGAAGCTCCACAACTCGTCCAGTTTGATTATTGCAGGACACTTCCTGCCACTGGCAGCAGTTGAAGTCGTTCCATGACCGCAAACGCCCTGAGTTGTCAAAGATAATCCCCGCCTTGAAGCGCAGCGGCGCCCTGAGATCTCCTCGTCTACACTGCGATGACCCAGCATTACCGGATGAGCCACTACAATTGAGTGTGAGACTGGCCAATGTAATGGCAATGGTGGAAATTGGGGGAATTGTTTCCGCCAATTTGCACATTCAAAATTTGAATTTGGTTATAGCGCGCTCGTCCATCCATTCACCAACCTACAGTTGCAGTTAATTACTATAACGGGACTGCAGTTAATTACTATAACGGGACGTTCCACGGAACAGGGTCACGGCGAGGTCATCCGGCAGGTTAAGTCGTTGGTCGTCAGTGCAGTTACATGATGGCCTCATGGTGGATAGATCATGGCATGCTATGATGGATCATATATTTAATCATTCGACTATGCAGCAGTAAACCAATGATTGGTCTGCTGCATGGTGGATAGTCTTCGCCATGTTGCACACGCCTTCTCTGCCTGTTCATTGGGCATCTGGCATTTTGACTGTGTGTTTTATATATTTTATTTGCTGAGTAGAATCCCATGTGCATCGGGATATGAATTTCATATATAAATGACTCATGATGGAGTAAACAGAACTGGCGCTCAGTGTTGGGCTTTGATAACTTTATATGTTTAAGTATTGTGGAGACTAACATATGTAAACTAGGAACTAGGAGTTTGGCATATGGTTTTACTCTGCAGTTTCCCCAAAAGTTTGGTCAAAACTCATAAGTCCCGAGAAGCCTATAAACTTAGGAGTAAAATGAAGTGTGATCTAGTCTTGTGGACTAATGGCTTAACCATTTATTATGAATTTTGTATTCCAGGTTGAAGGAGAAAGGCCATAGAGCCAGAGAAAAGCGATCAACAGGAGCTCTCAAGATTTAATGGAAATTTTGGAAATCATGACACTGGCTTGAGACCAGAAAAATAGGCAATCTTAGCTAAAATTTGATGAAGGCATTCGAAATTTACCAGTGCATTTTGATCGCTAACACATTGTTCATTCCTTTAACAAGCAACATATTCATCATAAATACTTATCAAAGTAAATGCAACCATAAATGCTACATGCATTCACATAAAACACATATATATTGTGGTTAACCCCCCTGGGGCTACATCCACATACAAAATTCATCTTTCATGCAAAATGTAGTGTTTCACACTATACAATCCTTCCTTCATTACATTAGATTTCTACAGATCACAATAGTTCTCACTTACAGTGAGAAACTCTCATTAAAACCCTAAAAAATAATAGATGAACCAACTACAAAGTGTCAACCATTGACTGACCCACTGATACCCCTTCTTCAGTCCTAATACATTCTACTTATACAAAACTAGGACAAATCCCTTACAAAAACCCTAAACCTAAAAGGATTAGTTTTGTCCACTTTATCCTTGAATTCATCTCGGTTGATCCTCGATCCAACCGTTGCTCCAAGTTAGCACTTGTCCACTTTCCAACTGCTTTTCTCGGTGCGGGTTTTCCCTTATTTTCAGCGCTGCTTTTCCTCTTTTTCCTATGCGCTTCCCTATTTTCCGACGTTGTCTTAATTCCTTCAAAACTTATTTGGTTTTCCCCAAAATTGGCCAGTGCTAACAGGCCCCCAACATTGACATCGTGAGTCATTCTGAGTCACTCATGGACTCCAAAATTGTTTACTTCTTGTGTGAGTTCTTCGTACATCTCTATTATCCACTGGAATTGATCCTGCGCCTGGTTGCTCTTCTCTGTCATGGATTCTACCACCAGTGCAATGGATGGAGATATTAATATTTCTCCCCCCTCTAATCCTATATTCTTGATGCACACTTTTGTTGCATTGATATCCATGACCAATTTTTCTTCCTTTTATTGTAGGGTCTCCAACTGATCCTCTCGTGCGATCTTTTGTGCCTGTACCACTTTCTCTTCTGCCTGTAGATTCTTCATTTCTATGACAGTCTTGATCTTCTCTGGAAGTGAAATTTTCCTCTGTGACTGCTTGACATATTCCATTGATGCATGCAATTTATCTTCCTTCCCTTGCAACTCTTGTCGGCTCCCATCCTCTAATAGTTGTTTCCACATCTGAGTGCTCTTATCCAGTAGTTCTGTCATTCTGTGTATGCTCCGCGTGATGTTCTTTGCAGATTTTTTCGCATATTTCTATCTTTGCACTCTGACTTCTGGAGGAGTAGTAGGTACTTCACACTCCTCCAGTTCCTTGATCCACTCTTTATATTGCACCAAAGAATTTGATATTTTCCTCATATTCTCTTCAAAAAATGCTCCCTCCGATTCTACGTTGTCGGGGATGGCTTGAAATACTGGAATTCTCTGTTTCTTCATCTCCTCCACTTTTTTCTATGACATCGTTTTCTCCTGACCTTCTTGGCTGATGATTTTCTTCAATATAAAATTCTCCTCCTATGCTAACTATAAATTCGTCATGTCAGACCTTGCTCTTTACCGAATCTCTTGCGCGATGATAACATGTAATTTACACAACACTTTTGTTGGAATCTTGCACAATGCCAAGTCCAATGTCTCGATGTCCTTCAAGGGATTCTGTGTTGTTTCCTCGTCGATGAAAAACATCTCCAGTGTTATGATAAAATTAGCACTTCCCTGCGTCGTGATTTGTACTATCTCTCTGGCAGGTACTCCTTCTCTAGTGGGCGCTGCTTTCTCCTTTTAATGTTGCTTTGCCCTGATCCTCAACAACTCCATCACAGTTTTTACCTCATGTACTTAGTCTAGAATTGAAGCTTGTTGATTCTTCGCATTTTCTCATACCTCTAAAAATATGTATTCTATTGTCGTGGCTATCATCTCCACAACATCTTCTTTTATTGATGTTTCCATTGGTTCTCTATGGGCCTTTTACTTCATCCCGGAGCCACTTGCTTGCTCCCTTGTCCTTTTCCTCTAGGAATCTAATGGACCAGATGCCTCTGGAATCTATGTATATGTGCTTGTATTTTATGCCCTTTCTTCTTCCGTAGATGTCTCTTGTGCCTCTATTTTCACTTCTTTTGTGCGCCCTTGTTATGTTGTTTCCCTTAGTGTATACTCTACATGAGCTGGACCCTATGTAGGACCACGCTATGACTTCTTTTGTGTCCTGATTTTCTTTTGAATTGGGATCATTTACCCCATTGTCTTATTTTTATTTCTTATGCCATTTGTGCATGTCTGCTGCATAGGGACTGTTTTGTCCTGTGTCCTAGATTGTTCTCCTAAAATTTTCCATTCTTCAGACCACTCCTGGACCTCCATTTGGATGTCCTGCGTCATCACAAAGTACTTCAGCTGCAACCATTCCTTGGATGGATCCCTCTTTTCATGTAGCCACATACTATGGTGCAATGCCTAGAAATTAGTTATCTATCCAAACTCATGGATAGTTTATGGAAAGATCCTCCACGTGTCTTCCACTTTATTCTGGATCTTCATTAAATACAATGTGAATATGTCGTTATTGATTTTCTTTTCCCTGGGATATGATTTACTTCAAAGGGATGTGTAGCGTGTTGCGCACACTTTCCTATCCTTGGTAGGAATAAATTGTATGTGGGTTCTTTCCATCCTACCAATGCAATGAGGATGAGTAACCAGGGGTAGTGGAACTCAGACCCCCAATCTTATGCATCATTGCAATCTTCTAAAAATAAATTTAGTAAATATGGGGCCCAGCTCATCGAGCTCCCCTTTGTGCATTGCACTACGGTTGCTACCACTCCAGCTGGTACCTCCTCTTTTATACATTTTCACATTAGTTTGCAACCTAACAACCTTGTTGCAAATTGCATTGCAGGATCATTGATATCATTGATATTGATTCCCCTGTTTCCTTTCTCTGCGCCATAATTCATCTTTATTTCATATGAGATGGATTTTTCTCTCGTTTTTTCCTCTAAATACTTCTCTGGCTTCTCCCCATCCGCAGGTAGCCCTGTGATTGTTGCAATTAGGTCGACATTGATAGGCATTGGCCTATCCATCCAAAGAATTCCTCCATGCACTCTTGCGAGGAGTTGCTTCACACATCCATTGATGTGTTTATCACACCTAAAGTGTGGTATGTCCAGAAAATTCATGATGTATTTGTTGTATAACCCTAGGATCCACTGTGAAGGCTCCAACTGTGGCGCGCCTGATCTACCCTCTCCCCTTCTCTCCAAGTAGCTCTTTAGCGCAAAGTTTGTGAATTTCACTACATATTCCATCTCATGGTTGGATTATTTAAGGGCATCTACTCCTCCCACCATTTCATCGTTGACATTCACTCCCTTGGGGATTTTTGGCATCACTATGGCCAATTCTGCCTATGTGTGTTGTACGCCTTGCGCACTGCTCTCTGCCCTCACATTCGTTTTCCCTTATGGGGATGATACCCCAATCTATGGTACAACCTCTTTATCTGTTTCATACCCTGGTTCCAGCTGTAGGCCCTGCTATATTGACTTTGTGGGATGTTCTCCCTATTGTGGCCCTTTTCCCTTGGACGTGTCAAATTCCTTCCTTTATGCATCCTCCTTTGGTTGTTCAGCCTCCTGTGTGGGATTTTGCTCCTCATCCACATGCATAGTAGTCAACGGATACTCTGGTGTGTGGATATCATCTATGTCCATGATTGTGGGCATCTCCTGCATTCCTATTTCCATCACTCGAGCACTACTTCTTGTGTTTGGTGACATCCTGGCGAAATTCAAGCTATTGATCTCTAAATCGCCAATGGCTCTCGCAAATTCTCACTCTTTCACACTTAGACTTAACTCTTTGTTCTTCTCCTTAGAGAAAAAATTACAAATGAACATATTTCCCCCCTTTTTCGACTTTTATAGCGGGATGACGAAATGACAACTGTTCTGCATTAACAACTTCCACTTTTTCACTTTTTCCTGCACGCTCCACTTTTTGTATCTGTCAACTATTTTCCTGCACATAGTGTCTTCAACAATGGTTTTTATTCGACGCACTTGTTAATGATAACAATTCTATGACATCAAAACCTCTAATGTTATCCTATCTTTTTGTATTTTTGTTACATTTGTTATTTTTATGGATTTTTGTATTTTTCTTCTAACATCTACTATATACAATATATACAATGATACCTTCTCTTTATGATTTTACCTCGGGTTGTTAGTTCGACTGTCTTGATACAGTTTCAGTCGACTATCATTCACTATTCCTCTGATATTCCTCCTACAATATCTTTCAGTTGAACATCACTTCCATGTGTGATATCCTCTACCTGATAAGGCCCTAACCAGTGCATCTTGAATTTCCCAAGGTCATGTAAATACCTGTTGTCATAATGGAGAACTAGATCTCCTTCCTTATAGATTTTCTTCTTTATGTGCCTATCATGTTGTTGGCCCTTGACCAAGTTTTGGAGAACTTGTGTCAAGTTTGATCGATTTTGGGACTTCGAGAGACTGGTCGAAGACAGAGCACCAGGCGAAGCGGAGATTATGGGATATCACCCCCTTTTTGCGGGTGTTTTGGGTTTAGGGTTTATTTAATGGGTTATGGGATGTTGGCCCATTGTTTTACCCATGCTTTGGCCCTTTTGTAATGTATAAATAGATATCTAAGCGATGTAATAAAGTAGTGAAGTAGTAGTGAATATTTGTGGCTTAGTGTGGAGCTAGAGGATTTGTGCATGCTATGTGTTAGGACTTGCAGATATAAGTGCAAGTGATTGTAAGACACTGGTGTGCAGACTGTGTAAGAAGGATTTGTGTTGTGACCTAACTTAGGGAAGGAGGATCTGGAGAGGTGCGCGTAGATCTCTTGTCCTATGCGGAGTGGATTTTTTGGGCTCTGTGCATGTAAGAAGATTGACAAAAGATAATAAAGAAGAAGAAGAATTGGTGGACGTAGCCCCACACTAGGGGTGAACCACGTATATCATGTGTTATGGTTTCCTTGTGTGATTGATGTGATTTATGCTTAATGTTGTTATCTTTATGTATGTTATATGCATCTGATATAGTATCTTAGTGCCTAGTGATATGAATGAATGATATATCTGATTTGCTTCTATTTGCTAATTGATTGGAAGTATTAGATCTTGTTGAATACTGCATTGTTATGTAATTAGGGTTTGAATCTGCGATGTAAATAACGGTTAAATACTAATGAATGTTAACTGCTAAGTTCTCTGTTAAGTGTTGTAATCACATATTTGTGTCCCAGCTAGGTTGCAAACATCTGAGTCCTGCAACCCCCTCCTGCCTCTACCTCAGGTGAGACTTCATCTACTTCGTAGGAGTTGCCGAAAGGGCCAGTAGTTAGGGTTTTTTTGGTGCGTTGTTGAAGTGTTGAACCCTGGGTCTACCCCTGTTCCAACAAATGGTTCTATTTTCAGGACTGAAACTGTGATTGCTGGGAACTGAAGAAATGATAAAGCTTTGTGCGTAGATATGTTTCCCTAGTGCACAGTATTCTACTTGACTTGCGAAGCTCTGTACTAAGAAGAGAAGCTCGATCTGAAGAAAATAGGTAAGATCTTGAAGCTTTGTGCTCTGATAAAGGTAAGATAAGTGAAACTTTTTATTTCAAAAGAATGGATCTAGGTATGTTTAATAGATTTGGTCCTAGTCTGAAAACTAGGGTACATCTAGAAGAAAGAAGATTTGATATGAATAGATCTGATAGAAATAATGAAAGATATGTTATTCCTATGCATAGAAAGAATTGTTGGACTAACAAGCAGATGCAGGATCCTAGAAAGAATTTTTTGCAGACCCACCACTGTGATCCCAGTGTGCAGTACAGGAAAGGTTGGGGATCGTTCAAGAGAAAGAGAGGATTGACTCCTTGTTATAGTTGTAGGAGACCAGGACATATTGCTAAGGAATGCCCTGGTAGAGGTCCTATTTTCCTTTGTTGTAAAGCTACTGGACATGAATTTTTGGATTTCCCTAGAATGATTGCTAAAGTTGAAAAGATGAATATGAGACAAGAAAACCATGAGGAATTCCAAGAGACTAAGACTATGCTCAAGAACTAGAAAGAATCAGAGGTTATATTATTGCAGATGAAAGAAACCCTGAATGATCGTTGAGACACCAGTTTATCATAGATCTTAAAAGAGAAAGAGTGCATAGAAACAATAATAGGATAATTTGACATAGACTGTGTCCTAGATGAGGAAACATGGGTGAATATCATGAAAGAAAGAACTTGGGAAATTTTGGGAAAACCCACTATGGTTCCTTCACTGGGAGGAATATGATTGTTTAAAGGTAATATGATAACCCTATGTGGAAGACTTACCTAGATACATATGTGTTCTCATGCCACTTCGACAGAAGAAGAATTTGAGGTCATTAAGTTTGTTGAGAACAGTGCCCCATTTGCTATTTTTCTAGGAAAAACTTGGGTTGAGAAAGATCAGATCCGAAGGGAACAAGAAGAGGAAACTCTAGAATAGAAAAATAAAGAACTAAGAGATTTCATGGCTAGGAGAATAGCATGCTTAATAAAAGAGAAGGAGGACAAATCAAAGCAACTAAGAGCCAGAGACATTGCTGACAAATTTGAACGAACGCGGGAAATCTTAAGAAAATTATCCATGCAAGAGAGTAGAGAACTTGCTCCAGAAAATGAATAAGTATTAATCTTGAACACTTTGAAATAACCTCAATGGTGCAAAGTTCCTATGCCAAGAGGAGATAAGAACAATAATGGAAAAAGGAATCCAGTAACTCAAATCATAGGAAAGAAAGCCAGAAAGCTCAGCAAGAAGAAAGCAAACTAGAAAAATTGCAAGAAGTACCAGAGAGGACTTCACAGAAAGAAGGTTTGCAGAACTAGAACTTTGTCAAGATATCAGAACAACATGAATTGGCACTTCACCATTAAGAATAAATATGACCTTTGGAGGCATCCCGACCATTAGAACGATGCTCCAGAACAACTAGAAACATAGTTATTGTCGGAATGTTTGCCATTGGACCATTGGGACTGCACCACAACGGATGAAATTGCATTGATTAAGGCATTCCTATCCATTGGAGGGATCTGTTACGATGATGTCTATTTATCCCATCAAGCATTTCACCTTGAAAACTTTTGCAAATTATGATTATTCGAGCTGATTATTACCACACCATGATTATTGAGACCTCGCCACCCGTGTTGTTATAGTGATTGTTTGTTCACCGACCTAAGATATCAGATATCAAGTGTGCATGTCGGACGAAATTAGTGCAGTAGAAAAATCCGTCGAAGAGATCCTAATAGACCTCATGTTCGAGAAGGTGATGTCTGCAGGCATCCAAGCCTCGTTGATGAGAGGAGTGCAAGCATCCCCTTCGACTGCTCGTGGATCTAGACCAAACTGAGCTGCGACAGAGAAACAAACCAAGAATCGTGATGACTTAGTGAATGTGAAGCTCATCCCATCTATCATGTCCGAATACATCCCACCTCTGGCTGGCGTGATTAGTCATGATAGTGTCCCGAGGGACTTTGACTACAGAGTCATCACTGCATACCTACCGAAGGGAATACGTGCAGTCAGACCACAGTTGGAGAGGATTTCGACGTTGTAGATCAATGACTATAAATTAGGAGACCGCAAGAACTATGGCACGCTCGCACCATACAAGTATTTGAACAAGAAAAAGGGGAAGAAGTTGAAGATCATGCCTTAGCCATGGACCATGGACATCGCAAGGTACACCATCCCGAACGTAATCAAGATACCCCACTTTGGAAGGCACCAGGAGGTTAACGCATGCGTTAAACTCTTGTTGTCGTGCTTCCATGGCGGTTACCTATGGTTGGACATCTGTATCATAGTCGATCTGGTGGTGATCCATTAGATCACCGAATTAAGCATGCAAGGACCAGACCCACAAAACTTTTATCCAAGGAAGGATGCAGATCGTTCCCTGGCATAGAGAATCAAATATACCTATGGCGGTGTGGAGAAGGGGAAGCGAGGCTACAAGGTAGTCTCCATCCAGAATGGTGTAGTGTGCCTAGCCTACCATTTGATCGTTGGTAAGCTAGTAAGGAATAATAGACCCACACAGGTCATGGGGTTCATTGTTGACCTCGCAGACAAATGAATTGGAGGGATACAAATGAACTAGGTGAGATACGTCGTCAACTAGTTAGAAAAATACTGTCGTGAAGCTCAGGATCAGGGTTATGAGTTCCATTTTAGTTGGCTACTGATCCTCATTGACTTCATTGCTTGGGAGATGCTGGAAGGTGCAACCTTCCCTGAAATTGAGCCATCTTAACCCTTAGCTACAAAGTTCACTACGCTCTGGTATTCGAGTAAAATGGCTAAACAATGGAAGTCAAACGTGATGTTCCACACCTATTACCTTTAGTTGAAGAGGGATATTAAGTCTTTCCCTCATATGAAGCCGAACACCTTAGACAGGTTCAGGCCAATTATGAAGTTTTGCGTAGATAGACATTTTATTTATATCACTGTGTGTGGAGACAAACATAAAGAAGACCTTCAATCCTACTAAAATCTCACAGAGGAGGACCTGGAAGAAATAACTAAGGAATGGAATACAGAGCTCCTTATACCAGTCGACCAGGAAGAATTGTCTAAACCTGACCTCATTGGAATTCCTGTGGTCACTCGCAAAGAGTATGATGCACCCAGCAGTAGCAGGAAGAAAAAGAAGGAAGTTGTACAAGAAATAAACAGTGCATTAGAAGAGACTGCATCAGATTCACCTAGCAAAGGAGGATATTTCGAAGTGGACAAAGAATAGAAAGAAGGGGAAGAAGACAAGAAGAATCATGGTGAAGTAACACCACCTAGGAACCCCCTGAAGAGGCAAATACATCCAAGAAAATAAAGGTTTCCCCAACGAAACCTACATCACGGAAGAAGTCAAAATCTAGTAAGACCAAGCTGCAGACTATGCTCACAGTGGATGACATCGACCTCATCATCGTCGTTGTATCTGATACATCAAAAGATATTTTACAGCGCAATGAAGAAAAAAAAGAATCCATGTATGATCGCATTAAAGCATAGCTTCAAGGAATACAACAAGCTCTCCATTCAAGCCGTGTAGTGCCTACTACGTCATTGTTAGCAGGGAACATAGAAGTAGGAGATGAGCATGCCCAGCTACGCAGGATAGAAGATGCAACAGAGACTCACCTTCATTGTGTCTAGGAGGAAAAGGAATAGGCCATAGAGGCCCTGAATCAAGCAAAAGAGGAAGCCATAGAAAAACGTCGAGTTGCACAGCAAGAGAACGATGACCTCCAGGCGAAGTTTGTAGAGGATAGAGCGCATATCTAGAGGGAGAAAGAAAAGCTACTCCCAGAGAATATTGGAGTTAAATAAGAAGTCACTAGAGCACTTCGATCTGTGATGAGCTTAGAGAATATGGAAGAATACCCAGTGGAGAATCAAGTGGGAAGGATTGTCGAAGCCATTCAACAACTCCAATAGAGAATAACAGAAACAGAATTACAGACAATGTCAAGCACTCTGTAGGAAGTGAAATATCTAAGAGATGAAACTATGAGGGGCGCAATTGAGAGAATATAGGCATTAGTCTTGGAATTCAAATATCTCAGCAGTCGAAGTGCGTAGACCTATGAGCGCCTTGCAGAGGACCTGGAGCTCAGGACACTGGAGTCACAACTCTAGGAGGGAAAACAACAAGAAAAAATAGTGAAAACACAGTTGAAGCTACTATCACCAATTGAGAGGATGAAAAGAGCCCAGGAACAACGCATGGTTCAGCAATAGGCCCATGCCACTCATAACAAGGTCATGGAAGTAACCCAAAGACTCTATCCAGTGCAGGATTAATCCTACACACTTTTTGAGGAGATTGAAGGACAAGGTGCATAGCTAGAACAAGTAGTCACTACAGTTGAAAAACGATTGGAAGGACCTATCACTGACAAGGTCATTCAGGAGTTCTACGAGTAGGAGGCTCTAGCTAAGCATCAGGTTGAAGCAACTCAAGCCAAACTCGAGGCCTTTGAGGCAGAGTTACCCAGATCAGAGTGACTCAGGATGAGTCACAAGTGCGTGTTGGGGGCCTATTGGACCTTGACCAATTTTTGGATAACTTGGGTCAAGTTTGATCGATTTTGGGACTTTAACAAGCTGGTTGAAGACATAGCGCTAAGAGAAGTGAAGATCGTGGGATCATACCCCCTTTTTGTGGGCATTTTAGGTTTAGGGTTTATGTAACGGGTTGTGGGATGTCGACCAATGGGTTTACCCATGCTTTGGCCCTTTTGTAATGTATAAATAGATATCTAAGCGATGTAAGAAAGTAGTGAAGTAGTAGTGAATATTTGTAGCTTAGTGAGGAGCTAGAGGCTTTGTGCATGCTATGTGTTAGGACTTGCAGAGATAAGTGTAAGTGATTGTAAGAAGCTGGTGTGCAGACTATGTAAGAAGGCTTTGTGTTGTGACCTAACTCGGGGAAGGAGGATCTGGTGATGTGCACACAGATATCATGTCCTATGCGGAGTGGGGTTTTTGGGCTCTGTGCATGTAAGAATATTGATAGAAGATAATAAAGAAGAAGAAGAGGTGGTGGATGTAGCCTGCCCTGGGGGTGAACCACTTATATCCTGTGTTATGGTTGCTTTGTGTGATTGATGTGATTTATGCTTAATGTTGTTATCTTTGTGTATGTTAGATGCATCAGATATAGTATCTTAGTGCCTAATGATGTGAATGAATGGTAGATCTGATTTGTTTCTATTTTCTAAGTGCTTGGAAGCATTAGATCTTGTTGAATACTACGATGATGTGTAATTAGGGTTTGAATCTACGATGTAAATAAGGTTTAAATACTGATGAATGTTAACTTCTAAGTGATATTTTAAGTGTTGTAATCACAGATCTGTGTCCCAGCTAGGTTGCAGACATCTGAGACATGCAACCCCCCTGCCTATACCTCAGGTGAGACTTCATCTGCTTTGCAGGTGTTATCGAAAGGGTCGGTAGTTAGGGTTTTGTTGGTGCATTGTTGAAGCATTGAACCCTGGGTCTGCCCCTGTGCCAACACATGCCAATATTTTTCCTTTTCTTTCTGTACTTCCTAGTGGAATCCTACTAAACTTTTGTCTTCTTCCATCTCCATCAACTGATCCAATATTTCTTGTGCAACACCTTCTTCTGTCATGTTGGTTATTGTTGCAATGTAAAGACTAGGTATTAAATAATCCAATGGAACCACTTATTCCTACCCATACACCATCTTGAATGGTGTTTGTCCTGTCAACTTCTTGCATGTACTCTTGTAGGCCCATTATACTGCTAATACCTTCAAATCCCAATCATCCCTATTGACATTGCAAATATTTGTCAATGCGTTCTCTAGAATGTTTTTAAAAGCTTCTACTATACCATTTTCCTGGGGATGGTAAGGTGTGCTCTTATGATGATATATCTCAAATTAGTATGTCATATATTTGATTATACTATTAATAAAATGAGTTCCCTAGTTGCTTAACAAAATTATGGGACATCTGAACCTAGTCACCACGTTTTTAAAGAGAAACTGTGTAGCAGTTTCTGCGTTGTAGTCCTTCACTAGGGCTGCTTCTGCCCATCTGGTGAAGTATTATATTGTAGTGGTGATGTATATGGATCCTAGTATACTTGCTGGTGGATTAATAGGTCTAATGAAATCCACATCCCATTTATCAAAAACCTGTAGAGTTACTTGGGGCATAAGTGGCATTTCATCCCTTCTGGATGGCTTCCCCACCCTCTGAAAGGCATCACAGTTCTGATAGTATTCCTTTTCATCCTTATGTATTATAGGCCACCATAATCCTACGCGCAACGCCTTCTACATTGTAGTCTTTCCTACATAATGCCCTCCAGATATTCCTTTGTTTGTTTTTGCTAGCACCATGGAGTGTTCATGCACCAGCATAACTCTTCTCATAATTCCATCTGCACCTAACTTGTATAAATTCCCCGCAATCAGCTTATCATCTGCTGCATGAACTACCAGTTGTTTTTTTTTCACGACAGTAAATTCCTTGGGAGCCATTCCTATGCTAAAAAATCCAATAATGTTAGCAAAATAATCATCAACAATATGAACAAAAAATAAATTAGCATCAAGAAAATTCTCCTCTAAGTTATTTGGCTACTCTCAAATAGTAGTTCTTGACAGATGATCTAGTCGTGCATTCAACTTCCCTGGTTTTTCAATGATCTCGAAATCAAATTCCTAAAACAATAACAACCATCTACAGATCCTTCCCCGAAACACTGTCTTGTTAACTAGATACTTCAAAGCGGAATGATCTGTAAACATCTTAAAATGTTGACCCAATAAGTAATGTATGAACTTGTGTAAGGCATATACCATTGCCATAACTTCCCTTTCTGTAGTGTTATAGTTTTTCTCAGACTCAGATAAATTTCTACTAGAAAAATATATGGGGTGATCGATGTCTCCTTCACCTAATTGTGCTAAACATTCTCCAAGTAAAATGGATGAAGAGACCACATGCACATGAAATTCCTTTGTCCAATCTGGAAAACTCAAAATTGGTGTTGTCGCCATCTTCTCCTTCAATATGTCCAAGCTTTCTTGGCATTGCTCATTCCACTGAAGCTTGATGTATTTCTTTAGTAATTTATCCATGGGCGTAATAATCTTTGCATAGCCCTTTATAAATTTCCTGTAGTAACCTATGTGGCCCAATGTTTCTCTCAACTGGCGCACTGACTTTGGTGGTGGTAAATTGAAAATAACAACAATCTTTGCAGGGTCTACTATCAGGCCTTGTTTGCATACAATGTTTCCAAGTAGGATTCTGAATGGTGTATTGAAAATACATTTCTTAATATTCAAGGAAATATGATATTGCCTACATCTATCTAACATTAACCTAATAATTTATACATGGTCCTTTACTAAGATGAATACTTTCCAATCATCCAAATAAACTTCTAAAAAATTATGTATAAAATCCTTGAATGCAACTACTACTACTCTGGAAAATATTACTGGTGCAATCTTTAAACCAAATGGCATTATTGTATACTGATATGACCCCCATATTTTTGAAAATGTGGTTTTGTACCTACCCTCTGGAGCAATTATGATCTGATGGTAATCTGAAAATCCATCTGTGAAGGAGTAGACTTCCTGTCCTCCCACATTCTCTAAGACTTCATTTGTAAATGGAGTAGGAAAAGGATCAGGTAGGCATGCATCATTTAACTTTCTCAAATCCACACATATCCTAATCCCTCCAGTATTCTTTTCCTAGACCACCATTGGACTAATCCACTCTGATTCTTCCACAAGCTCTATGATTCATGATTCTAGCATTCTTTCAAGTTCTTCCTTAACCTTCTACTTATAGATGGGGTTTAATCTATATGGTATTTGTCTCACTTGACTTGCATATGATATGAAGGGTATATTCATCTCTCCAATTTATCCTACTACCCCTTTCATCTCTGAAAATGTGGTTGGGAATAAGTCACTATATTCATGCAGTAATTCAATTATTTTTTCCATTTTCTCAGTGTCCTAGTAATCTCCAATGTTGTCTACCTTGGGCTTCTCTTTAGTGCCAATATTGACTTTTTTAATCTTCATTGGTGCAGTAAATTCTTTTGATTTTAATTGTGGTCCTTCCAACCCTCTTTCTCCTTTCCCTTCTAGTATATGTATGTCACGTGGGTTGTCTTATACCTCCTCATCCTCTGCGCCTAATAACAATAAACTAATTGTTCAAGTGTTTCTTTTTAGAAATATTTGTCTATTGTCACTGCATCCACCCAATACTCTTCAAATATCTTCCTTTTCATCCTTTGTAATTCTAGATCCACCCATGGATTCTCACTTTCAAATGAAAAATTCTTAATAAATTTATGTTGCACTGCGCCCCAACTCATAGTTTCTCTGTGCAGTTCTTGTTCCTTGTACCAGTTACCATGTATTCCTTCTAATGTATGAATAAAATAATGCATCCATTCCCCTGGTGGTACCAATATCCAATTAGTGATACTATCATTTATATGATGTATTGGGTTCCCTCTTCCATCATACTTCTGTAAGGGTCTATCCTGTTGACTCTGACCAAATCGTATGCGCATCAGTCTCTTACACTGATACTAGTCCTAAATTACCTCCTTATGTGCACCCCACCATCATCCAGGTGTGTCTCTTAGTGCTATATCCAACACTAATAATCTATGACTATCTAAAACCTATTATTCAAATAAGTTTTCAAAATTTTCTTCTTCAGTATATGTGGGAAACTGTCTTACTTTTGTCCCAACCCATCTTACTGCGCGTGTAATTTTGGCACACCTCCTAGTAGAGACTTCATGCAATATTTGTTTCTAGTTTTCTACTCTGGTATCTGAATCTGACATATCGGAATTGATACTCCTCCAACTGAGTACTCCATCTGTAGTTGGATTCACATAGTCTTCCTCTCGCGTAGTAGTTCCATACAACTGGTTTACATAATCCCCTAGAACACTATCAAGAACAAGTTCTACATATGTTTCACAATCCGAGCGATCTAAAGGTTCTACTACCCTAAAATTCCCAGCTTCAAATATCATTTTTCTATTTTTTAAATTAATTATGGTCTTATTGTGAAATGCCCAATCAATTCCCAACAATGTTGGAAATGGTATAGACTCATCCACCATATCCATTACTTCAAACTCTGTTGTGGTGCGCACATCATCTAAATCCACTGTTGTATTCTTCAATCTACCTATGGGAATCACTCTCTGTTGGTTTTCTAGATTCAATTGGATATTGGAATACCCTATTGTAGGTTCTCCCATTGCTTCCCAAGTTTTCTTTGGAAAAATGTTAACATCTGAACCTAAGTCTAGGATAATATTTCTCAAGGTAAAGTCTTCTATATTTTCATTCAATATGAACTCTTTACCGGTTCTTTTCTTTTTATGGAATTGATTAATATTCTTTGGTTCTGTTCCTAGCCCTTATTCTATGCTATATTTCTCGATCATCCTTTTAAACAAATCCATGGCATTGTTATCATTAAGTAATTTAAAGAAAGATTCTAGAAAATCATTTAAATTACTTACTTGCTCTATTTGTTTTCCTTTGTAAGTATGATCCAAGGACTGAGGCATATAAAAAACAGGAGTATCATACCTCGGCACAATATTTGATGTGGATGCTTCATTCTCCTTCAGGAACTCCTTCTTTGGTTCTTTGAAAATTTCCTTCTCCTTCTTTGCATCAAACTACTGTTGTGGTTGAGTGTTATTTTGAATCCAACAATGAGGTTCCTTCTTTTGATCCTGTGCATCTGGTTCTATATTAAATCCTCCTCTCGTCACTATGTTGATGTTCCTCCTAGGATCCCTTATTTCTGTAGCAATCCACTGAACATGCTGGTTATTTAAATTCCTCTTCTCTTGGAGCTTCGTCATTAACTTCAGGAAATCTTCTGTCAAATGATCTATTGCACGACAATACATACATGTTGTTGCTAGTTGAGGAATATATCTGGCATAGTGTCCTTTTTGTTGACACTTACGGCAGGTAATAGGCCCTCTGACTTTGCCCATTCCTCCTCTTCCTCTACCTCTGAATCCTCCTCTATCCCCCTGTGGATCCATGTTTTTTTTATGTTATTGTGTTGCCTGATTATACTGTGGTGTAGTATGTCATGTCATCAATTAATCCTACATCCTATATCCATCTGAAGTTATTTCCTTCATCAACTCAAGGGTTATACAATTTTTTTCTTCATGGCCAACTTATTTACAAAAGTTACAGAAAGTACTCTTTGGCTCTATATTGTACTTCTACATCATAGGGTAGTGATAAGGATCATGCCCATGTGTCTTTCATATTTCACACCAAGGCCCTCTTGTAGGCAATGGATTGGGCAGTCCTACTCCCATATATTGTGTAAATGTTGGACACTCATTCTTGTGACATCCCTTTGATCTGAACAAGGTACACCACATTGCTTCCCTTTTCTCCCTACTTTTATTCTGATTTAATTGCACTATTAAGTTTTTCAAGTCTTCCTTCATCTTCTCTATAGATTGATCTAACTTTTATAATGATTCTATTATAACTGCATTTCTTCTTGTAGTGCCTCTTCCTGGTTCTGAAACTTCTATTGTCTCAATGGATACTTGAAATGTGGTAACAAAGAATTTATAAAAAAAAAATTCTATTTCATGTCACAGATGGGATACTTCAATTTACCTTTCAATATCTTAAAATTTTGATCAATGTCCCATACTAATTATCTTGTTTTTTGTCTAACCTCAATCATATCATTCATGAATTGATCCTATTATTTTTTCCTCTAAAACTCAGCAATCAGTGCCTGCTTGATCTCTGCTACTGTTCTTGGTGCACCCTGTGTATTTTTTATTGCGAGGTTCATGTACGAATCCAGCGCGTAGTTTCTGAATTTTATTGCTAACTGCGCTACTTTTGCTGCCTCATCAATGATTATGTTTTCTTCCCATATTCATTCACACACGAATAGGTGCTTCTCTGGGTCTTTTCTTCCATCCCCATGGACTTCTATTAGTCTTATCATTGGATCTACACCTTCCATTGTCGAATGTGTTGTACCTACTCCGCGTGGTACTATTATATGTGTATTGTTGTTCAGACTTGAACTCCCACTGGTATTGCTACTGGTACTTCCACTTGTACCACTACTTGTACTACTGCTAGTACTTCCACTTGTACCCTCACTTCTATTATGATCTCCTATATTCTTTTGACTGTCAGTAATTGGTTTAGTAAACAACTCTTTCTTTGTTGATGTGTTAATCGTACATGGGGTTGTAGGTTCTACACTGACTCAGATCTCGACAAGGGTATCTGCTTCCTTACTAGATATTGTTGCTCTAGTATTTATTTCATATGTGGCACACAATATTTATTCAATATGATCCATAACACGGAGATCCTCTACCTCTTCATCATCACTCTCCAAGCCTTCCCTCTCGGCTACTGCTCTTTTCTTCTTGTTAAGATTATACTGGTAGGGTCTTCTATTTCACGTCATTCCTCCCTTCTGCATAATTTTCTGGATATCCTATTGATCCATCATAATGGGATATTTCTCTTTACTGTTATCTTATCTATCCATTTCCCCCTCCATCTCAGATCTTCCTCAGGTTTCCCCTAACTCCCCCATGCACGCAGGGTAGTTTAGTTGTCTGATTCCATGGTTAATACCCCTTTATCATGCAACAGTCTCTTGATCAAATTGTATAATGACCTAATGTACCTTCCCCTTGGTCCCTTAAGAAAATATTTCTCTGCTACACTATAATATTTTGATGTATCTACTAAAAACTCAATGATATACCCCACTACAATGTTGTCTAGCAAGAAATCTACTATGCGCATGAATTTGTTATTCACCCTTTTCATCTGCGAGATACTTTCTTCTGTCCACTCTAATGATATAACCCTATTTCTTGGATGGGTATATTTCAACCGTGTTATCCACCCTTACAAAAGCATGGGAAACTCACTAAATAAACTCTCGTTTATTTCACTTAATACATATCTTTCCAGATATTGTCTTTTCTTAAACCTAGAGCTTCTATTATCTTTGTGGGAAAACTCTAGTCCCTGAAATTCCAACATTATTTCAATATCTTCTTTCATGGGGTTCCAACATACAAACATTCATCTTTCTTAAGCCCTCATGCTATGATGAGTGATATATCCCTCCCGATCTAATCTGCTGAGTTCCAACCGGAAACAGAACCATTGTTGGGTTACTTGGGCTGATCTATGTTCTATCTATAGGATTACCAACAAACCATTCTACCATCGACCCTTCTGGATACCATAAATCAACATAGTGCATAGAGTGCACTATGTAGCCTCACCTGAGATGGATTCTATCAGTGGCCATAGGACTCAGATGTCTGCAACCATGGGATGGGATGTGTATCTCTCTCTGAGGAATTGAACCTACTCACTGTTACTCCTCAAACCCTCATTAGGTTTTACTCCAAAACAATGTCACTACTATTCTAGAAGGACATTATTAACCATTACAACCACATTTGATTAAATAGAAACATTGATCTGCTATAACACCATCTTGTGATCTAATTATTAGCTAAAATATTCATTCATTCCATGCCATTATACAGATTTGATTATCTTAACCTTATTGCGCAGTGTCCATTCCTTTAATAAGCAAAATATTCATCATAAAAACTTATCAAAGTAAATGCAACCATAAATGTTGCATACAATCGCATAAAAAACATATATATCGTGGTTCATCCCCCTTGGGGCTATGTCCACAAAGATTCATCACTTCGGCTCCTTATTCATTTTTCATGCAAAATGTAGTGTTGCGCACTATAAAATCCTTCCTTCATTACATCATATTTCCACAGATCCAAATATTTCTCACTTACACTGACAACCTCTCATTAAAACCCTGACAAATAATAGTTGAACCAACTACAAAGTGCCAACCATTGACTAAATTATTGATCCCCCTTCTTCAGTCCTAATGCATTCTACTTATACAAAACTTGGACAAATACCTTACAAAAACCATAACCCTAAAAGGATTAGTTTTTTCCACTTTCTCCTTGACTTCGTCTCCGCTGGTCCTCAATCCAACCATTGCTCCAAGTCGATGCTTGTCCACTTTCCAACTACTTTTCTCGGTGTGGGTTTTCCCTTATTTCCGGCGCTTCTTTTCCTCTTTTTCCTGCGCACGCTCCCCTTTTTTTTGGCACTGTCTTAATTCCTTCAAAACTTCTTTGATTTTACCCAAAATTGGCCTGCGCCAACACCAAGACACTGCATGAATCGCAATGTGTGAATAGATTTTTTTTCATTTAACACGAGGGAAACCCCCAGTCAACGACCAATGTGGATATGTCATATGATGGGTTCAACTTCACTTACCAATTATGAAAGTAGGCCCAAGGTGCAAGGTAGGACAACACCTTCATGTGATTCATAGATTTAGTTGTAAGGGGATGGACGACATGTAAAGTCAAGAGTTATGAGGATTGGTCGACATGGGATTAGACTTCCTTTGAACAAGAGCATGAGATAGATGGATAACCCAAAAAACATAGACTTAACATTGATCATTGACAAAATTTTGTGACGTAGGAGGTATCAACAAAATATCCATGGGGACGAGAAGAATAACCAGTTCGAGGAGTAAAATATAAGTAACTAGCTCATCTTCCTAAGGCCATGCTAAACCCAAACCTTGGATGAATGGACTCAAGTATTTGTTATATGTTCAAAGGAAACATGACTATTTTCGATAGGAGATAATATTCTTTTCCCGCCCTTCTTTTTTTGTTTTTTCATAGTAAAAGAAATTCTATGATACAAGAGAGGAAATGAGTGTCATGAATAAGAAAACTAGTTCCAAGCCATGGAACATACCTATGCTCAATGCAAGATAACGCGGGAAAGACATGGACACTCGAGGGGATGTTTCCTCTTAGGGTACAACGGTGTCAAGTTGTAAAATATGTATGAATGGCACTACTTGGCTGATCCTGAGAATTGTTGGGGATAGAGGCTTATAATGAGAAAGAGGGAGCTGAACTTTGCTCGACAATGCAGGAAAGATAATGAGATGCAATTACGACTTAAATACAAAAGTGTCATTTTTAGTAAATTTATTCCTGTATGCTTGAAAAAGTATAAAATAATACAAAGGAGAACTCTTCTAGCCAATGGTGACTAGAGTATTCCTTTTTCATAACTAGTCTATTTGGTTATGAGGAAAATATCTCTATGGCTTGGGGTAAACCACAACATATGGAACAACACCCATAAATCAACTCTAATCTCAAGTATGCTAGAAAAATGGAAATGCTAACAAAAGGAAGGCTAGAATCCTACCTCTTACAAACGTCTGAAGAAGACCACGGTTGAGCTCACGATCCAACACTTGATACCTGCAACTTTTCCTCAACATCCATGTTACACAAACATATGTAAATTACATGAAACATTAGCATAATCCATTAACATGTAAACAAATATGCCCATGGTAATTAATACAAATTTTTGCAACATATAATTGGACGAGAAAAGAGTATTTCTATTAATGTAACCAACATAAGTACATAGGTGACAAAATTCTGTATAGACACATATTGGAATGGAGAAACTAAATCCATCCACTTGGGCCTTCACCACTTCAATCCTCCACAAAGGAAAGCTCACAAGTAGTAGGATTAATTGAGTTTCTCCTTCTCAAGAGAGGAAGATCTTGGGGAATGAACACAAAATAAGTTAATGATTTCAAGGAAAAAGGGATGCAAACACAATATGAGGTGAAATTTCTCCAGAGTGTATTTGTTCTCAACGATATGCTTCCTCTCAAGCCTTGTATGTGGCTCAACTTATAGCCTCCAAATGGAATTGAATGATTGAATTGAAACGTTTCCAGTATATAGAAGGTCAAGGAACATGGATCCTGTGACTTGGCATGGAAAACCCAAAATATTTTTAATTTGAGCACAAAACCCGATGTACGTGGGTTGTAATGGAGCAACATGCATATACACAAGTTTTCTAACTGTAGCCCGCATATATGGACAAAGATTTTAATTTTGGAATTTTGAATGAGAAACATGGGGGATTTGAGTCTGTAGAGGGAAAGGGAAGGCCATCAAAGAAAGATGCATGGAGTGTGCAAAAAATTTCTATAACAGGCAAACTAGGAAATAAATCAAATCAGGGATGAGTTGTAGATGCTAGAAGAGAAGTTGGAGCCACTGCAAGAAGAGGATTTCAAGGTAACAAAAGATATTGTAGCAGTACAAGGAAATGTGAAGAAAGAAGTACAAGAGAGAAAATAAAATTAGAAGACTCCTATCACCGTGCAACTTACAGAAGAGATATCGACATGGGAAGTAGAAGCAAGCTAAACGATCACAGCTGTCAGGGAGACTTTTGAAAATCTCATTTCAACACTGAATGCAACACAACAACAAAACTGAGTGGATAGGGATGAGCCATAGGTGAGTGTTGGGGGCCTATTGGAGAAGGTTAGTTTGGGACACGTTTTGGGAGTCGTGTAGGATCAAACTGTGCGACATATTGGCTAAGGAGAGGCACGCGTGAGAGAAATGAAGATATTTATAGAATTTTCAGGATTCAATGCGTGCAAAAGGAAGAAGATAGTTAGGAATAGTTAGACATTTTTTACACTTTGTAATGGGTTAAGCCCTAATGTAAAAGTATAAATATGTAAGGGATTTTTTAGGGTATAGGTAGTTCGTTACTAAGAGTTCATTATTTTTTATTGGTTGTTAGTAGTGGATGAGTATGAGGTAAGTTGAATATCAATTGAGAGTTATGTGTGCATTGTAGGCATGAACAACAAGGGCATGTGCGTAGAAATGAGATATTATATATGAGAGCAATGTGTACCTTTTGTAAGAAATGACGTTGAATGATAATATAAGAATCCTGTCATTGTGGACATAGCCTAGTTTGGGGTGAACCTCCATGTTATAGTGCATGTTGTGTTGTGATGTGTTTTATTTTCATTTATGTTTATGGTACATACATAATGTATGGATGGTTAATATGAATTTGCTATATGTTGATATGCTTATGCATGCATGATGAATGGTATAATGAATTAATGTTAAGTAGGACTAATCTGATGAATGTATCCCATTCCTCCATGACTGCAGAAACGTGGTTCCTACATTCCCCATAGGTACTACGAGTGAGATTTCACCTGCTTGCAGGTGATGCCAAAATAGACGATATATTTATGTTTTTTTGGTGAATTAATGTTGAACTCTAGGTCTACCGACTATGCGCCAACAATCAATAATGATTTACCTTATGAATGTAATAGGAGGGACAATATCTGTGTGTATGCACCGTACATCCAAAGACAAAATGAAAATTATATTTGTGATTGTGGGTTCTATTAATCTTTTGTAATTTGTTAGTCCATGTCTATTGGAAAGGGATTCGATTTTATAGTTTATAATTGAAAAGTGGGTTTGAGTCAGTTATTAATGATTTATTATGACCAAGAAATCATGCTTTACCAAAAATGACTATTATACCACAAAATTCCACACCTATGCATTTTTTTCATAGCCTAACCCTTTCTCTTGGCTTGCCAAACAAAATCCCACCTTGCCTCATCCAAATTACCTAAAAAACATGTCTTTTGCACATATCTGTGGGATCCTTTGATGAAACACATGGTCATCCGCGACTTGTCAATGTGCAACCCATGGATTCCCTAAAAAATAGTGAAAAATAAAATAATTTTGAGTTTTCGGGCACGTTTTTCGGTTGGGCTCATTTCCCAATGTCCCCTAGCCTGTACAAAATGGATTCCAACTTCCCTAACCCCTTGGGGAATATATAAAATCAACTTTGGTGGAAATTATGAGGAGAATTCTAACATTGCAAGGTTATGCTGAGAATATTGAGCAAGCTTCCCTTCCCCTTCATGCTCTGAGAATCTTTCCCCCAACCTAGAAACTCCTTTTCCATAGTTGCTTCCTCTCTTATATAGTTATAAGGTGTGTTCCTATCCTTATCGGGCTATTTAAGGAAGAGTATCATTGAGTTGATGCTTGAAGGACTTCAGGAGGAACCCAAGAAATTGGTTCCGGAGTAGTGCCAGAAGCAGCGTCAGGTTGTAACCAACTCTATTATTTTGCTAATTAATTGAAGAGTATTCTTTCCCTCAAATTTTGTGTTCATTTGTTTCATTGCAATATGATATGTTCATCTTTTTTCATATATTCTTTGATGTATACATTTGATATATTCTAGAAGGACCTATAACTACCTCGTTGTAGCACAACCTAGGTCTCATATTGCAAGCTTGTACTGGTAGAGACTAGGAGCATTTTCAGAAGAAAGAGCGAGGATCGACATCAGACGAAGGGTTTAAGGTGAACACATTCTCTTCTCTCCTTTCCTTATCTCTCCCCATGAAAAGGTATTTATTATTTTGTTGCATGTTTGATTGTGAACGTATATTTAAATCTTCTATATCCAGTCTTGTTCTATCGTGACATGACCCAAGGTCATGGGGGAAATATCCCATCAAAAAAATTGATGACTGCGCTAGGGATTCTCCTAGTTTGGGTCAATTTGTTAGGGTTTCTTGTTTTTCTATTTCTTTTTGTGATTTTCCTTGTTTTCCAAGTTTGATTTCTGAAGCATTATCCATCTGGAAGATTTCTTCACGTTTCTGGAATCCCCCCTTATGTAGTGGTTGTTTATTTTTCAACAATTATGAGCCCATCCATGCGTTTCTTCTCTATAGCCCATATAAATCCATGAGTTTCATGTGTATGACCCATGGATACCCACGAGTTTCAATATACACAGTCACAGACCTGTGTAAATTTGAGGTTTTTTAGAAAATCTCTCTCATGGTCTAGAAGTTTTGGTTGGTTGTTCAGTTTTTCCTGAGCCTCATGGGTGTTTTATTGTTGTTGTTTAATTTCTAAAGTCTTTGAAAACTTTTTATTCACAAAAAATATATTTCTCTTGGCTTCCTAGTGTTTGGGGGGCCATGAATCGTGTATTCTACAATTTATTTTAGCATCTTTTGTTAGTTTTTCTTTGATATAAAGAAAAAAAATAACCTAGTTTTCTGCTAGTTAGATATCTTTCTTTATTTGCATTGTTATTTGAAAAAGAAAAAGATATTAGCATAGGTTTCTATTTTATTCTCATTTGGAAATAATTTAAAAATAAATTAAGAAAGAAAATCCTTTTAGTTTCCTCTTTTTCATTTTGCATTAGAAAAGAAAAAAAATTGCATTTCAAGCTTTGAAGGATTATTCGTGCATTTTTATTTATTGAAACTCTTTTTCATTTGAAGGATTAGTGTAAAGTTTTATTTGCCAATGTTCTTATAAGTTTCATTTTAGAAAGAGTATCAAACAACATCAGTTGCACTTCCATACTACTTGACTAAAAACAACCACTAAAACGAATGCTAAACTTAAAATTTACTAGAATTTGTTTCTAGGGTTCACAAACAAGTTTAGGGTTAGGGCCTTGGATTAGGATTGGAGAGATAACTCTCCAAGGTCATTGAAAAAACATAGGAGTCTGAGCTATGGATAATCTGAAATCCTACTATCGTATAAGTATAGCTGGGAGCCTCCTATAACATAGGAGATAAACACGAGGTCGCGTAAAGGAGATCCGAGAAGATTGCCCCTCCAAAGATTGAATAAGTGTAGTGGAGAGATCGGATATTGGGGGTTTCGCTAGTTCCTTTACCTATGTGAGAGGTGGATCTTTAAAATATTTGAGCTTTGTTACCTTTCCTATACATTCGATCCCAACTATCAACTATACCCCTCGGACTATGACTACGAGTTGGTGACCTTAGTGGCTTTTCCTAGGGATCTCAGAGGTGATTGCAGGGGCTTGTCATGGTACTTAGGGAATATTTCATATCACACTTTTTAGTACTATTGGACGGTGCACCACGAAGCATGGGTACTTGCACCAGATAAGGATGGTTAGTGGTGTTCGGGATAACTGCTTCTCACTCCTTCGTCCATTGGTCCACGAGACTTAATCAACTTGTACCTTCGTCTAGAATATCCCTTTCCAATTTTTCATTGTTTTGGACTTAGGACCTCATCCACCTAGGATAAATATTTGAAAAATTTGTTTGCTTGCGATGTTTCTCTTAGGATTTTTTATTGGAGTGTTTCTTTGTGTAGTTGGCCTTATCTTTCTTTAGTATCACCACTTTGTATCATTCATTCAGGGTGGTTTCCCAACCACTCCACTAGTCGGGAAGGACCCCTGCTCTTTCTATTGAAAGAGTGGAGCCACCTCCTAGAAGGTGTAGGTTTTTATACCACTGGTTCGTCAGAATTGGTGTGTGATAATTTCATGGACATGAAAAATATCGCAAGGGACGAACATATGCATAAGAATTATATGGCCAAATTTCTTGAGGATACCAACCAAGGGACCCCTTCCCAAGGGATTTTTCTTTTCATTTGTTTGGAAATGTTGGTTCCCCCTTGAGGGCGACTTTGAACATTCCTGGGTTGAATGTAGGACTACCAGTTTGGTTGTGGACCACTCCAAATGTCCTGAATTCTCTTGATGCTTCTTATATAAGCACCTTATGCCAAGAGAATCATACATGTTTTAATCCTTCACCTTCTACATCCATGAATTCCACTTCTCCTCTTTCTCCCTCTTTTGGTGAAAGTCCTACCACTAGTAACCAAAAATATAAAAGGAATAAGAAGAGGAAGAATAAGAAGAAGAAGTCACCAACCTTTGCTAGTTATGTTGGATACTTGTCACCGACCTATGCAAGTCATGCTAGGGGAAAGAAACCAACCTCTACTAGTCATGCTCGAAGCACAAGTCCAGTCACTGTGAGTCATGCTAGCAGCTTGTCAACAACCTCTGTGAATCATGTTGAAGATAAGCGATCAACCTCTGCTAGTCATACTAGACAAACATCACCAATATCTGCAAGTCATTTTTGAGTCGTGTTAGGGATAGGTCAACAACCTCTGTGAGTCATGTTGGAGTCCCATCACCAGCCTATGTGAGTCATGTTGGGAGAAAAATTCCAGTCACTACTAGTCATACTAGCATCGAGTCACCGACCACTATGAGTGATATTGGAGTCTTGTCACAAACCTTTGTTAGTCACGTTGGAGATGTTCAACCAACCTCTTCCATTCATGCTGGGGAAAACCACCGACCACTACAAGTCATGTTGGGGGCATCGATACTATTGAGAATCCTGGACGTATAGGATGCAAGCCCAATTTCCCTTGTAAATTTTGCAAAGGATATCACCTTACTCATTTGTGCCTTGCTATTGTTTTGTTAGAAGAAGCATGGACCTTGTTTTTAGGCCCTTCTAGTTATGAGTCATCTTCATTTTGCAAACAATTTATTCAATAATTGGTCGATGAAGTGATTGCGATGATGCAATCTTCGGTTGACACCAATTTTGTTTTGGGGGGTGATGCATCTCTTGACCATGTTGTCTCACATCCTATTCAACCAGTGGTTGAGGAAGAGGTCGTGCCGATGAAATCTTTGGATAATCCCACTCTTATCTTGGAGAGTGAAAATTCTAAGGAAGCGGTCTCCCTGACACAATATTTGGCTAATCCCACTCCTCTTTCGGGGAGTGATGTGTATTTTGACCATGTCCTTAGCTTTTCTAGTTCAGTACCTTCTGAACAAGGGGGAATTCCACTCTGTTCGAGTAATCTCCCTGCAAGTCCTAGGATGGTTTCCTTTGATTGGAATGATCTTGTAGAGTCTCATCTTCCTTCTTCTACACCCTTCCAGATAATGGTTGGAGTTAATAAAATATGCATTCATCAATGTATTGCAGATGAAGGATCCTCTAAAAGTATTTTATCCTCCTTGGATTGGAAATATTTTGGTTCTCCCAAGCTTGTGGCACCTACCAATGAGATATTGTCTTTCGACAAAAGACCCAACGAATGCCTGGGGATTCTTCCTCAATTTCCTATCACGTTAGGTGGGAATACTATCCTAGTCAATCTATTAGTAGTGTCAGGCCCTTTAGACTTTAATTGTCTTCTTGGGTATGATTATGTATATGAGATGAATGATGTGGTGTATACACTCTTTCACTTGATGAATTTCCCTCACAATGGAAGCATTGTCACTATTGATCAACTTTCATTTGATAGTTACCATCTTGGTTTGAATTTACCTCAGGTTTCCCCTTTGTGTGTACCTAGTGTTCGAGTAGACTTTTCCCCTCCACGGGTGAATTATGTGGCATATTATCCTCGATATTCGATTTCTCCTAAGAAGGCTCTTTTAAAGTTATTTTCTCCTTCTCGAGACAAGGTCTCAGCAATTGATCAAGTGTTTTATCCAATGGGGGAATGAGCGCCCTTGCATCCCCCTATTGACCTGAGTAATTTGGCATTTCCTCCTGAGTCTGATATTGTTATTTGTAAGACCTCGAGCCCTAGTATTTGTGAGATGTCGAGCCCTTGTTTCATGGATGTTTATTTTCCTTCAGATGAGGCCATCCTTGAAACTATGACTATGGATCTTTGACCTCCTTCTAAACTGGAATTGTTACTATTTGGTTACCAACGAAACCCTTGGCTTGGGCCTAGCAATGGGCTCTACCTAGAGAACTACTATGCATAAGCCACAAGGTTGTGTGGTCCTTTGTACTTTTAAGGTTTCTTGTTTTCAAATTCTTTATCCCTTAATACTTTTCTTTGTCACAGGTTTCTAAATTGGACTTATTAACTTATGGGTAAGTGTTTTTGGTCTTATATACATGACTTTGGAGATTTTTTCCTCGGCACCTTTCCATTCTATGTAGATCCGTTCTGATAGGTAATGATCTTGAAAATGGAATATAGGTTAGATTTTCCCCTCCATGCATTTTTGCATTATCCGTTTCCTGTTTCATTTTTCCTTAGGATCGACCACATTGAGTTGCGACACATAACATTCTCTATTGTTTAGAAGTGTTGTGATTCACGTGGTAGAGCTTACCTTCCATGGGAACTCTAGTTTAGAATCGCATTATATGATGGTGCTCATGCTGGAAGTTTTTCCATTAGGCTTGGGAGTACTGGTTAGAGCCACCATGAGATTATGTTCAAACCTCATTCTTCTTACTTAGTCTTATTATGGCCATTACCCGCAAGAATCCCTCCCTTATATGCTTCTCACAACAACATTATGGAGTCCATAGTTAAGATTTTTTCAGACTCCTTAAAATTGAAAATATTGTCGAGTGACCTTGTTTCCTTCACGCTCGTTAAATGGATTTGAAGGAATGTCTATTCGGCACAAGTTTACCCCTTTTTCAGAATAAATAGACTAATTATGAAAAAGGTATAATCTAGTCTACTGACTAGAAGAGTTCTCCTCAGTTTTGTTTTACACCTTTTTGGGCTCAGGAGACTAAATTTATGAAAAAGGACATTGGATTCCATAGTTAAGCTCTTTTCAGAATCCTTAAAATTGAAAATATGGTCAAGTAACCTTGTTTCTTTCACACTCGTAAAATGGATTTGAAAAGATGTATTTTCGGTATAAATTTAACACTTTTTTGGACTGAATGAATTATTTACAAAAAAGGAATGCTCTAGTCAATTTTGGCTAGAAGATTCCTCCTTGGTATTATTTTATTCTTTTTCGGGCCCTGGACACTAAACTTATGAAAAATACAACCATGGCAGGTTTACTTCGTAAATTTGAGTTGTAACTACATTGCATATTGAATGCTCACACTTTTAGGCCTAATGTCAACTTCAACATACTATTGTTGAAGCCACTGCTTATGCATTCCTAACAGTTCCCAACCTTGCAATTTATGCCTTTGCGAATCGACACCTTATCCCTACAGGAGACATTCCCCCAAGTGTCCTTATCCCACACATGCTCTCCTTGCATTGAGCATAGGTATGTTCTTTGTGCTATGGAACTAGTTTTCTTTCTCATAACACTCGTTTCCTCCATTGTACCATAACACACTTTTATTATTTTTCAGGCTTTGATAACATGAACAAGACTAAAAAAAAAAAAAAAGAAGGGGGGGAATCATCTATCTTTTTTGTTGGCAACAATATTGTCTCCCTTGAACAAAGTACAATCTTGATTCAATATCTCATCATTTTGGGTCTAGTATGGATTTAGGAGACTTTTTCTCGTTATTGAGTTTTATCTCCTCCAGTTGGTTATTCTTATAACCTTATGGAGAATTTGTTGATGCTTCTTGTGTCACAAATGTATCCCAGTTTATAGTCATGTTGCCTAAGTCACATAATGTGTCGTACTTTTGTTCAAGGTAAATTTCATCCTGAGTCTTCCATTATGTAGTAACTATATGTCCTCTCAAGCTAGTTTTCTTAAGTCTGTCAAGTTTTTCTCATCATCACAAGTATCTGTCTCTTCATCTGATTTATTCCAAATATTTGTCTTTTTTATACCGCTCATGATGAATGATGGAGGATGCTTCACTGCCTTACTTCCAACGGATCTATTTCTATCGACTTCAAAACATATTTCTATGGGATAGGGATCTATAGTCATATTTGGTACCTTGGGGCTTGTAGTCATCAGTGGTAGGTTCCCTCACTATTGATAGTGGGAATATATCAATGTCTCATGCTCGATATATTCTACCAGGTGGTCAACACCAACTCATTTATTTACACTTGTTAGATTGTACCATGGTACCTTGACACCCATTATCGTGATTAGTGGGTTTTCTCATGTTTGTTAATAGTATAAATTAATGATTGGTAATAAAATGGTGTCTCACTCTATTTGACACCGACACATCTATTCACATAGTGTAGACTCGTACCATGACATATTGTTTTAAAGCCTTTAGGTGAAATAGAAGAATCATATATTTTGTGATCCTACCCAACATATTGTACCACTCCATAGACATTGATACTTGCAGATGATGATCTCATTCACTCCATTGGTCCCATATATTCCATGTTATTGATTTTGAGACATAGCTCCACTGTGTATTTATTCGTGGCAAAGATCTAATTTCACATGGATCCACTGTGTATTCCTCGTGGCCATGCTTGCTACTTCATATTTATCACATGGATCCCTATGTATTTTTTTTGGCCATGGAAATTAGTCATACTTTCATATGTACCATGGATCCAAAGTGTGCTTGATTTGGAGGTCATGCTTACATTACTCTTGAGCATGGGTATGCCCAACTTGGGAAGAATATACTCTTACTTGATCTTGCCTCATGGTTGTTGTTCTTGGATCAGTTGTTCAAGAACCTTCTACAATTTACTTCAATGCATCCTCACCTCTTAGAATTATATAACATATTTCAGCCATCATGTTTCCCTTCTGACCTCACACATTAGGGGGCATATGTTATAGAAACAAATGATACACCTATGCATTTGTGCCATGGCCTAACCCTTTTTCTTGGCTTGCTAGAAAAAATCCCACCTTGCCTCATCCAAATTACCTAAAAAACATGTCTTTTGCACATATTTGTGAGATCCTTTGATGAAACACGTAGACATATGCAACTTTTTAATGTGAAAACCACAAATTCCCTAAAAGATATTGAAAAATAAAATAATTCCAATTTTTCGAGTAGGCATTTCGCTTGGGATCCTTTCCCAACATCCCCTAGCTCATACAAAATGGATTCCAACTTCCCTAATCCCTTGGGGAAGATATAAAATCACCTTGGGGGAAATTATGAGGAGAAGTCTGATGGTGCAAGGTTATGCTGAGAAAATTGAGAAAACTTACCTTCCCCTTCATCCTCTAAGAATATTACCCCCAACCTGGAAACTCCTTTTCCAGACTTTCTTCCTCTCTTATATAGTTATAAGGTGTGTTCCTATCCTTATCAGGTTATTTTACGAAGAGTTTCATTGAGTTGACGCTTGAAGGACTTCAGGAGTAACTTGGGTGATTGGTTTCGAAGCCGCACCAGAAGCAGCGTCAGGTTGTAACCAACTCTATTATTTTGTTGATTAATAGAAGAGTATTCTTTCCCTCAAATTTTGTGTTCATTTGTTTCATTGCAATAGGATATGTTCATATTTATTCATATATTCTTTGAAGTATACATTTGAAATATGCTACTAGGACCTATAAGTACCTCATTGCAGCACAACCTAGGTCTCCTATTACAGGCTTGTACCGATAGATACTAGGATCATTTCGAGAAGCAAGAGTGGGGATTGACATTAGACGAAGGGTTTAATGTGCACATCTTCTCTTCTCTCATTTCCCTATCTCTCCCTGTGAAACTTTAGTTATTATTTGGTTGCATGTTTGATTGTGAGGGTAGATTTAAATCCTCTATATCCAGTCTCACTCTATCGTGACGCGACCCAAAGTCACGGGGGAAATATCCCGTCAACGATGACATGACAAAAATGTCTTCTATGTGTTTTATTTTTATTATTTACCATAGAAAAAAATGACTAATTATGTATTTTAACACCTCCAATTAGCTAATAAAGATCACACTGCAACATGAAGAATATTTTAAACAACTATCATCATCCCTCTAAACACCAGAGTGTGAATTCAACTTCAACTGAACATGTGTTTTAGAGAACATAGATTCTCAATGTTCAATAATTTACAAGGCATGCAAATATTTCACCCTTGTTAACGCTAATTCAACAGGTATCTTCTACCATGTAGCCTGGTTAATTTGTATAGTGTTTAAGGAAACTAAATAAGAAAGCTTATTATAAGTGATATTGTATAATTGAAAATGTCTATGTTTAAAAAATTATATATGTATATGAAGAGTTTTTTTTTTTTTTTTTTTTAAA